>CM019073.1:70653164-71100187 GCA_009667805.1 Leptobrachium leishanense | reverse complement strand
CCAAAGCTATTTTACCTGGTATATTCTAGATCTCCGAGACTCCGTTGCTCATTTTGCCAGATGACACTTAACCCCCCCCCCCGGGTTGGTGAGTGGGCCAAAATGCCAAGGGGACCGCTTGGTGTGAAATGTGCAGGTCTGGCCCTCTGTACCCAACTCTCCCTCCTCGGCTGAGGAGTTCGAGAAGTGTCCCCGAATTTCAGGACTTCTCACAGGAGATGTACCCTTATGGGTTTGTATATAATGTTTTGTTTACTTGTTTTTTGTTTCTGAGCTACTATTGTACATCATGATGGTTGTGTAGCGCTGTTTAAAAACTCTGTTGATGTATTGCCCAGGTTTGGCCACCAGAGGGAGACAAGCGCAATGTAGAGTATATTGGACACAATGGGACTACGTTTTCCATCATGCTTTGCGGCGGGAACAGGAAGTGGGTGGGAGAGAGCGAAGGACATCCGCAGCCTCGTGTGAAGGAGAGCCAGTGTGAGCCGAGCGACGAAAGGTGGAAGACGCACGTGAGACTGCCAGAGATTAAGACCAGGCCGGAGAGCAGGAGCTGCCTTGCGGGTGCTGAGAATCAGAGACAGTGCTGGCAGAGATCTATCCACACATCGCTGAGAGGTTTTGCGCAGACACAACGTTCCAGTTTGGACCCCGAGTAAGGAGACCGCGATGATCCACTGGGAGTGCAGGCGGTAGGCCGTAGTTCTCGTTACCGAAATCGGACAAGTGGGAGAAGCGGATCCGGTGGCACAGAGTTCCAGTTATAACCAAGCTGTCACGGGGACCCAGGGGATGCGGCGCCTGGCAGCAGCTTCCTCGCTGCTCGCTGGCCAGCGCCCGAATGTAAGCGCTTCCGGGCCCGCTCACGTGGGACGCCAAGGGGCGGGGCCTGGCGCTGTGACGCGGACCCGCCGGGTTTAAAACCCAGTCTCTCCCATACACCGTGCCCTGACGTGCGTTGTCTTGGTATCACCTCCCGCAGAGCTCTTGTTGTGTGATTTTGGCTATCTCCTGTGTTAATCCTGTGTATGACCCTTGGCATTGGCAAACGAACCCTCCTGTGTATGACCCTTGGCATTGGCAAACGAACCCTCCTGTGTATAACCCTTGGCATTGGCAAACGAACCCTCCTGTGTATGACCCTTGGCATTGGCAAACGAACCCTCCTGTGTATGACCCTTGGCATTGGCAAACGAACCCTCCTGTGTATGACCCTTGGCATTGGCAAACGAACCCTCCTGTGTATGACTCCTGGCATTGGCATTTACTCTGTTCTAGGTTCTGCCCTTAACGTTGGTACCGAGGTCAGTCTGTGTGGCACCCTAAGCACACATCAGACTACCTCTGCTATTACTAAAGTCCTAGGGAGGACTTGTGATCTGGTCTGTACCCCTGTCCGGTATTTCCCTTTCTTTGTCTGTTACCTGTTTCGTTTCCTTTATAGCTTTGCCGACCATTCAAGGATCGGAAGAGTAGAAAGGGAGCTGCATAAAGAGATTTATATATTAGTAGTCAGAAAGATTCGTGACGATACTCTATTCCATACCCCTGTCTGGTGCTACCCCTTGTTTTTATATTGTCTGGTTATTTGTCTGTTTAATATCACCGACCATTCAAGGATCGGAAGGGTAGAGAGCGGTCTGCGTAAAGGGACCACACTTCTGGTAATCAGGGGGATCCGTGACATTACGTCAGGGCCAATGGATCCCGCAGACCTCTCTAACCAGCTGGCACGTATCACAGCCAGACAAGAGGAACAGGACCATAGAATGGACCAGATTTCTCTCGCTCTGCAAACCCTGCTAAATCGGTCCAATACAGGTACCACAAACCCTCCAGATCCAGTGTTACCTAGGGTCAGTCCGGTCTCCCCTGAAGGACATAGGCTTAGTATGAAGGCACCCCTACGCTATGATGGTACACCAAGCCTATGTCGGGGGTTTTTGACTCAACTCGAGATTCTGTTTGAGAACAATCCAGGTTCTTGTATGTCTGATAAAGCTAAAGTAGGATATCTGATTAATCATTTACAGAAAAAGCTTTATTGTGGGCTACGCCGTTGTGGGAAAATAAAAAACCCATCATTTATGACTATGAGGGTTTTACCTCTGAGTTAAAACGTACCTTTGATCCCTCTAGAAGGGCTACCAATGCGGGTAGGTCCTTGTTTCATATCAAACAAGGTAATAAGAGGGTCGCCGATTATGCCATAGAGTTTAAGACTTTGGTTTCTGAAGTACTTTGGCCGAACGACGTTTTAACCTTAGCCTTTACCGAAGGCTTGAATGAGGCTTTTATGTTTGAACTGGCTCCCTTAAAATTACCAGAAAGCCTGGACCACCTGATAGATTTCTGTATAGCCATGGACGATCAAATCAGGGAAAGGAGACACACCAGAGATAGACCCAGAAGGGTCTTGCCTCCTTTACCCTCGTTACCCAGACACTCCAGTACATCAGGTGGTTCGGAGAATGAAAAAACTGATTTACCGGTCGTTGAACCCATGCAAATAGGGAGGACAGGTATTTCAGAAGCAGAAAAAGCTCACAGAAAAGAAAAGGGGCTCTGCTTTTATTGTGCAGGGGCAGATCACTTCCGCCTTCGATGTCCTCAGAGACCCAGGGTTGGCAGGGTTGAACATAGCAGAGTGGGATTCAGAACAGGAGACACCCAGGTTGTCGGTTCTCTGTGTGCCTCCTTTGTGGATAATGAAAAAAAAAAATCCAGGATTCTGTTACCGGTCTCCCTAGCCTGGGAGGGGGTTCACCTCAAGACTGAGGCGTTTTTGGACTCTGGGGCCTCAGGCAATTTTATGGATAAGAATTTTGCTGCCAAAAACCTCATACCACTGGTTCTCAGGGAAAGGCCTCTAAGGGTGGAGGCCATAGATGGTAACCCTCTGGCATGTCCTCATATCACTCACGATACAGTCGATGTATGTATGAAAATAGGAGTTTTGCACCAGGAGACTATAAGATTTCAAATCATTGAATCACCCTCATGTCCTGTCGTCCTTGGGTTTCCATGGCTAACAGAGCACAACCCAGTAGTCGATTGGGTCCAGAGAGACATAAAATGTTGGGGTCAAAGTTGTCAGTCTAAGTGCCTAGGCACAGTTAATGTGATTGGTAGCCTCAATATTGCCACAGCCCCTCCTTTGTCCACAGAGGTCCCTGAATGTTACCGGGCATTAAAGGAGGTGTTCTCTAAAGCCAGGCCTGAGGTCTACCACCACATCGTCCATATGACTGTGCCATTGACTTGCTCCCCGGTACGATGCCTCCTAGGGGTCACGTATACCCTTTGTCGCAAAGGGAGAACGACATTATGGAGGAATATATAAGGGAGAATCTGGAACGAGGATTCATTAGACGGTCCTCCTCCCCAGCAGGAGCAGGTTTCTTTTTTGTCTCCAAAAAAGAGGGAGATCTGCGACCTTGCATCGACTATAGGGGTTTGAATAGGATCACTATAAGAAATGCATATCCCATACCCCTCATAACAGAATTGTTTGACCGATTAAAAGGGGCTCGTGTCTATACTAAGCTTGATTTACGCGGAGCGTACAACCTGGTCAGGGTTAAGAAGGGAGACGAATGGAAAACGGCTTTTAATACACGTAGCGGGCATTACGAATACCTGGTGATGCCTTTTGGGTTGTGTAATGCGCCAGCCGTCTTTCAGGACCTTATAAATGACACTCTAAGGGAATTTCTGCAAGAATTCGTCATAGTATATCTGGATGATATCCTGATATACTCTCCTGATATGGACACTCATCATGTCCATGTAAAACAAGTGTTGAAAAAACTATTGAAGGCTGGATTGTACTGTAAGCTAGAAAAATGTCTATTCGACATAGTAACTGTGCAATTCCTTGGTTATATTATAACTCCTGGGGGTTTCAAATGGATCCTAAGAAGCTCTCAGCTATTCTTGACTGGCCTTTACCCCAAGGACTTAAAGCCATTCAGAGGTTTCTGGGGTTCACGAACTATTACAGAAGGTTCATTAAAGATTTTTTGGCCTTGGTGGCCCCTCTCACGGCTATGACAAAGAAAGGGTGGGAAATCAGAAATGGACACCTCAAGCCACTCAAGCCTTTGAGACACTTAAGCAAGCCTTTACTACTGCTCCTGTTCTCCGGCATCCAGATCCGGCTCTGCCTTTCCAATTAGAAGTTGACGCCTCCGAACTAGGTCTTGGTGCAGTCTTGTCCCAAAGGGAGGCTCCTGACAAACCCTTGCATCCATGCGGCTTCTATTCTCGAAAGTTGTCCCCGCAGAGAAGAACTATGACATTGGAAATAGAGAATTGTTAGCAGTCATCGCGGCCTTGGCCGAATGGAGATACTTATTAGAAGGGTCTAAGGACCCCGTTGTTATCATAACCGACCATAAGAATCTCACGTACATTGGAGATGCCAAACGTTTAAACTCCAGACAAGCGAGATGGTCATTGTTTCTTTCAAGTTTTAATTACGTACTTACCTATAGACCTGGGTCCAGAAACATTAAAGCAGACGCATTGTCGAGACAGTATGAGTCTTATGAACATAATATCCAAGATCAGCATCCCATTGTACCCCAGGAGAGGATTATAGCCGCTACCACGATTAGTGTTTCGTCTCCTCTAATGAAAAGGTTGCAGACCGTCCAGGGTGCAGCTCCTGGGGAAACCTCCTGCGAAACTCTTTGTACCTGAGAACGAAAGAGAAGAGGTACTCAACATCTATCATGACAATAAAACTTCCGGGCATATGGGTATCACCAAGACTGTGTCTAGTATCAGTAAACTCCTCTGGTGGCCCACGTTGCGCCGAGACGTCAAAGATTACATTGCGTGTGCGAAGTGTGCACAAGGCAGAAAAGTCCCAAAACAGCACCCATTGGCTTACTCCAGCCTTTGCCAATCCCCGAACGACCCTGGTCACATGTAGCCATGGATTTTTAGTAGAGCTACCTGAGTCAAGAGGGAATACAGTGATACTTACGATCATAGATCGATTTTCCAAGATGGGTCACTATGTTCCTCTTCAGAAACTACCTTCGCAGCTGAACTGGTGCCCATATTCATTGCCAATGTGGTCCGCATTCACGGTGTCCCTCGGGAGATAGTCTCTGATAGGGGGACCCAATTCATCTCCGGATTCTGGAGAGGGTTTTGTAAGAACGTGGGAATAGACCTCTCTTTCTCTTCGGCCTATCACCCCCAGACCAATGGAGCAGCAGAACGAGCAAACCAAAACGTAGAGAAATATGTCAGGTGCTTCATCTCAGAACAACAAGATAACTGGTCAGATCTGTTACCGTGGGCAGAATATGCTATTAACAGCGCAGTAAGTGAATCCACAGGTCATTCTCCTTTCTTCACTGTTTATGGCTTTGATCCTCCCGTGCTCCCCGCCACGTTTCCTGATACCACGATTCCTGCTTTAGATAAACAACTGGCATCATTGAAAGAGACTTGGGGGAGAGTGAGACGGGCACTGGAGGAAAGTAGTGCCATCCAGAAAACTAAGGCCGACAGACACAGGAGGCAGGCACCCGTGTATCAAGTTGGGGACAGGGTTTGGCTGTCTTCACGTAATATCAAGCTCTTAGTGCCTTCCATGAAGTTGGCTCCTAGGTATATCGGCCCCTATAAGATTCTACGGCGACTCAACCCTGTCTCCTATGCTTTGGCGTTACCCCCCATTTTAAAATACACAATGTGTTCCATGTAAACCTTCTGAAGCCGCTGTTATGTAACCGGTACACCAAAGTCCATGCTCCACCGCCTCCTGTCTCTGTGGAGGGCGAGGAGGAATTCGAAGTTAAGGCCATTCTGGGTGCCAGGCTGTCTAGGGGGTCCTTGCAGTATTTGGTCGATTGGGTGGGTTACGGTCCGGAGGATCGTTCTTGGATTCCGGCTGCAGAGGTCCATGCTCCTAGGCTAGTGAAGGCCTTCTATTTGGCACACCCCCGTGCCCCTGGGGGTCGTCCAGTGGCCCCCTGGAGGGGGGTTCTGTCACGGGGACCCAGGGGATGCGGCGCCTGGCAGCAGCTTCCTCGCTGCTCGCTGGCCAGGCGCCGAATGTAAGCGCTTCCGGGCCCGCTCACGTGGGACGCCAAGGGGCGGGGCCTGGCGCTGTGACGCGGACCCGCCGGGTTTAAAACCCAGTCTCTCCCATACACCGGTGCCCTGACGTGGTATTCACCTCCCGCAGAGCTCTTGTGTGATTTTGGCTATCTCCTGTGTTAATCCTGTGTATGACCCTTGGCATTGGCAAACGAACCCTCCTGTGTATGACCCTTGGCATTGGCAAACGAACCCTCCTGTGTATAACCCTTGGCATTGGCAAACGAACCCTCCTGTGTATGACCCTTGGCATTGGCAAACGAACCCTCCTGTGTATGACCCTTGGCATTGGCAAACGAACCCTCCTGTGTATGACCCTTGGCATTGGCAAACGAACCCTCCTGTGTATGACTCCTGGCATTGGCATTTACTCTGTTCTAGGTTCTGCCCTTAACGTTGTGTTGGAGAGTCAGTCTGTGTGGCACCCTAAGCACACATCAGACTACCTCTGCTATTACTAAAGTCCTAGGGAGGACTTGTGATCTGGTCTGTACCCCTGTCCGGTATTTCCCTTTCTTTGTCTGTTACCTGTTTCGTTTCCTTTATAGCTTTGCCGACCATTCAAGGATCGGAAGAGTAGAAAGGGAGCTGCATAAAGAGATTTATATCTTAGTAGTCAGAAAGATTCGTGACGATACTCTATTCCATACCCCTGTCTGGTGCTACCCCTTGTTTTTATATTGTCTGGTTATTTGTCTGTTTAATATCACCGACCATTCAAGGATCGGAAGGGTAGAGAGCGGTCTGCGTAAAGGGACCACACTTCTGGTAATCAGGGGGATCCGTGACACAAGCAGAGAGAGATCCTTGAGCGGACAGCAGAACAGATTGTCTAGCGGATGGGTGAGAGGCCTTCCAGGCCACAGTCAAAGTTGAAACAAAGCACGGTGCAGTATTGTTTAAATCTACAGGGCCCCAACGTGACTAGTCGAAGATTTGCTCAATCCATTCACTGGCCAGTTGAATATAGTACCCGGGTACCTGAGATAACACACACACACAGCTTTTTGGGACACTACTTTTACGGGACTTACACTCCAGAAACTAAGGGGTTAAACTTTCCTTTTTGCCGCCGCGTGTTTTCCCGCATTACGAAAATCCTGTCGCTCATATACCGTGTTCACATTATATATGCCACTTTATTGGGATCAGTAAAGTATATAATCTATAAAATCCACAACAGTGCTGGTGTATATTTATTCCCTAGTGCGGTGAGACTAACCCGAGGTTAAATTCAGCGGCTCCTCCGGGAGTGAGCGCTACAGTTGTTTTTTGTTTTTGGAATGTTATTTACTTGTTTTTGCTTCCTTTCTCAATCTCAGGACTTGTATTTTCAGTGTGACTGGTTCTCCTCTCCCACCCATACGTTGAAATGTCCCATAAATACGAAGCTCCCTGGCCTAGTCAATTCCCTTTCCATGACGCACTTATTTGAAGATCTATGAAAGTATTAACCGTTAATGTTAAGGGCTTAAATTTGCCCATAAAAAGGCACTCTTTATATCGAGATCTCCCAGCCCATGATGCAGATATTGTATGTCTCCAAGAGACGCATTTTCGCCGCCTGGATCATCCCAAGCTATATGTCCCCCAATACCTAACACAGTATCACTCCACATTCAAAACTAAAGCTAGAGGGGTCACCCTGTTAATTCACAATAGAGTGGCCTTTCAAATGCATCGTATCCTTAAAGACCCGAAAGGCCATTACATAATATTAGTCTGCACGTTAAACTCGAGAGTTTATACTCCGGTATCAATCTATGCTCCCAACGCTGCTCAATCTCAGTTTCTGTCCCAGGTCTTGCAAAAGGTAACAGATATTCAATCGGGCACTCTTGTAATCTGTGGAGATTTAAACATGGGACTAGATCCCTTAAAGGACCGTTCGTCCACGGTCACATGTAGTCAGCATGGGACCTCCTCCCCGAGATTTCGACAATTGGTACACAGATATAATCTTTATGATGCTTGGCGTCTCTTACAGCCCACTGAACGTGATTATACTTTTCGATCCAGAGTCCACAACAGCTACTCAAGAATAGATTATTTTCTGATATCCGGCTCAGCCCTTCCCTATACAATAGACTGCACTATACTGCCCCTCACTTGGTCTGACCATTCTCCAGTGGTATTGACATTAGGCAACGCATATCAAACTTATGCGAGGCCCCCTTGGCGACTTCGAGACGACCTTTTACTACATGAACCGGCGTGAATAACCATACAATCAGTCTTAGATAATTATTTTAAAGAAAATGTGACGCCTGACATCAACCGCCTTACTATCTGGCAAGCCCATAAGGCTGTAATAAGAGGGGAATGTATAAAATGGGCGACTCATTTTAGGAAGCAATATGTGTCACGCAGACTAGACCTACTTACTAAATTACAAGACCTAGACACGCGCAATAAAACGGCACCGTCTCAAGAAATAGTAGAAGCTGTAGACTCCACAATAGGTTTGTTGAAAGATCTGGAGGTGGAGAGCTATTTTAAAGCATTGACCAGGCGCAATGCTATGTATTATGCCCTTCGAAATAAACCCGGTAGATTTTTAGCTTGCAAACTACAACCCGTTAACACGCCCCATAAACAAATTACCCTTTAATCCCCCACTGGATTTATATATGACCCCAAAATCATAGCAAACGAATTTGCCGCCTACTATGAAAATCTATATAATTTGGATGCTAATAACACAGTCCAATGCCCTACGGTGGCAGATATAGATGCCTACCTGGAGAGAGTTCATCTTCCCTCGTTGTCCCAGACACACATTGCAAGTTTATCCTCACCTATAACGACAGATGATATTTTGAAGGCTATTAAAAACCTCCCTAAACGAAAAGCCCCAGGCCCTGACGGACTGACGGGACTGTATTACTCCACCTTCTCTTCCCAACTAGTACCTCATTTAAGTGCGAGTTTTGACGAGGCGTGGGAGGGTGGCTCCTTCCCAGTAGATATGTTAAGAGCACACATTATTACCTTGCCCAAACCGGGTAAAATTCCTGACCAATGTCCCAACCTATGCCCTATCTCTCTGCTTAATATAGATGTTAAAATATTCAGCAAATTATTAGCCAACCGACTCCAACATATTCTTCCCACTCCAATAGGTTTAGATCAGGTAGGGTTTATATCGAGGCGCCAGGGATCTGATAGCACTAAAAAACAGGTTAATTTACTTGGCCTGATGGGACGTATGGACTCTTCCAGTTTGATTCTGTCACTGGACGCTGAAAAGGTCTTTGACAGGGTTAGCTGGAACTTTCTGTATCGAGTTTTACACAAAAACGGATTTCCACCCTCCTTTATAACTGCGATACAAGCTCTGTATGATTCTCCCTCTGCTAAGGTACTCTGCAGTGGGTTTGTGTCAGAGGAATTTGTAATTACTAATGAGACAAGACAGGGATGCCCACTTTCCCCACTTTTATATGCCCTGGTTTTAGAGCCTTTGGCGCAGGCCATACGACAAAATGATTCCATTTGCGGAATACAGGCGGGCTCGGTGACATATAAACATAAACATGGTAAACATATTAAAAACCCAAGCACTCCCGATTAATATGCCCCATCACCACTTGGAAGCTCTTCGAGCCGGTTATAGGTTTGACTGGCGAACTGATTATATTGTGTACCTAGGTCTTAAAATAGCTAGAACTCCAGAGGGAATGTTTAATTATAATTACGACAGATTAAGAGGTGAAATCACTATTATATCACTGGAAACTTCGGGAGATCTCGTGGTTGGGCAGGATGGCAGCAGTGAAGATGGTGGTGCTGCCGAAAATTTTATACGTTTTTCGCACTCTCCCCTTGCAGCTGCCCAAGTCCTTCCTAGATACCTTACAATCTCTCATAATGAGATATATTTGGAATCATAAAAGGCCCAGAGTACCGAAAAAATTATTGTATTACCGCCACAGGGATGGAGGCCTTAATGTCACCCACATACATAACTATTATTGGGCCACATGTTTGGCATCACTGGCAGAACTGGTTCACACCCACCCTATGCCTCAATGGCTGGTTTTATTCCCGGACACACTTTGGCCGACCTATTATTCGTGCCTCATAATAAGAGACCCTACCCTCCACGATTTTGTATACTAAGGCGTGGGACCGTCATGCCCACTTATTTCAAAACTACTCTCCATTATCCATGGCCACACCTCTTACATCTATGTCTTATTTGCTGCCTCATTTTAGAGCACGGCCCTGGATTCAATATGGGGTCACGCACCTACACCATCTGTTTTCGCTGCCGGACATCTTGTCCTTCCAAACTTTACAAACGAAATTTAAGGTACCATCCTCAATGTTTTTGTCATCCATGCAACCCCTTTCCTATTTTACATCCAATGTAGTTATATCTAATTTACGTACCACATTGCATACATTGCATATGCTATTTACAGTGATGTTGATGTAAACAGAAAAAAAGGGGAAGGTGTCCTTGTGGCGCAACGATTATTACATACAACAGATTATAATATTGTACTGATTTGACCGTTAGATGTACATAAATCCTTACGGTTCATATAAAGTGCAACTTTAGTCGTGCAAATTGGCTCTTAGATAAGAAAGTGCTAGTGCCGCAGTTGATCCTACTATTTACACAATGATAAAGTGCAACAGTGACAGTAGGTGTATATAATACAAATTGTGCAAGTATATGCGTAGGTGCCGCAGTAGAAAGTGTGGCTCAAGTCCAGATATTGGCAATCACTTAGGGGTGTATAAATGGCCTTACGCTAATTTCCTATGCGTATTGAAGATCTAGCGTCCTTAATGTTCTTTTTCTGGAGATCCTAGATGGCAGAATGTGCTCTGCAATATACTTGGTGCAGCCGTTTCTCCTATATCGTCAGCAGTGGCGACTCTAGGAACAATATTTAGGGGGGCACAGAAGATACCGTAGTCAAAACTGGGGGGGGGCACTAATAATTTTCACCACTAAATCATACCACTGAATAAAAGTAAGGGCCCTATCACCTGGTGTGAGCTAAAACACCATCACTAAAGGAAAAATTTAGTGCGTGTCGCTAAAACTTACAGGGTTATTCAGAGAGAGGTGAAAAGCAGGAGAATGACTGGAGAATGGAAAATTCTTGGTCAAAGAATCGGCTATTTTGACCTAGAATTTTCCATTCTCCAGTCATTCTCCTGCTTTTCACCGCTTTCTGAATAACCCTGTTAGTGCCTGACGACCTACTAACAGATCACCTTGACTGCAGTAGTCCATGAACAAGGTCGTTTGGCGCACGCTAGGGAAACTCTAAGACCCAAGTTGAGACCCAGCGCTAATGCGGTTGTGTACAGGATAGAACGTTTTTTTCTTTTCCATACCTATCCCCCGCCCTCACAAGCTTGAATATGAACACATCCAGTGAATAACCTCTCACCCCTGTATTATTAAAATCCTCCACGGTGGCCGTATCATCCATGTTTTGATGCACACATATATTAAGGCTGATGGGCATTGCATGATAAATGCCTCCCAGCAGCATGTTGAATCATTACACTGCATTTAATAGATCCAAAAGGAAGGCCAGGTGAGCGACAAAAATTTCCCTGCTACAGCATATAAACAATACATGTTTCAGGGCAAGACTTATCCATGTGTTCCTTTAAACTTGGTCCACACAGTCACCCTAATAATCAACTGCTTACATACTATGAATAGCCCCCAGCATAAAATGTTTAAAATTAGGCAATATATTAGAATTAGGATATATGTGGATAAAGGATACATTTATAATAGAGCCGACTGCAACAGCAGCGACATTGCTGACCATATCCATTACTATGGTGTATGGGGCCAAGAGAACACCTGTGTTGCATTCCTTTCAATTGCCTGTTAATTTTGGACGAGGACCTGTTTTTTCTGTTTTTTTGGAGTTAGCACCAGGGCTGAGCAGTAGGTAAAATGTTGCAATTAGTGCACCTCAAAAAATTTAGTGCTGGCACCAAGTGATCTGTAAAGATATCTAGCACTCCCCGTGTTAAGTATAGGATGCGGAAAGTACAGTAAGCTCGTGGTACAAATCGCTAATAGCGACGCGCTAAGTGATTTTTCCCATTTGTAGCGGGAGGCAAACGATCTGTTGGTCAGGCGCTAGACTCAATTAACCTGGCGCTAACGCAAAATCACGCCGACGCAAAGGTTAGTTCACACCAAGTAATAGTGCCCTAAATAAGTATATATAAATAAGATTCCAAAACCCCAGACTAATGTGATGCAATGATGCCTTTTTGTTGTACTAACCTGATACTTAAATTCAATATTTTATTTGACGCAATTTGGCAGTTTCCGCTGAATGTCTGATAACTGCTTCAGCGACTCCACTTTTAGCAAATTACAGTGACCGTTCGCTAAATAGGGAATTCACCTTATTTTCTGCAAAATAAATTCCCCGAAATGTGACGGAAAGCAGAGGATCTACAGATCATTAGACCCTTTAGATTCTAACTTCCATAATAACCCCTAAAATGCCTTAAACCCAGAGAAATGCAATAAAAATAATAAACAATGTGGCATTTAGCTACCCCTCAACCCCTAAAATGCCATTAATCAAGGGAAAACATGAAATGAATACACTGAGGCATGTAGCCAACCCATTAACCCCTAAAATGCCATTAATCAAGGAAAAAACCAATGTATACTGTGAGGGATGAAGCCTGCCCATTAACCCTTAATATACAACTAAACCAAGGCATAAACTAACGTAATACACAATGTAATGTATAGTCTGAACATTAACCATTTCACTGCTGAGCCATTTCAACCCTGTGAAAATGTTTATGTTTAAGTGCACGTTTTTATTTGATGTTTTATGACTTTTACATCACACTGAATATGGTCATGTGTGGTATCATTGGAAAGGCCAGAATCTGCCCTTTCAAATGACACCTAGTTCATCCATATACGATGCATAGCTACGGAGATACGTTGGTCCGAAGAAGTGTGGGAAGCTGGATGATGATTTTTGGTGGGGGGGCACATGGGGGGGCAAGGAATAACCTAGGGGGGGCAATTGCCCCCCTTGCCCCCCTGTAGAGTCGCCTATGATCGTCAGTTGACTCCACTACAAATGGGAGATAAAGAGGAGGAAGAGAGAGAGAGAATAATAGTGCAGCAATGTCTTATGACTAATGGAGAGTCGTATATTTAACAATTGCACACTTACAAATACCAGAGCCTCTTATATCCGGGCTCTGGAGTGAAGCGCCTTGTGCCAACTATAGGGTGGTCACTTCCCTTCTTTAAAGTGTCTCCTTTGCCTCAGGTGGAGAAACATAAAAGAGAGAGAGTGCTCTCATAGCACAGCGTCAGTGGTTAATGGCTTGGTGTGATAGAAAGGGTTGGTTACACTTACCGATTTAGGAGCCTTATCTCTCCAGGCTCAACTGCTGGGCATGCGGTGCTGCTTAATGGTGTGCACCAATACCTCTCTTAGCTGCTTCCTCGAGTTCAGGTCACAGTGTCCGTGGCAGGCTTCACAGGTCTGTCCTGGTCAAATTGGGCTTAATAATCAGTTACTCCTGTATATTTAAAGGAGGGTTTTATTGATATGTAAATAATACAAGTATTAACAAATGAAAAATGGGGGGGGTGTAGTATCTCAGGACGCGTTTCGGCGCTGTTCCTGCACCTTCCTCAGTCGATATGTGGAAGAAAAATGTGGAATCCGAGGTTTACCTAGTGTCTCTTTTAATTAAGGGAGAGTACAGTGTATTTCCTCGTGTTTTACCGCTTACTTCGGGGTTCGCATGGCGTTGCGGTCACATGGTGTCAGTCGCATCATCCAGCAGCGCCGCTTTTTGGATATGCGTTCCAGCACTTTGTGTGCGTTCCATTCGCTGGATTACCTCGCTGGTTGCGGTTGCAAAGTGATTCGGGGGCGAAAATAGTCCAAATTTCTCAGTATTGCACTCTGGAAGGTGGTGCCAAGTCCTGGGGTGGTTCCTAGTGGGTGCTGGCCTCCCATAAAGAGTATTTAGTGCCTCTTATTCACATTTATCAAAGAGGGCTGATATACATAATGGGAACAGTGGATTCGCTCTTATACAACATAAAAACATAAATAAAAATACTTTGGTCATAAAAACATAAATGAATTATTCCGATCATAAAGTTTACAGGTGTCTGTTTTCAAGGGTTGTCTTTCAAGAGGGAGAGGTTAAATCAGTGCTCGGTCAATAATGAATTAGTTGATTGTAAAAAAGGCAAATGACATGTATGCAGTATTAAAAGGGTTAAAAGCGTCATCTGGGCCATAAAACTGTTCGATTCATAGATTGTTATGCTGATAAAAATTATTAGTAATAGGTGCCCTTCTCAATAGATCTGGAAAGGAAAGGGGGGGGTAGAGGGACAAGGAGAATGATTTAGTGCTTCTTGTTCATATTTATAAAGGGGAGCTAGTGCACATAATGGGGACAGTAGATTTGCTCTTACGCAGTATGAAAAGAAGGATATTCCGGTCATAAAATCGTAAATAAATAAATTGTTCCGGTCATAAGATCTGCAGATATCTGTTCTCAGGGGATGTCTTTCAAGAGGGGAAAGTTGAATCAATAATCGGTCAATAATAGATGCAGTTGATGTAAACACCTCTAAATAAATAGATGCAGTTGATGTAAACACCTCTCAATAAAAATATTTTGAAATTAAAAAAAAATATATATATATATTTTCCATGACTACATAGATTTTCTACATTTACAGCAAAGTATAACCAGGGATTGTAACATTGTCATATTTGCCAAGTGATGACAACTTCATATTCGGTGTCCCCACCTGCAATATAAAAGAGTGTTCAGTGAGGTTAAGGTGATGCTTTCAATCCATCCGCTCACAAGACTGTTGTCATCATATTGTAGGTTTGTGACTGATGGTGCCTATACCTGGTGCCTATACCCTGTGATATCTGTATCTATGTAATTTTTTTTACATTATCTACGTTTGGGTGTTATGTTGACACCCTTTCAGTTTTCAGAATGAAGAATTATGTATCTCAGTAATAAATTTTTGATTATGAACAAGAAGTCTCCATGATTTTGTCCGGTAACACCATTGCACACATGACACACAGAACACTGAACATCAGGGGGTCATTACATGATGAAAGCATGGAGCTATTGTACTCACTATCAGATGTTGGGTTGTTAGATCAAGCAATATGTCAGTCAGCTCATTCTCTGTAAGGATCTACAGGGTTACATATACATTAGTAACACATCTATGAGTGCACATATCTTTAAATCACAATACTGAGCTGCTTTAATTAATGTATTTAAATTCTTTATTTAGAGAATTATACATAATCGAAAATTCACGAAATCAAACGTATAAAAGTACAGCCACTTAGGGCTGGCTAAGCTATCTACGAGTAACCAGGCGAAAATGCGCAGAGCAACGTAACACGGGACAAAAAAGGAAAAGGGAGAGGCAGGAGGTCCCAATGTCAAGAAAAAGCGGTAGCAGTAATATGAAAAGCCGGTAGGCACCCATCCTTAAAAACGACAAAGGAGCTGCTTTAATTAAATGCAATATTGTGTAGATCAATGGGGGCACACATGGGCACAGTATCACTGCAAGTAAGCATTAGTATTGTTGGTGATATAGATTTACAGAGGGGGGATGCATTTAGAATACACACATGTAGCTTGCATCCACTTGGTACCTATGGTTAGCTTAGCAGGTGATCGTACAAAAGCTTTCATAAATGAGATTTAATTTGCTATGTTTGCCAAGGTCTATTTCTAAATGATTTTAATTGTGCACGATGGGTAGGGTTGCCAGGTCAGGCATGTTTTCCTGGACACATGTCATTTATTCATGCTGATGGGCAGTGCACCAACAATGCCATGCCGCAGCATGTATAATTCATATGCTGCAGGTAGGAAATCCAAAAGGAATCCCAGGTGATCAGTCTTGATTTCCTACCTGCAGTATATGAATATCCATGTTGCAGCCAGCCACGTTTCCAGGCATTCACTCTCTGAATGAAATAGTTATATGTGTCCTGGATTGTGATGGGCCAAACACCCCCGTGTTCGGTTCGCATTCGACCACGAACATTTGAAAAAGTTTGGATTCAAACGCGAACACGATTCGAACTCAATGCAAGTCAATGGGACTCAAACGTTCGAATTTTAGAGTGCCCTCCAAGAGGGCATATATGCAAGATATTTGCCATAAAAGGTGTATGGGGGTCTGGGTAGTGCCCTGGGGGACCGGAAGCAAGGAAAAAATGTTTAAAAAAAGTTTTTAAAGGAACAGTGATTTTTCCATGACATAAAGGTTAAGAATAAAAATGAAAAATTCCTTCAAATATCGTCCTAGGAGGTCCCCATAACCTGCCCGTGAAGTGGCAGATTTGTAGGATGTATAGAAACATTTAAAAAAAAAAGACATTTCAAATGATGGTAAATGGTTTTCCTTTAATCTATTCATAAACAACTGCTTGGGCGGCAGCCTGTATGAAAAGAGGAGACGTTGTAGGACACACAGAACAGGTTTAGTGATTTTTTGGCAAAATTATGGTGAAACTTATGCAGGCTTTGGATGAAAGTAACAACAGGTGCATTAAAATTGGACCTTTGGTGCCAGCTAGTGCCTTCACACCGTAATCCCCCTGAGATATTGTGGAAGAGTGCAGGGATGGACCCTGCCGTCAAATATTAAAATGATATGAATCTGGTACACACGTCAGTGTACCCAAATATTGGGCCTTTGGTGCCAGCTAGTGCCTTCACACTGTAACCCCTCTGAGGTATTGTGGAAGAGTGTAGGGGTGGACCCTGCCGTCAAATATTAAAATGATATGAATCTGGTACACGTGTCAGTGCACCCAAATATTGGACCTTTGGTGCCAGCTAGTGCCTTCACAATGTAACCCCTCTGAGGTATTGTGGAAGAGTGCAGTGGTGGACCCTGCGTCAAATATTAAAATGATATGAATCTGGTACACGTGTCAGTGCACCCAAATATTGGACCTTTGGTGCCAGCTAGTGCCTTCACAATGTAACCCCTCTGAGGTATTGTG
Source organism: Leptobrachium leishanense (assembly GCA_009667805.1). Classification (NCBI taxonomy): domain Eukaryota; kingdom Metazoa; phylum Chordata; class Amphibia; order Anura; family Megophryidae; genus Leptobrachium; species Leptobrachium leishanense. The sequence continues at coordinate 71,083,001 of CM019073.1, read as the reverse complement.
GAAGAGTGCAGTGGTGGAGGTTTTGGGAATGCAGAAGAGATCCCCGATATATTCAGTTACATCAGCATCAGGGGAGTGATAGCTGCTGATCCAGGACTGATTCATTTTTATAAATGTCAGCTGGTCTACAGAGTCGGTGGACAGACGCAGTCTTTTGTCTGTGACAAAACCTCCAGCGGCACTGAACGTCCTTTCAGAAAGCACGCTGTAAGAAAGGCAACCTAGTAGCTGCATAGCATATTGGCTAAGTTCTGGCCAGTGATCCAATCTCAACCCCCAGTAAGCCAGTGGATCATCTGCTGTAAAGGTATCCAGGTCTGCCCTTGCCCCTAGGTAGTCCTGCACCATAAGGTGAAGACGCTGGCAATGGGTGCCTACATTTGACGTCCCTGGGCGTTGTGGACTAAAAAAATTGCAAAAGGCATCAGTCAAGCGGCCCCCTTCACCGCTCTTCCTCTGATCAACCGCAGCCTCAGAAGCACCTGCGTCATCACTTGGTAACCTACCAGTGCCTGGAAAGGTGTTACACAAGTGTCACTTTAGAGCTTCCTCATGTTGTTTCATCCTGTGCTCCCTCTGTGAGGGCAGGATCAGCTCTGCAACCTTACCCTTGTATCGTGGATCAAGAAGGGTTGCCAACCAGTAATGATCCCTCTCCTTGATAGCACGAATCCTGGGGTCCTTTAGCAGGCTTTGCAGGATAAGGGAGCCCATGCAGCATAAATTGGGGGTGGCATTAGCTTCCGAGTGTTCCTGGTCACTGAGGTTGACCCTATCGTGCACTACCTCCTCCCAGCCACTTACTAGTCCTTGGGTTTCTGAGGACACAAAACCCTCCCTTGAGAAATCCCCACCTTCAATGCCCCCACTACTTAAATATTCATCCTCCTCCTCATCCTCCTCCTGTCTGATCTGAGGAGGACCCGCTGGAATGCTGTCTGTGGAAAGACTGGCGCCTTCTGAGCTAGGGAAGGCCTCCTCTTTCTCCCGCTGCTCTGCCTCTAGATCCATATCTATAATTCCCCACAGAGTGTGCTCCAGCAGAAACACTAAAGGAATTGTGTCACTGATGTATGCACTGTCCCTGCTCACCATCCTCATTGCCTCCTCAAATGGTGACAGTACAGTGCATGCATCCTTGATCATCAGCTACTGCGGGGGGAAAAAAAAGGTTGACCTGAACCTGTCATTGTGCCATACTCACACAGGTACTCATTGATGGCCATCTGCTGCTTGTGCAGAAGCTGCAGCATTGCCAATGTCGAGTTCCACTTGGTGGGCATGTCCCAGATCAGATGGTTTGTGGGAAGGTGGAATTCTCTTTGAATTTCTGCCGGGCGAACACTTGCTGGGAATGACCGTCTGAAGTGACTGCAGACTTTTCTGGTCTGGCTGAGAAGCTCTGCCAGCCCTGGGTACCTGGTTAGGAAACGCTGTACCACCAGATTTAGGACATGTGCTAGGCATGGTACATGCTTCAACTTACCCAGGCATAGGGCAGAGAGAAGGTTGCTGCCATTATCACAGACGACCATTCCCAGCTGAAGTTGGCGTGGTGTTAACTATCTCTGCGCCTACCCCTGCAGAGCTGACAGAATTTCTGGCCCGGTGTGGCTCCTGTCCCCTAAACAAACCAGCTCAAGCACAGTATGGCATCTTTCTGCTTGAGCCATTGCGTAGCCCCTGCCACTTCGCCAGAGACAGAGAAGGAGGAGGAGGAGGAAGAGGTGGTGGAGCAGACAGACCTCATATAAACAGCTTTCTGGAGACATGGTGGATGAACAAACTCCAGCACAGAGCCCCGTCCTGGATCCCTCCCAGCTGCAAGCAGAGTTACCCAGTGTGCCATGAAGGAAATGTAACGGCCCTGTCCATGCTTGCTGGACCACGTGTCTAAAGTAATGTGCACCTTGCTGCTGACTGCCTTTCCCAATGACTCCATAACATTGTCTTCCACGTGCTGGTATTGTGCTGGAATGGCCTTCCGTGAAAAGAACTGGTGTTTTGGAACCTGCCACTGTGGTACAGCACATTCGGCAAATTCACGGAAGGAGGCAGAGTCCACCAGCTGGAAAGGCAGCAGCTGTAATGCGAGTAATTTTGCCAAGCTGGCATTTAGACGCTGTGCTTGGCGATGGTTGGGACTATATTTTTTATTACGCTGCAGCAGCTGGGACAACGAAATCTGACTGCATAAATCTGCAGCTGATGGGATGCTGTCACATTCTGGGGAACACACATTACTGTAGCATCATCCCTGTCAGTGGAGGCTGTAGGCAATGACATGGCAGGACATGGCAGGACATATAGTGGGGGTAGAGACAGATGAGGAGGAGGAACTATGCAAAGTGTTGTGCCAACGGGATGCATGGCAGGTTTTCATATGTCGCTTCAAGCACGTGGTACCCAAGCGTCTGATGTTTTTCCCACACTTGATCCAAAAAATGTTTTCTTGAGCCATTTCACCGCTGTGCGCTGAGCTAATTTTTACCACTTTTGCTCACGTTTAAAAGCGATTTGAACTTGCATGAGCATTAACATTTGCTGCGGCGTTCACCGCATATTTGTAACGATTCCCCAGGACAGACCTGGTAGGATCCCTGCTAACAGACCTCTAACCCTCCGATCCTTAGGATGGTCGGGACTCGGGACCACTAAACCTAACCTCTAGCCGCCACACAGGCCAGGGAGACAGCACCAACAATATACACCACAGACTGAGATCAATATATGTTTGTACTGCACTATAGTATATGGCAGGATGGAAGAGCACCAGCAGTAACAAGCAGTGGAATATACCAGACAGGGGCGCAGAGCGAGAGTAGTTGTTATAACAAAACCTGGTTAGCAACGTTTAGGCACTTGTACTGCGCTACTGTATATGGTGAGAATCGGCGCACACCAGTAGCAACAGGAGGCAAACAGAACAGGCAGGGAGTACACAGAGAGAATAGTCAAATGGCAGGCAAAGCCGGCAAGAGATCGGGTCCTCAGAACAAGCAGGGCAAGTATACAAACTGATTCGGTAAGCTAGCGATGCGGGAATGAAACTCCACGGCAAGGCGAGGCATAAGTGCGCGCTCCTGATTTAAAGGTCCTGGCAGCTCAGCGTCATCACGCCGTGCCCTGCCCCCTGATCACTCACAGCTGTGCCGGGTGCCACCGGAGCTACTGGCATTCGGCTAGCTGGCGGCACCATGTGTCCGGGGGCCCCCCGATCGCCACCCGGGGCCCTGGATGTCACAAATAATATTACAATCCAAACGCATACGGGTTAAGTAACCAAATTTGTAGGAAGAAGAATTAATGCAGCATATAAATCCTCACACTGCCGCGCAGCACCTTTTACAGTCTGACGCTAACTTTAACCGGCGCGCTGTGTGCAGCTTCTGAGAAGATACGCTATTAGTGTAGCGAGGAAGCCAGCTGCGCATTTTGCATTGCTCCCTCTACACTAATAGCGTATCTTCTCAGAAGCTGCACACAGCGTGCCAGTGTATGCAGCGTCTAACAGCGTGGGAGACGGGAGGCTGTGCTTGTTGGTGGATCCAGGAATCAGGTGAGTATTAGAAAGAAAAAAAGTTTTATTTTATGTTCCTTGGGACATTTAAAAATGTCCTCGGATTTTATTTTTTTTAGAAATGTGTCACCTTACCTTAGCCTGGTAGTCAGTGGAGGCTCCCTGCATCCTGGTTGTGGGGGGGGGGGGTCTGCTGTGGCCGCAGGTGCAGTGGCTCCCTCCCTGCACCACCTCTCTCCCACATGCACCTGGCCGGCCTGCCCGACAGTCGCAGCTCTGTCATCCGGCAGCCGCATGCTCCTCAATGGATCCTTGGGAGGCCCCGGCAGGCTGCCCTCTACAGTACCTGATTAGAGGGCCTCGTCTGCCTGATGTTTTAGCAACAAGATTGTTTTATCCCATAGGCTTCAATATTAAAAATATTTCCATTTTAATTCAATATCTAATAAACCGTTGCTTATAGTATTCTGCAGTAAAGAGTATCTTTATTTTTTAATTTTTGGGGATTTTTAAGCATTTTTTTTAAAAAAATGCCAAAATAATTTTTTCGAACTTTTTCCGAATGGCCTGAAAAGTTCGATGTTCATGAACTTTCGAACGGCCGATGTTCGATGCAAACTCATGTTCGCATCGAACTGCCAGCCCATTCCTAGTCCTGGAAAACATGAGCGATCTGGCAACTCTAACAGTGGGCCATGTAGTACAGTTCCACAGAGTGTATCACATGTCAGATCTGCCCTGAAACATGTATGATCCAGGTTGGAAACTGATGAGAATATGTCTTGTGCGCTTCCATCCCAGCAGCGTATTAGATCATACATGTTGCAGGTTGTCATTTTGCATTCATTGCCCTTGTGAATTGACTGTGTGTGCATGCACGCATGGCATATCTGCACACACAGATACATTACTAGTCAAGTGAACAGTTGCCTACATGTGCCATTAAATGGAGTGAAATATTCCCTCTCTCTACATATAATAAATTAATTATTTAAAGCCTGGTGTCTCTGCAGCCCTAAAAGCCAGTGCTTTTTTTCTGGAAAAATAGGTGGGGGTACTCTCACGCCCAGGGAAAAACAGATTATTGTGACGATTTTTTGTGTCCTAATAAATACTTCTTTATTCACACTGGATATATTGCCCCAGTTCACACTGGATATATTGCAACAGGCTATATATAGCTCCAGGGGGATATATTGCCACAGGCCAGCTCACATGGATATATTGCCCCAGTTCACACTGGATATATTGCCCCAGGCTCATATAGATATATTGCCCCAGGCCAGTTCACCATAGATATATTGCCCCAGCTCACACATGGATATATTGCCCCAGCTCACACATGGATATATTGCCCCAAACCAGCTCACATGGATATATTGCCCCAGACCAGCTCACAAGGGATATATTGCCCCAGACCAACTCACAAGGGATATATTGCCCCAGACCAACTCACAAGGGATATATTGCCCCAGACCAGCTCACATGGATATATTGTCCCAGACCAGCTCACAAGGGATATATTGCCCCAGACCAGCTCACATGGATATATTGCCTCCAGACCAGCTTCTGTCCAGTCCCTGCACTGCCCTTTATCTCTTACCGGCAAAGCCCAGTGAGGACGACAGCTCTCACTCAGAGCCGACGCTCTTCTGGTGTCCTCCAGTCCTTCTGTCAATGCGCACTCTGAGCTGCACATCGCATGTGAGGGCGTAGCTAATGCACCGTGCTCGTATTGTGCGAGACACGCTGCAGCACCACCGTGGCGGATTGACTTGCGCTGCCGCGTGCAGCCGGAGAACACCCTGCCTCCAAGTGCTGACGCGGCAGTGCCGCCAGTAACAAATTAGGCCCTGCCAAGAGGTGCCGGTACGCACTGAGATGTGCCGGTACTCTGTACTGGCGCATACCGGCTCAAAAAAAACGTGCTAAAAGCTATGAGGACATATGAGGTTTGATTGGAATGGTCCTAGTCAGGACATTCTATCACTAACAGATGTGACCAGGTAATCCAATGAGGACACATGAAGTAAATCACACTGGCACTAGCAGAGGCATGCAGGTCGTTTGAAAGAATGGTGACACTGAAGAGAATGACTGGAGAAGTGAGGATTCTAGGTGGAAATAGGCAAAGCAGAGAAATTCTCCCATTCCTCTCCAAATCGGCTATTTGGGCTAGATTGTTCTCTTCTCTAGCCATTTTTCCTGATTGTCACCTTTCTCAGAATAAGCCAGATAATGTTCTTTTTCACCTTACCTGCAAAGAGCTGCTGGATAATGCGCTGTCTGACCTCAGTACCCATATCCTCAACAGCAGCTGGGGCCTGTATTGGGACGACATCAGGATCCACAGCAGGCTCCAGATCCTCATCTATGGCAGGGCCGTCCTCAATCGCCATATTATGCAGCATGCAAGGACTATTAATGCCACTTTGGGGGCTCGTACTGCAAGGCCCCACCAGATCTATCAATACACCTGAAGTGTATTTTCAGCAGTCCAAATGTCCTCTCAATGGCGCTGCGAGATATCTGGTGCGCAGAGTTGAAGGCCTCCTGCTCTGGCGTTTCTGGTCTCCAAATAGGGGTCATTATTAACCATGGCCTGAGCGGGTATCCAGCATCACCTAATATATGGCACAATAAACACCGTAATATTCTGTTAGATTAGGCATTACTTTAACCCTTTCGCTGCTGAGCCTTTTCCCACCTCTGTGTTGAGCTCATTTTTACCGGTTTCGCTCATCATGTTTAAACGCGTTTTGAAGCCTTATTTTAATATATGACCCAGACATATTATATATCGTTCTTTCCGGCAGACTGTGCAGATTCATAATATGTCATTATTATATGTATACGTTATGTCATGTCTGTATATTATAACAAAAAATGCAATAAAATTTGAATTTTCAATAATTTACAATGTGTAAAGTGTTTTTTTTCACATTTTAAAATGCGATCGTTTGCGGTTATATTTTCTATGGGGTGCGCTTGTTAAAAAAATTAGAAATGAGGAATCGTTACTTTTTTGGGGAAAATTCCGTGTTTTTTAGCAAACGCCCCCCCATAGAAAAAATCGTTAGTGCAGCATCATTGTTCACATTATAATTGAAATGGGAACAATATTGTTGCACTAATAAATGTAAAAAAAACCAAAAAACTTTTTTTTTTTTTTTTACTTTTTACATCGTTAGGTTTGGTATCATTGGAAAGGCCACGCTCTGGTCGTTCCAATGATAGTAAACATTAACCCCTAGCTGTCACGGATCGGGAGATAGGGGGTTCCAATGAACCCCCTATCTCCACTATAGGTGGCAGCAAGGGGTTAATTTAAAAATTGGCGCCATCGCGCTCTGCGCGATGATGCCAGTCATTAGGGGGATATCCCGGAAGCTTGGCCGACATCCAAGATGTCGGCCAGCTCCGGGAAGGGACCGCGATACGTCGCATGTTGGCACCATATCGCTATCCAGCCCCCTAGGGGTTAAAGACAGCCGCCGCTTGGAAGGGCAGGCTGTGCCCTTCCAGGCGGTGCCTGCCTTTAATCGCTGGCCCGCACGGATGGGGAGGGGGAGAGGTCCGAAGGACCTCCCCCCCTCCCCTTCAGGCACCTTCCCTGCAATGGCGGGGGGTGCCTGAAATAGACATCATCGCGCATGCGCGATGATGCCGATCGTGCCCGCCTGGGTCCCGGAGGTTGGGCTGACATCGATGATGTCAGCCCGCACCGGGGGGCCGAGCGATCAGCCGGAATACCGGCTGATCGCGGGTTGCAAAGGGAGGACGTGCTCAGCGCGTCCTCCGCAGCCAAGTACCAATGCGGTTGGATGCGCTGAGCGCGTCCACCGCATTGAAGTGGTTAAGGGACATGATTTTCTGCTAAATATATGGGCAATTACCCAGTAGCCAGCCTTCAGGAAACCACCTGTCCTGGAAGTTCTGTGCCACCGAGGAGTTCTGAAGGATGTAGGAATCATGGGTGCTTCCAGGAAATTATGCAAATAGGTGCATGATGCGCATTTTGGCATCACACACCATTTGCACATTTATAGAATGGTAATGCCTACAATTTATATACACAGCAGGATCCACCCAAGGTGCACTGATCTGTACATGCCGCGTACCAGCGCACAAACGCATTTGCGCTCACAATGTTAAGTATAGGACGCGCGAAGTACAGGAAGCTCACGCACTGTTCGCGCAGGTTCACCCGCGGTAGACGTATACACGTTTGTTGCGCTGAGATTGTAATACGACGTTCTGCGCAAAGGGTTTTGCAAAGGGTTTTGCCCCTCGCGTTAATGCATTTTTGCACGGGCGCAAACGTATGCGCGAAGAATGTAATAGAGCCCAATATGTCTGGTTCGTATAATAAATATAATTAATAACTTCAAATTGCGTTTAAACATGAGCAAAAACAGTCAAAATGAGCTCAGCACAGAGGTGAAATGACTCAGCAGTGAAAGGGTTAATTGATGATTTAAAAATGAAAAAAAAATCTTATTCTGGAAAATAAATCCTTTTTTTTGGGGGGGGTATGGACAGCCATATAAAGTACAGGTGAAACTCGAAAAATTAGAATATCGTGCAAAAGTTCATTTATTTCAGTAATGCAACTTAAAAGGTGAAACTAATATATGAGATAGTTCAAACCGTGATTTGTCATAATTGTGATGATTATGGGTTACAGCTTATGAACGAACAAAAAAGTTGTGCTTTTTTTTAGCTAAAATCACGTATTTTCTCAGAAAAATACAGTACAGGTTCCCATTTCTATTTTTTTTTAACAAGTGTACCCTATACAAAATATAACGTAAAGGCTCGGATGATAAAATGTGAACAAATAACTTTACAAGTGAGTAGGTATCCATCGCCACCTAGTGGACAAGAGAAACAGAGCAGCAAAATAATGCAGTTCACACGCATCAGCAGCAAGTTCAAAACCGCTCGTGGTACACCTCAAACCACCAAAATAACGAAAATTCAACAAAATTGCGGTAGAATAAGCACTTCCTTCTGAAGAGATAGGAACTTCTTTTAGGTAGGACAAAGTTCTCTCCCTGTAGCTTCCCTTTTAGGCAAGTCTTCTTACTTTGAAGTAAGCACAAGACATAAACCAGGACATGGTGTAGCCCGTAGAACCAATGTGGCTCAGAGAAAACAGATAAAGAGAGCATTCACGTGTTATGGTGTCAATCCTCAGACACCAGATCTATAAGCGGCTGGTATACTGTAGAGGTACAGGATCCTCCTTTGGATGATTGTCCGTGATCTTTCTTTGGTGAAAGGAACAGCAGTGGATAAAGCAGTGGATAAAAGTCAGTTTATTCCAATAAAATACAATAAAAACTGTACTGAGATGCGTTTCGCGATAAATCGCTGATTCAGGCACTGACTGAGGCAATCATTCAAAGGAGGATCCGGTACCTCTACAGTATACCTGCTGCATACAGATCTGGTGTCCGAGGGGTGACATCATAACACGTGAGTACTCTCTTTATCGGTTTTCTCTGAGCCACATTGGTTCTATGGGCTTCACCATGTCTTTGCTTACTACAAGGTAAGAAGACTTGCCTAAAAGGGAAGCTACAGGGAGAGAACTCAGTCCTACCTAAAAGAAGTTCCTATCTCTTCAGAAGAAAGCGCTTATTCTACCTCAATTTTGTTAAATAACTTTACATGCTGTAGAGGATTGAAATTTTGATGGAAATTCTCTTTTTTTTACATTTTTTGTTATAGCATTCTGGCAGGACATAACATATACATATAATAATGATATATTATGAGTCTGCCGGAATAAAAAAAAGATATATAATTTGTCTGGGTCATACAATAAAACATGACTTCAAACTGCGTTTAGGCATGATGAGCAAAAACAGTCAAAATGAGCTCAGCACACATAGGTGAAATGGCTCAGTGAAGGGGTTAAACATCGCAGGCACCAAATAGTGAAAATTAACTCTGCACACGGGAAAGGGGGTTGGCATGGCTCCATCCCCACAGACTTGCATTATCCTCTCCCTGTGTCCCTGATTCCATTCACCTCTAAGCTCCTGGAAAAACTAGTCTTCAACCGCCTCTCCCTCTTCCTGATCTTAACATGTACAGCTTGGAAAAAAGACGAGACAGAGGTGATATGATAGAAACATTTAAATATGTAAAGGGAATCCACAAGGTAGAGGGAGTATATTTAAACGGAAACAAAGTAGCAAAACAAGAGGACATAGTCTTAGATTAGAGGGGCAAAGGTTTAAAAGTAACATCAGGAAGCATTATTTTACTGAGAGGGTGGTGGATACATGGAACAGCCTTCCAGTTGAAGTGGTAGAGGCCAAAACAGTAATTGAATTTAAGTAAGCATGGGATAGGCATAAGGCTATCCTAAACAAAAGATAAATCCAGCTAAAGTATTCATGTAATTGGGCAGACTAGATGGGCCGAAAGGTTCTTATCTGACGACATTTTTCTATGTTTCTATGTAGAATCCTGCATTTAATAGATCCAAAAGGAAGGCCAGGTGAGCGACACAAATTTCCCTGCTGCAGCATATAAATAATACAGGTTTCGGGGCAAGATTTCTTCATGTGTCTCTTTAAACATGGTCCACACAGTCACCCTGATAATCAACCGCTTACATACTATGAATAACACCAGCATAAATTTTTTAAATTAGGCAATATATTAGAATTAGGATATATGTGGATAAAGGATATATTTATAATAGAGCCTACTGCAACAGCAACAAACATTGCTGACCAGATCCATTACTATGGTGTATGGGGCCAAGAGAACACCTGTGCTGCATTCCTTTCAATTGCCTGTTAATTTTGGGTGAGGATCTGTTTTTTCTGGGGTTTTTTGGAGTTAGCACCAGGGTTCAGCAGTAGGTAAAATGTTGCAATTAGCGCCCCTCAAAAAATTAGCGCTGGCACCAAGTGATCTGTTAGCTGCAAAGCGCTAGAGATCTCTAGCGCTCCCCACGTTAAGTAAAGGACGCGGAAAGTACAGTAAGGTCGAGGTACAAATCGCTAATAGCAACGCGCTAAGTGATTTTTCCCGTGTGTAGCGGGAGGCAATAAATCTGTTGGTCAGGCGCTAGACTCAATTAACCTGGTGCTAACGCAAAACCATGCCGACACAAGAGTTAGCTCACACCAGGTAATAGTACCCTAAATATGTATATATATATAACTAAGATTCCAAAACCCCAGAGTAATGTGATGCAATGATATTTTTTCTTGTACTAACCTACTTAAATTCAATATTTTATTTGCTGCAATTCGGCAGTTTTCGCTGAATGTCTGATTGCTGCTTCAGCAACTCCACTTTTAGCAAATTACAGTGACCATTCGCAAAATAGAGAATTCACCTTATTTTTGGCAAAATAATTTCCCCGAAATGTGACGAGAAGCAGAGGATCTAAAGATCATTAGACCCTTTAGAGTCTAACTTTCATAATCACCCTTAAAATGCCATAAACCCAGGGAAATACAATAAAAATAATAAACAATGTGGCGTTTAGCCTACTCCTTAACCCCTAATATGCAATTGATCAAGGGAAAACATGAAATGAATACACTGGAGGCATGTAGCCAACCCATTAACCCCTAAAATGCCCTTAATCAAGGAAAAAATAAAATGTATACTGTGAGAGATGAAGCCTACCCATTAACCCTTAATATACAACTAAATCCAGGCAAAACTAACGTATTACACAATGTAATGTTTAGACTAAACATTAACCACTTCACTGCTGAGCCATTTCAACCCTGTGAAAATGTTTTCGTTTAAGTGCACGTTTATCTTTAATGTTTTATGACTTTTAGTTTACACTAAATATGGTTATGTTGGGTATCATTGGAAAGGCCAGAATCTGCCCTTTCCAATGACACACAGGACGTCCATATACGTATGTAAGGAACGGAGATAACGCGGTCTGAAATGTGTTGGAAGCTGGATGCTGATTTTTGGTGGGGGGGGGCACATGGCACATGGGGGGGTAAGGAATAACCTAGGGGGGCAATTGCCCCCCTGTAGAGATGCCTATGTGTTACTGGCAGATATCGATTTAATCCCCAAGGAAGGGAAAGATTTGACGGACGTGGGGAACTATCGCCCGATCTCGCTCTTGAATTTTGACGTTAAGGTACTGGCTAGTTAGACTGTGTGGAGAACCCCCATTTTCAACCTCCCTCGGGTGGCATTTGGCTAAAAATTTTGTTTTACGCTTCTACTCACACATGCATCATTAGGCTTTGTAGGTATATATATATATATTTTATCTCAAACTTTTTCTGCACTTGAATACTTCTATGACAACAGTCTGGTGCTATGCTCAGCAACAATGTAGTCAAACAAAAAGGACCAGCACTCCTGAGACTTCTATTGCCCCACTTTATTCACATATACAAGGGTCAACGTTTCTGAAATTCTACATTTCTGTCATCAGGACATGCCCTAATATACACTTATAAAGTATCTCACAGTAGTGAGTACACCCATCAAATTTTTGTAAATATTTTATTAAACCTTTTCATGTGACAACTGAAAAACGACACTTTGCTACAATGTAAAGTAGTGAGTGTACAGCTTGTATAACAATGTAAATTTGCTGTCCCCTCAAAATAACTCAACACACAGCCATTAATGTCTAAACTGCTGGCAACAAAAGTGAGTACGCCCCTAAGGGAAAATGTCCAAATTGGGCCCAATTAGCCATATTCCCTCACTGGTGTCATTTGACTCCTTATGTTACAAGGTCTCAGGTGTGAATGGGGAGCAGGTGTATTAAATTTGGTGTTATCGCTCTCACTCTCTCATACAGGTCACTGGAAGTTCGATATGGCACCTCATGGCAAAGAACTCTCTGAGTATCCGTAAAAGAGAATTGTTGCTCTACATAAAGATGGCTGTGTTAAAATACAATCTATAAGCCCAATATGTAGAAATAATTGATCAGATATTACTGATTATTGATTCTCGTGATCTAAAGGTCAACCTAGTTTAGTGTGGTATCTGTGAGAAATCAGTGATCCCAGGATCTACTAGCAATTAACAATGGGGGGATAGGATGCAAGAGGAAACCAGATGGTTGTAACTGTTATCTGATTGCAAGACAGTTTACCTAGTTGTAATAATTGGTAATATACAGTATCTAAAGACAGCCAAATTTGATACAAAAATAAACATACAGGAGAATTCTTATTTTCACAACCTGGGAACGCCTGGCCAAAGTTCTCTCATGCTGTGATGATGAGTGTGAGGCAGAAAAGGGGAGAGAAGGAAGCCTTAGAGCTCGTCTCCGGTTTCTCTTGCAAATGAGACCCCAAATTAGCCTTATATCCAGAACGATGAAGCTTTTCTCGGTAATGTATTGACTATTTAGCATTTGTATTAATGTTTAATTAACCTCTAACCATATATTTTTTGATATTATCCAGAACTAATAATTATTTACTAATTGCTATCAGTTACAGTAACAATTGTATATTGCTTATTCCAATAATATTAGGGCCCTATTACATAGTTACATAGGCTGAAAAAAGACATGCGTCCATCGGGTTCAGCCTCTCCCACATAACCTACTGCTGTTGATCCAAAAGAAGGCAAAAAACCCAGTCTGAAATGCTTGCCAATATGCAACATACTGGGAAAAAATTCCTTCTTGACCCCAGAATGGCAGTCAGATTTCTCCTTGGATCAAGAAGCTTTTACCCACATATTAAATATTATAACCCTTAATATTCTGTGTCTGCAGGAAGTCATCCAGTCGTTTTTTAAAAGTCTGTACAGACTCTGACCCAACCACCTCAATAGGCAGAGAATTCCACAGCTTTATTGTTCTCAGGTAAAATAACCCTTCCTATGCTTTAAGCTAAATTTTCTTTCTTCCAGTCTAAATGGATGACCCCTTGTCCTATGTATAGTCCTGTTAATGAATAGGTTATCAGACAATGGTTGATAATGGCCCCGTATATATTTATATAAGGTTATCAGATCCCCTCTAAGGCGCCATTTCTCTAAACAGGTTTAAGCTTGTTAGTCTTTCCTCATAACTTAACCCTTCCATTCATCGCATTAATTTAGTTGCCCATCTCTGCACTTTTTCTAGCGCTATAATATCTTTTTTTAAGACCGGTGCCCAAAATTGCACGGCATATTCAAGGTGCGGCCTGACCATTGATTTATACAGAGGCAAAATTATGTTTTCATCCCGTGAGTGAACTCCCCTTTTAATGCATGCCAATACTTTGCTGGCCTTGGCGGCTGCTGTTTGACATTGCACATTGTTACTTAGTTTGAAGTCTATGATTATTCCCAAATCCTTCTCCTGCTTGGATTTCCCTAACTCCGTACCATTTAGGGTATATATTACTTGTCTGTTCTTCACTCCAAAGTGCATAACTTTGCATTTATCTAGATTAGAATTCATCTGCCATTTAAGTGCCCAGTCCCCCAATCTATCTAAATCCCTCTGCAGTGAAGTAACATCCTGCTCACATTGTATTACTTTTCCTAGTTGTGTCATCTGCAAACACTGATACATGACTTTCAATGCCTATCTCAAGGTCATTTATAAATAAATTGAATAGTATTGGTCCTATAACAGACCCCTGAGGGACACCGCTTACCACTGGTGTCCATCTTGAAAATGTACCATTTATGACCACTCTCTGTACCCTATCTTTTAGCCAGTTTTCTATCCAAGAACAAGTATTTTCATCTAGACCAATTTTTCTTAATTTAAATAGTAACCTTTTGTGTGGAACTGTGTCGAAAGCTTTGGCAAAATCTAAGTAAATCACATCCACTGCGACCCCCTGATCTATACTTCTACTTACTTCCTCATAGAACGTAATTAGGTTAGTCTGACATGATCTGTGTTTCATGAAACCATGCTGATTTTTGCCAATAACATTATACCTCCCAATAAATTCCTGAATATTATCCCTTAGTAACCCCTCAAATACTTTCCCAGCCACAGATGTTAAGCTCACAGGTCTATAATTCCCAGGCACAAATTTTAAACCTTTCTTAAATATAGGGACCATGTCAGCTTTTCTCCAATCCTCTGGTACTATTCCTGAAAAAAAAGAATCTTGAAAGATTAAGAACAGGTTTACATATTTCAACACATAGCTCTCTCAGTACTCGCGGGTGAATTCCATCTGGCCCTGGGGCTTTATTCACATTCACATTGTTTAATTTCTGCAAAACCTTGTCCTGAGTCAACCAGTCACTTTGTATTAGTAAGTTTTTATTAATGAATTGCATGTCTCCTGTTATAGGTTTCTCTTTGATAAATACTGAAGAAAAATAATCATTTAAAATTTCTGCCTTATCCTGATCTTCAATTAACAATAACCCTGACTCAGATTTTAGTGAACCTACATTTTCACTCTTCTGTTTTTTAGAATTTACGTACCTAAAGAATCTTTTAGGGTTGGTCTTGCTCTCTTTGGCTATTTCTTTTTCATTTTCTAGTTTAGCCCATCTAATCGCATTTTTACATGCTTTATTGGCTGCCCTATATGCTTTATAGGATGCCTCAGATTTATCAGATTTAAAAGCTTTAAATGCCTTCTTTTTATTTTTCATTTCCTTAGTTACCTTCCTACTAAGCCACATTGGTTTCAGTCTGTTTCTTTTATATTTATTAACCAGTGGAATATATTGTGACGTGTACTTTTCTAGTGTTAGTTTAAAGATATTCCACTTATCCTCAGTGTTTTTCCCGTGAAAGAGTTTCTGCCAGTCAATGACATTGAGAGCTTCCTTTATTTTAATAAAGTTGGCCTTTTTAAAATTATATGTTTTAGCATGCCCCTTATGAATGTGTTATTTTGAGTTTATTTCAAAAGTCACCATATTATGGTCACTGTTTCCCAACTGTTCCTTTACATTAATATTTGAGAAAAGATCCACATTATTTGTTATAACCAGGTCCAGACAGTTATCCTCTCTAGTTGGAGTTTCTACCAGTTGTGACATGAAGGTATCATTTAAAATGTTCAGAAACCAGATTCCCTTTGCTGAATTACTAGTCCCACTATCCCAATTAATGTCCGGGGTAATTAAAATCACCAATAATTAAAGTGCTACCATGATCTGCAGCCTTCCTAATTTGCTCTAACAGTTGTTCTTCCTCATCATTATCTATATTAGGTGGTTTATAGCATATGCCAACCAATAGTTGACTTCCCTGTTTATTCCCTAACGAAATATTTACCCATAAGGATTCCACATTTCCCTCATCGCTTATTACATTCTCCGCGCAAAAACACGCGCGCAATAAATTTTGCGCACAACTTTCAGCGTTAAAGCACGAAAATTAACGGTGGTATTACAATCCTCTCGCATTTTTTCATCCGTCAAAAAATAACGCAAGTAAAACAAACGCGCAAAACGCAGATAAATAAGCGCAAAGTAACGTAGCGAGCGGAAATCAGTGTGCGGACTGTTTTTTTCACGGGATTCAGCCAATCAGAATTAAGTACCTTAATTGATATTAATTGACCTTAATTGACTCACTTAAGTTTTTGCGCCTGTCAAAGTCAATCTGAGTATATATGCTGCAGCAATAATAAAAACATGCACAAATTCTAAAATTTATTGTTGGGTATATGTAGAATGTGTAACTATACTTAGCTGTATTTTTTTTTTTGGGCTGGTGTATTTGGGTTTGGACAGGACGTTCAGATTTGACATTAACACCAGCTTTTCAAAAACGTTAAAATTATGAGCGCAAACGTTGTCCGTCAAACTTTGCGCATAGATTATAATACCATCCGCGTACCAGCGCACGAACGCATTTGCGCTCACAATGTTAAGTATAGGACACGTGAAGTACAGTAAGCTCGCGCAACGTTCGCGCAGCGTTCGCGCAGGTTCACCCGTGGTAGACGTTAGCACGCATTTTTTGCGTGGACATTGTAATACGACGTTGTGCGCAAATGGTTTTTCCCCTCGCTTTAATGCGTTTTTGCGCACGGCTAACGTTTGCGAAGAATGTAATACAGCCCTTAGTGTCTTGTGTTTATCTGTTAACAAGTTTGGAGAAAGGTTCTTTTGTTGTCATTTGCCATTGTTTAATGCCATCTGTCAGACTCAGCATTTGCATTTGAAGCTTAATGGATTAATTAATCGTAATTAGGGAACTACAGTGATGTTCCTTAACCACTTGGCTGCTAAGGATGCATTCAGCACGTCCAGCCAAGTGGTTCTCCTGTGCTATCGACGCGCTGAGCGCGTCCTAGCACAGGAGGCAGCAATCAGCCGGCATTCCGGCTGATTGCTGGCCCCCCCCGGTGTGGGCTGACATCTAGCATGTCAGCCCGGCACTCCGGGATGCTGGGGGGGGGGGAAGATAGATGTCATCGCGCCGCCGCAATGACATCTATTTCAGGCACCCCTCCGCGAGTGCAGAGGAGGCGCCTGAAAGAGATGGGGGGGGAGGTCCTTCGGACCTCTCTCCATCCCGATCGCGGGGGACCAGAGGGTGAAGGCAGGCACGATTTGGAAGGGCACAGCCTGCCCTTCCAAACCGTGCCTGCCTTTAACCCCTTGGGTGCGGGATCACGATTCGGCGCCGTAAAGTGCCGAAACGTGATACTCTCCCGGAGCTGGCCAAGCCTCTGGGAATGCCCCCTGACGACTGGCATCATCGTGCATAGCAGTCCTGGAGTTAACCCCTAACTACCACCAATGGTGGAGATAGGGGGTTCCAATGAACCCCCTATCTCCCGATCCGTGGCAGCTATAGGTTAATGGTATTGCTGGATCGGCCAGAGCATGGCCTTTCCAACGATACCAAACATGACCATGTAAAAATTAAACAAACAAAAAATAAAAATAAAAAAATATTTTAAAAAATCATTATAAAAAAAAAAATGAACAAGTTTTTTTTGTTTGATTTGTTAATGCAGCAATATTGTTCCCATTTCAATTATAATGTGAACAATGATGCTGCACTAACGATTTTTGTATGCGGTGCGTTTGTTAAAAATAGCGAAATTTTCCCCCAAAAAAATGTAACGAGTCACCATTTCTAATTTTTTTAACAAGCGCACCCCATAGAAAATATAACAGCAAATGCTTGCATGTTAAAATGTGAAAAAAAACACTTTACACATTGTAAATTATTGAAAATTAAAATTTTATTGCATTTTTTGTTATACTATACAGAGAGGACATGACGTATAGATATAATAATGCTATATTATGAATCTGCCGGAAAGAACGATATATAATATGTCTGGGTCATATATAAAAATAAGGCTTAAAAACGCATTTAAACATGATGAGCGAAACCGGTAAAAATTAGCTCAGCACAGAGGTGTGAAATGGCTCAGCAGCGAAAGGGTTAATGTGTAATGTTCCTGATTTTCTTAATAAATCGCTGCAGGAAGATCACGTAAGTAATACCGTTTGAATACCGTGATCTTTCAGGTTGATGCTTTAATTGATTAATTGAGACATTTGCATTGATTGAGTAACTGATGCGTTGATTTGGTTTCAAGAATGTTGTGTGTGTGTCTGTGTGTCTGTGTGTCTGTGTGTCTGTGTGTTGATTTCACTAACTGTTTAATAAAGTTTTCCCCTTTACTTTCACCAATCATTCTTGTGTCCTGTTGATTAAATAATAACTTAATTGCTGATTGATTAGGCAATACAATGGCCTAGGCTACAAGAAGATTGCCAAGGTCCTGAAACTGAGCTGCAGCATGGTGGCCAAGACCATACAGTAGTTTAAATAGACAGGTTCTACTCAGCGCTAAGGAATTTGTTGGCACTTTTTAAATACTTGTAACTGTAACTCAGAACAGGCCTTGCAATGTTCGACCAAAGAAGTTGATAAACTTATTTGGTTCAGATGGTGTCAAGCATGTGTGGAGGCAACCAAGTGAGGAGTACAAAGACAAATGTGTCTTGCCTATAGTTAAGCATGGTGTTGGAAGTGTCATGGTATGGGGCCGCTGAGTGCTGTCGGCACTGGGGAGGTACAGTTAAGGCAGTGCTGGACAATAATGGTGGCCACGCAAAGTATTGACACTTTGGCCCAATTTGGATGTTTTCACTTACGGGTGCACTCACCTTTGTCACCAGCGGTTTAGGCATTAATGGCTGCGTGTTGAGTTATTTTGAAGGGACAGCAAATTTACACTGTTATACAAGCTGTACACTTACTACTTTACATTGTAGCAAACTGTAATTTCCACAGTGTTGTCACATGAAAAGTGTGAGATGTGTACTCACCTCTGAGATACTATAAATATGTATATTATATAAATATATATATATATATATATATATATATATTTTAAATAAAAGGTATCATACAGTATATGTGAATGGGGTCCTGAGTGGCAGTGGGAATGACAGAATATTTGCTGTTCCCATTCTATTTTGAAGTAATAGAAATACTATATTCCTGAGGTGAAAATCCTAATTAAATGGACTGAAAGGTCAAATTCAGCCATCCCAATCCAGGTGCTTCATCCTACCCAGAACATCAACTCAGGATTCTCTCGGGCTAAGATTTCCTGGTCTTTGAGTACTTAAGATACAAGCCCCATCACAGCCACTATCATGTGATTACAGGGGATGATGACAACCTTCCAGTGGCTAATAGGGACTGAGGGGATGTTATGGGGGACCTGTGGTTAATGGGAATTATGTGGACCTGCTTGGTAAGGATGGCTAAGGAGGATGAGAGGATGGTGGAGATATGGGGACCTAGTGGCTAATGGGGTTGGAAAGGACTATGGGGACCTGGTGGCTAATGGGAACTAGAGAGCGCTATAGAGACCTAGTGGCTAATAGAGACTGGGGGTTCTAAGGATTTGATGTAGTCCCCTCCCTGCAGCAAAGGCTACACACACACATTGTGCACAAGTTGCATGCACACATTACACACGTTATACACATTTTGCACATGTTCTACAGAGACACTACACGCAATAAATATATATACCGCCAAAATATATTTTGTCAAACTATTTTATGTATGGTGCCTTAACCAGGGAGAGGTGGCATACCAGGGTGAGTTGAGAGGGAAGTTGATGTGTAAGGATATAGGGTCACCCAGCACGCAGACAAAACCCAGAAAGGCAAGAAAGGACCCTAAACTGAGAAGCTGGTCCTTAGAATGGCCAGGTACTAATCTAGAATACACAGAAGTACAGATCAGGGACAGGAGAGATATCGTAGTATAAACAAGCCAGAGGTCGGTACACGAGGTAAACATATGCCAAGGGATAATGCAGAAAACACAGTCAAAATACAAGCCAGAAGTCAAACCAGAAAATCAATAATCATAAGCTGTAGAAACGCGCTGAAGACTAGAAATAACCACGTCAGGGCTCAGAGCACAGACTGGAACTGATATTTAAAGGCCTAGATCCCTGACCAGGTGTGGCATACAAAGTGGCCTGATTCAAAGACTGGCGCCCTCTCTGTTGGGAAGGCCGTACTGCAGGAGCAGTAGCAGGCATGACAGTACCCCCCCCCCCCTCCACGAGCGCCCTCTGGGCGCCGAGATCCCGGAGCAGTGGGATGAGAACGGTGAAAGGCACGGACCAGACGGGGGGCATGGAGATCAGAAGTTGGAACCCATGAGCGTTCCTCCGGGCCATACCCTCTCCAGTGCACCAAATATTGAAGACCACCACGGGAATGACGGGAATCAACAATGGACTGGACCTCAAATTCTTCTTGTCCCTGGACCAGAACAGGACGTGGTCGAGGAATAACAGTGGTGAACCGATTGCACAGAAGGGGCTTCAACAAGGAGGTGTGAAAGGTATTCGGTATACGGAGGGTATGAGGTAGGTCCAGCACATAACTGACTTCGTTGATACGTCTTAGGACTTTGAATGGACCAATGTACCGCGGAGCAAATTTCATTGATGGCACACGTAACTTAATGTTACGGGTAGACAACCAGACTCTCTGGCCTGGAACATAGGAAGGACCCATCCGCCTATGCCTATCTGCATAGGTCTTCTGTTGGACTGCAGCGTGACAGAGGTTGGAACGTACCAAAGTCCACACTTTATGAAGAGACTGAACATAGGAGTCCAAGTCAGGAAGACCAGTGTCAGCACTAGGGGATGGCAAAAAAGTAGGCTGGAAACCATGGGCAACATAAAACGGGGAGTGACCAGACGAGGCATTAACATTACTGTTCAGAGCAAATTCAGCCCAAGGAAGCAAAGATACCCAATCATCTTGCCCTTGAGAAGAGAAGCTACGAATGTAGTTCTCACTAGACTGATTGGCACGTTCGGCAGCTCCATTGGACTGTGGGTGATAAGCAGAAGAAAATGATACTTTAATACCCAACTGTGAACAGAAATCTCTCCAAAATCTAGAAATGAACTGTGGACCCCGATCAGAGACAATTTCATGAGGCAAACCATGTAATCTGAATACCTCTTTGGCAAATATGTTGGCTAGACCTTTAGATGTTGGCAATTTCTTGAGAGGAACCAGATGAACCATTTTAGTAAAGCGATCAACAATGGTCAAAATCACTGTATGCCCTTCAGAAGGTGGCAAATCTACTATGAAATCCATAGAAATATGTGACCATGGTTTGTCAGGGATGGCTAGTGGTTGCAATAGCCCTGCAGGACATTGAGTAGAGGCTTTGGATTGTGCACATACCACACATGCCTGTACATATTCTCTCACATCCTTGTCAATGTCTGGCCACCAGTACATCGGTGTAAGGGCTGACAATGTCCTTTTTATACCAGGATGACCGGCTGGCCTGGAGGCATGATAACAAGAGAGTAGTTCCTTTCTTTCTGCGTCAGGAACAAACAACTTGTCAGAAGGAGTCTCAGGAGGAGCTGTACTTTGCATAGCTTGGATACGAGTAAGGAGTGTAGAAGTAAGGGTGAGATGAGTAGCTGCCACTACTCTCTCCAGAGGAACAATCAACTCCACTGGTCTATCTTGCTGTTCTGTGACCTCAAACTGCCTGGAAAGCGCGTCTGCCTTCGCATTTCTGTTACCGGGCCTATAGGTGATTATGTAATTGAAATGAGTCAAAAACATCGACCACCGGGCTTGACGGGATGACAGTCTTTTGGCATCGGCAATAAAGGTCAGGTTTTTATGGTCAGTCAGAATCATAGTGGGAGTAGGAGCTCCTTCAAGTAGGTGTCTCCACTCCTTCAAAGCAGAAATGATAGCCAGGAGTTCTCGGTTACCGATATCATAGTTCCTTTCAGCACTAGATAATTTCTTGGAAAAGAAGCCACAAGGCTTGAGTGGTTGGTCAGGGGATTCTCTTTGGGAAAGAACAGCTCCTACTCCTGTCTCAGAGGCATCAACCTCTAGGATGAAAGGCTTCCTTGGATCAGGGTGGACAAGTATAGGGGCCGTAGAAAAAGCCTCTTTAAGAGTCTCAAAGGCTTTAACGGCTTCAGGGGACCAAATACGGGTATTGGCTCCCTTCTTGGTCATATTGGTAATGGGTGCCAGTATTGGAGAAATTGAGTATGAACCTGCGGTAGTAGTTGGCGAACCCTATGAATCTCTGAATAGCTTTTAGCCCTATAGGACATTGCCAGTCAGTAACAGCAGTAAGTTTAGCCGGGTCCATGGAAAATCCCTCTTTGAAATGACATAACCTAGAAATGCTAACTTAGGTTGGTCAAAGAGACACTTCTCCAATTTGCAGTAAAGGCCATTGTTCAACAACGTCTGAAGAACCTTTTTAACCTGCAAGTGGTGAGTAGCGAGATCAGGTGAGTAAAAAAGTATATCATCCAAATACACGATGACACAGTCGTGTATGAAATCACGCAAAACATCATTTATAAAATCCTGGAACACAGCTGGAGCGTTACATAGCCCAAAGGGCATTACAAGGTACTCGTAGTGACCAGATCTGGTATTGAAAGCGGTTTTCCATTCATCACCATCCTTAATGCGCACTAAATTGTACGCGCTTCTTAAATCAAGCTTAGAAAAAATCTGGGAACCTTTTAACCTGTCAAAGAGTTCAGCAATCAATGGAATGGGATAGGCATTTTTCACAGTTATTTTATTTAAACCCCTATAATCTATGCAAGGTCTTAAGTCCCCCTCTTTCTTAGAGACAAAAAAGAACCCAGCACCAGCAGGAGATGTGGATTTCCTTATGAAGCCCTTAGCAAGGGAATCCTTTATGTACTCCTCTAATATGAGGTTTTCATGTTGAGACAGAGGATACACTCGTCCCTTGGGAGGAAAAGTGCCAGGAAGGAGAGTAATAGCACAATCATAGGGTCTATGCTCAGGTAAAGTCTCAGCCCCTCCTTTGTTGAAAACTTCCCTGACCTCCTCATACTGTATAGGAACCAATACAGATAAAGGAGCAGCAGTGGGTACATTTATAGTGTGCACAGACTTGACAGGAATCATGCATGAATCAAAACAAGACTTGCTCCATGACAGAACAGTGTTTCTTCTCCAGTCTATGACTGGATTGTGTTTTTGTAACCAGGGATACCCCAAAACAACAGGACATGAAGGAGATGATAGGAGTTGGCATACCACAGTCTCTTTATGGAGAACTCCTACAGACATGGAAATAGGACTGGTCTCCTTAGAAATATATGGGTTGGAAAGGGTCTGCCATCTATAGCACGAATAGCTATAGGTGGGTTTCTTTCCACACAGGGAATCCCTTTCTCCAATGCAAACGTAGTGTCCATAAAAGTTTCCTCTGCCCCTGAATCAAGAAGTGCATCTACCTGAATAATGGAGGAACCCACCTCAATCCCAATAGTAAAGTAACAACGCTTTCTATAAACAGAAGGAGATAATGTCATGACCTCTGATACCAGTCCCCTCTCCTCTGACGGTTTAATCTCTCCAGACTGCATTGGTTGAGGTACAGAGTTGTCAGATGCAGCAGGGTTAAGCTCTGGAGACACATACGGCATTAACCTATTAGGTTGCGCTTTTGTTTTACACATGTTCCTGATTTGATCCTCCATCTCCATACAGAATGGAATTAGATCATTCAGATTCCCAGGAAGATCTCTTGCTGTAATAGCAAGGGTTAAAGAGTCAGATAAACCCTTCAGAAAACAGGACACCAGAGTTTCATTATCCAATTAACCTCGGCAGCAAGTGTCTGAAATTCAACAGCGTATTCCAACACAGGTCTGTCTCCCTGACTTAACCTCATTAACCGTTTCATAGCAGGATTTGTTCCTCTGGAAGGGTAAACACACTTTTTAAGGTGGAAACAAATTCCTCGTAGTTATTTATTATGTGATCATTAGACTCCCAAAATGCAGTAGCCCAGTCTAAGGCCTTGTCTCTGAGATGGTTAAAAAGAAAACATACTTTAGCTCTGTCAGTTATACACATAAGAGGATTTAACTCAAAACATAAATCAATTTGCTTCAGAAATCCTCTGCATGCAGCAGCCTCACCACTGAAAGTAACAGAGGGCAACATTTGCACTGGAACAGCAGAGTTAACCATCGAAGTGTCAGAATGGGTTATAGGAGCAGGTGAAGGAGACTGCATGCATTCTGTATTCTCCAAGAGCGTTTCCAGCAACATAGCAAAACGATACATCTTGGCATCAGCCTCCCTTATATGGGTACAGCAAGCAGTAAACTGCTGAGCGATGTCTGCAGGGTCCATGGCCCTGACGTAATGTAAGGATATAGGGTCACCCAGCACGCAGACAAAACCCAGAAAGGCAAGAAAGGACCCTAAACTGAGAAGCTGGTCCTTAGAATGGCCAGGTACTAATCTAGAATACACAGAAGTACAGATCAGGGACAGGAGAGATATCGTAGTATAAACATGCCAGAGGTCGGTACACGAGGTAAACATATGCCAAGGGATAATGCAGAAAACACAGTCAAAATACAAGCCAGAAGTCAAACCAGAAAATCAATAATCATAAGCTGTAGCAACGCGCTGAAGGCTAGAAATAACCACGTCAGGGCTCAGAGCACAGACTGGAACTGATATTTAAAGGCCTAGATCCCTGACCAGGTGTGGCATACAAAGTGGCCTGATTCAAAGACTGGCGCCCTCTCTGTTGGGAAGGCCGTACTGCAGGAGCAGTAGCAGGCATGACATGATGGGGGTGGAAAGCATTTACAGTGGTTCAGTAAGGGGCCCCAAGTATTCTGATGCAAACCCTGAGCCCCATCTAATGGTATCAAAGTCATACTGCACTGAGAACCACTGGATTGGCTGTGGTTCCCCCATGCAGTCACATTCAAATAATAACAGTTTAGGCTAGGGTCAGACTAACGCATTTTTCGCGTTGTCCGTGAAAAAGTGCGTTCGAACGAATGGACGCATTTTTTCACTGAATACGCGATAGCGGTCATACGTTGCGCATTTTCGTCTGTGATTTTGTACGGATCATCAATGAAACACTTTTTGCGTCTGGACGTTATGTTGGCCGGACATTAGTCTGACGTCTGCTAATCACGCACACATGCCACTAGCGGACGCAGCGCACTCTGTACGTCAGTACTAGAGGTTTGACATTCTCGAAAAAATGCGTTCATTTGCCACTTCCGTTGCGCGGCCGCACTTTTGTGCGGCCGTTCTTTGTATGCTGCCTGGCATTGCACGTAATTTGCTGCTAACGCGGCCGTGATTTAGTGCGGCTAAACGCACGTTAGTCTGACCTTAGCCTTAGACAGCACTCACTCAGGGGCAGATCGATTGATGGCACACTTGATATTTTGATTTTGTCACATCCAAAATGAAGTCAAAGAAACCAAAACATACCAGCACTAATGGGCTCTGTTGAGGTATATTTTTATTACATGCTTTACAAACAATACTAGCTATGTTTCAGCCTCCTGGCTTGTGTCAAGTGTGATGAAAGCTGTTAGGTTGAAATGTTATTTATAAAGAATTTTACCAGGAAGGACACATTGAGATTTCTCTCATTTTCAAGTATGTTCTGTTGCTGTAAGCCTAGTCAGTAAAGCATCTTCTAAAAGGACAGTTCAGCAGAGCCTGTAAGAGCTGTTACTTTTTGGTTTCTTGGACTCCATACAGTGACATGATATTCTGAGCTGGCAAGAATGTCATATCCTGAGGGCTCAGAGGGAGATCAAGGAGAGTTTTTGAAGGCAACTAAAAGGATAAACCATATGGGGGTTATTCAGAGAACACTGAAATGTCGCCGACATTTACATTTACGCATAAGGTCTTACGAATGATAATAAAAAGGTCTGTTACAAAAAAAAGAAAAACCACTGTTAAAAAAACCTGAAAATTTTCCCGAAAAATACCTAAAATATCCTAAAAAAAATATTCAATAAATAGACTTTTTACTGCAGATTAAATAATAAACGGTTTATTAGATGTTGTATAAAAACGGGAATATTTTTAACATTGAAGCCTATGAGTGCCTGAATAGACCTGCCGGATGAAACCACCGAAGAGCAGGGTACTTCGGCAACTTTTCACTGCTGTTTGGTGGTCTCTGCACAGATTAACCGTTGCTTCTCTATGGGGAATTTCACTGCCTTCGAACAGGCATCGTACTGACTGGCAGTTCGCTAAATTTTGGTGAATTGCCGGCTCTCTGAACAGCCAAATGACCCCGAAATGGCATTGTTCAGGAAAATTCACTATTTGGTGACATTTCAGGGCCAGATCGTCTCTCTCTGAATCACTTGTAACTGAAACTCCCTCTACTTTTGTCCCCTCACCCTCCTTGGCACCCTTGCCCACACTTTACATGTCCTCTGTGCCTGTTGGAGAGGTGTGGATGCTGTGTTGGAGAGATTGGGGACCAATTTGGCAAAGCCAGTTATCAAAGACAATGGGCATAGAGGTAAGCTAAGGGTTAATGAGTTAGAAATACAGTACATCTATCTTGAAACTGTTTGTATTTTAGGAGTTAGTTTGTGTTTGCGATACATTGTAGATGTATTGTTCTCTTATGTGAACAATACATTAGATTAATGTGATGCTCCGTGTTTGTTAATCCCGTCTATTGTGTAAGTAATTAGGTTTCTCTGCCTTCTCTAGGAATTCAACTCCCCTCATGTAGACAATGTATTTGATTCATTGTGTCATGTTAACTCCCCCCCTCTCTGTTGTCCATAAAACTAAGTTTCATTAAAGATATTGCATTTGCCCAGCATTAAGCTATGTCGGGTGTTTGGGGGAGAAATACATATAAATCTACGGCACTCCCTCAAATTCTGTCTGAGGGTTGTGAGAAGAGAAGCTGCTGCAGATAAGTTTGTCTGAAGGAAAGGGACAGACGCTGGAACAGGTTCGCTTATGGTCCACAAGCTGGAGACCAGTACACCCCAGTTGCTGTTACATAACCCCTCATGTCTTTCAACCTTTTAGTTGCTTTCAAAAACTCCCCTAAAGTATGGAGGGGTCAGAAGGGGATAATGTTTAACCCATCTCTTTTATCCCTGTTTTGTTTTAACCTCATAGTATCAAGTTAAGTGTGCTCAGCACAGATATTTATGCAATAGAGGTAAAAAATCTATTATTCTGAGAGCTCCTGCTTTATTACTAATACTTGGCTGTTTTTTACCGCTCGCTTTGCCCTAAGGCTACTACCTGCTGTCCCTGGACTACTGGGCAAGACCTGGTGGGTCTGATTCCTCTCCCCCTGCGCTCCCGGTGGTGTCTCTCGGTCCCGGAGAGTTGGGGCCTATGCCTCGAACTTACTACGACCGGCCATCTTGGAGGAACTGGTGTGGATCGGCAGTGCTTCCCTGTGACAGCTTGCTGTTAAAATGGGTAAGAAATGGTCCCAACGCTCGGGCCAGAACAGCGGCCATGGACAGAGGGACATAAGGGATTCGATGGCCGGGGGCCCAGTCTCCTGAAAGGCGATGGCCTCATGCACTTTCCCTTCTGGATATGAATTTACAGAAAGTGAAGACTCCTCCTGGCCCCCGGGAGATGGAGCTGGTGTGACCTGGATTACCCTGCCATCCCAGTTGCTAGGGTCGCTGCCTCTTACTGCAGCCGCTAAAAAAAGGGCACAAAAAAACGGAAGGCTGCGCAGGAGGCGACCTTAAAGGCCTTGGTGTAATGTTGGGGGCTTCCAGCCTTTTTGGTGTGCTTGAGGGCAGCATGTCTGATGCTGCTCGCTCACCAACACCCAGTTTAAATTGAAACAGGTGGCTGCATGAGGTGCGGCTTGAGAGGGGGCACGGTCTGGTGAAGGTCTTTTAAAAACCAACAGTTGCTTCTAAGCAGTGCCAGATTGTGGTTATCCATACCTGAGCTCCTTGTACCTGAATTCTCTCATGATTTAACCTGTTATTGACCTCTGCTTGTTTTCTGACTATTCTGCCTTCCGTTGCCCTAGACTATTTTCTTGTACTACGCTTCTGCACTGATATCGACCCGGCTATTCCATTTGACTATTCTATACTCTGTATTCCTGATTCTGGCTCGTCTGACTACCCCCGTGTTGCTGACCTGGTTTTGTATTTCGACATTGTCTTTGATTAACCCTTTCTGTCTAGCTAGTATACCTGGCCAATTCTAAGGACCAGACAGTTAGGGATTCTTCTACAGCTACCCTGTTGGTAGCTTTTGGGCTCTGTGGAGTGTTGGGCTTTAAGGACTGCGTGGTGGGATCCGGGAACCGTGACACTTGGCGGCCACACGTGACCTCTCGGAGGCAGACTCGGGGGAGGAACAGCTACCCTCTGCTGAATATAGGGAGGCCACGGCATGCGATGGCTCTTCCCCAGAGCTCCAGGAGCTACAGCGGGACCCTGCTGTACCTCAGACTGCGGAGGAGGATGACGGTCTCCCATCTACGAAGGGGGACCTTCGTAGGATTCTGGAGGAGATAAGGGGAATGTGGAGACCAGAGGTGGCGGCAGTTCGTGCGGAGGTGGAGGTGATTCGAGCGCAGGTGACGGAGGTGCGAGGGAAGACAGACGAGGTAGCTTTGGAGCAGTCTCACCTTTCTTACCAACTGGTCACCCTCCGCTCTCAGGTGGCAACCCTGACTCGATCGGTGGAAACTTTGGAGTCTCGAGGCATCCCGGACACGGTTCTGGCAGACGATCTGCTGCCATACATGACCCGGCTTGCACTCCAGGTCTCTGGATTACCCCTTACCACACCTGAGTTGATTGGAGCAGCGTTTCGGATCTGGAAGGCGGCGGCGGCACCTAGAGGAACTCCTGGAGATGTGGTGGTTGTATTCCACGATGTTATGATGAAAGCGAAGATTATGTCTTCCCCCGGAGCCTGGGACCCTGTGCTGTTTGAAGGAGCAACGTTGGCACTTTACCATGATTTCCCTTTTTTGACCCTGATGGCCCGTCGAAGGTTTCGAGACGTGACGACCGTTCTCCATAGTAAGAGGATCCGTTACCGCTGGGGCCTGGTGGGCTCTCTAATGGTGACTCACGATAACATACTGTACACGGTTACTGCTCCCGAGACGGCTTGGGATGACCTCGCAGCTGCGGGCATTTCGTCAAGCCCGTTGGACGCCCGGCCGGGCTGAGACACTCCACCACCTCTATTCTTATTCCTATTTTCAGAGCCGCTTAAGTCTCGTTCATTTGTTTTTTGGTATTTGACAGAATCCCCACTCTTTAATTTTTGATTTACTCCGTTTCTTGCCATTGTTACAGTCATTTTGCTGGCCCTAGCTGTTAAATACCCGTGCCATTGGATTACAGATGATTTTTTTCTCATATATGCGCTCACGCCTACGTTTTGAGAACATGGCTGTGAGAAGTTCCCCTCCTCAGCCCCCCACCCATTGCCACCCACCTCCTTCCCGCCCCCCTTCGTGAGACTCTGTTATAATTCTATAAATAAAGAATTAAAATTTTTCTTTTAAAAAAGTCAATTATTCTATTTTGCTTAGCTATTTCCGTATTATGAATGTAGGTTACAATGATCGCCAAAGATATTTTGAACATAGTGAAGTTTTGGAAACAGTTATTTGTATTCTATGTTATTTAGACACTTCATAAAACACTTAACCATTGGTCCCATTTCTTCAGTTGTTTATGATTTAGTAAATTAAACATGTGATGAGAATATAGAAAGTTTGCAGTATAGATACATAAAGAACAGGACATGTAAGCACAAGTTGATAAAGCAAAGCGGGAGCAACATTGCAATTAGATGTGTATATATAAATAAATCTATTTCTCTATGAGTTGCAATCAAGTTAAAAGTATGTTTTAAAAATCTCCTCAGGCTGGATTTAATGGTGGAAATAGCACAAATTTCTTCAGCATCCCTGGCTCCAGGTCTCCTGAAATAGTGAATATTGAGGACACTACCAATGTAAATGTTCCTGGACGTTGGCTCTTTAAAATTGATGGCAAGGATATTAACCCTGCTAATGGATGTAACTTAAAAGGTAGGCAACTGTTTTTTGCATTATTGACAATATGATCTTGATTGTAAATGAGAACTGCGATGGACTCGGTGCTTTCCGGGCTGGGTAGCCATGCCAGAAAGCCACTGCCTTAGCATTGGATTACAGCAGAATCTTTATTTATAGTGGGGCTTACCCCAAGAATAATATACCACTGATTTTGGAGTAAGACAGAAATGCTTTACTGGAGAAAAAAATGCACAGAATTTAAACAACATAAAATTAGATAAGAGCTTAATTCCATTAACTTAAACAATGCTCACCCAAGACAGTCTGGTACCTCCATAGGGATAGATAAAGCAGGGATTTCCATACAGTACAATGATAGTCCTTTTGGGGTGATCCCGGGGGGAGTGGCAGCAATCGCAGAATACTATTCGATAGCCCGGACCTCCAGATTAGGGATGAGCCGAACACCCCCTTGTTCGGTTCGCATTCGAACTCGAACAATTTCAAAAGTTCGAGATCGAACTCGAACCGAACTCAATGCAAGTCAATGGGACTCAAAAGTTCACTTTTTAGAGTGCCCTCCGAGAGGGCATATATGCAAGATATTTGCCATAAAAGGTGTATGGGGGTCCGGGTAGTGCCCTGGGGGACAGGAAACAAGGACAAAAAGTTTAAAAAAATACGTTTTTAAAGGAACAGTGAGTTTTCCATAAAATAAGGGTTAAGAAATAAAAACGAAAAATTCCTTCAAATATCGTGCCTAGGAGGTCCCCATAACCTGCCCGTGAAGTGGTGAATTTGTAGGATGTACAGAAACATCGCCATCAGAGACCCACACACACGACACCTAGCCACCCTTAAGGGGTTAAAATGCACAGGGACTGGCTACTATCCTGTTAGATGAGGGAATGTATTATATGTATAAAGCAAGGTATATATGACAATGGATAGTCAGAGACTCTAGAGACTCAGCTTGTAGGCTTTATGATAGACTTTTTCACGTTGTGTTGAGTTACTTATGCAGAAGCAGCAAGCCCTTCCACCACGCTTGCACCAAAACTATAGATCTAACACAATAATAATTGTATGCTCACATAGGCCCTTCGGGAGAGGTACATGACATACAAATACTGGAATATTACGTTTAAATCTAAGGAGTGTGATAAAGATTTTATTAAGCCCTTGATGACAAATGACGTAACATCTACATCATTAATGATTGGCTTTACAGAGCCCTGGTCCTTAAGGGGTTAAACAGCATATCAGAGGATCATGTAGTAGAAATGAACACTTCTTAGAATTCAGAAGCACAGTGTTCATACATGTGCAGGAGCCACATCCAGTCTGCAGGCAATGTATCAAATTAATGAGGCCAGACTAATTAGAAGCACATGTTATTTCCAAACACTAATTAACACCTGTTGTTTACGCCGTTTGAGTGCCCTGTTGTAAGCACAGGTAATTTAGACGTGAGAATCTTTGCACCTAGATATTAGGTAGTTTTTTAATTCAATATCTAATAAACCATTGCTTATCATTTTCTGCAGTAAAGAGTCTCTTTAATTCTAGATTTTTTTGTATTTTTTAAGCATTTTTTATACTTTAAAAAAAATAAAAAATATCGAACACGCCAAAAAGTTTGAAGTTCGCGAACTTTCGAACTGCCACTGTTCGAGTCGAACTCCGAACTGATCGAACCGAACAGCTCATCCCTACCCACTATCCATTAGGACTGGAGATCTGCCTGGATTCCTGTGTTCCAGTTAGCTACCTATCCTGAGAGTCACCTTGGTGATATTCCTTTGGAGTCTACAGCCCGTGACTACGTGGCCCACTATCCTTCGGGTCCTAGAGACTTTCTTGGCCGCCAGCCACCCATCCTGTGTCTGCTGCTTAAGACCTTCATTCAAGGTATTGCTACGCAAGTGGAGTCTCCAGCTTCTGACTGCACAGCCCACCATCCTCTGCTTATTGTATACATTGCCTGTGTATATTGATACTCCTATATGCAAAGACTGTCAGGGTTATTCAGAGAGCGTGAAAAGCAGGAGAATGACTGGAGAATGAAAAATTCTAGGTCAAAATAGCCAAACCAGAAAAATTCTCCCTTTCATCTCACTTTCCAAATCGGCTATTTTGACCTAGAATTTTTCATTCTCCAGTCCTTCTCCAGTCATTCTCTTGCTTTTCACGCTCTCTGAATAACCCTGTGTGTCATTCTGCTGTGCATTCAATATACCTTTTATTACCTGCAATACAAGTCTCCAGGGTCTGCTTACCTGCTCACCCCCAGCGCTTGGGAAATAAACCAAAACATAAGGCCCTGCCATGGCTCCATCCTGACGCGAGCCTGACATAATGAGAGAGCCAAATACCAGGCCCGTGGGGGTCAAGGCTGCATTGGATGATATTGTGTATCAACTGCTACTTGTGGTAGAGGATGTATGGAACCTTATGGACTCAGGTCTTCACTCTTCACCAGTAAGCAGAGCATTGCAGTAGCCAGCTGAGTCCAATCTCTCTCCACCTCAATGCAGAGCCCAGGCACCGTCTGTGGAGTCAGAGAGAAAGGCGTGGGAGGCTGAATCTGTGCTTCTGCTGCGGGTCAGATCTGCACAAAATTGATTTCTGCCCCATCAGACCCGCCAAGCCACGCCAGACTCCAGCTGCTGCTTGTAACGACTGGGGGGGACCTGACTAGACATGGACAGGAGAGTGTGAGCTATTTTGCAGTGACTAGACATGAACAGACATGAACTTATTTTTTTTCGTATTCAAAATTTTTGTTTTGAAAGAAAGTCAGCAGTACAATCAGCTAGGTAAAATAAATGAAAGCGATAACACAGGATCAACATATTCATAGGTATTCAGCAAGTAATAAAAACAATATTCAAATAGGAAAGTGGGGGTGGAGACATACCAAAAAGTGCTCCAGGAGAAGAAAAAGAGAAAAAAAAAAAAAGGTGGCAAAGGCCAAGTATGTGACTTTCCTGGCTCGCTCCTAAAGTAGGAGGCCATGGAAATGTGCAGGTCACAAGGCCGGGGTACTCGGGGGCCAGGTATGGTGGGCAGAGCCATGGTGGCCACCACAATGGCACACCCTGAGTTGGCCCCAAACGCCAAAAGAAAAAGTAATAAAATAAAAAAAAATGAAAAGAAAAAAAAAAAAGGGGGGGGAGTCTGCAGCACGAGGTGGCGTGCAAAAATAAGGGGAAAGGGAGGAAAAATGGGGCGGTAGGAGTCATCAAGGGAACATGCTCAGCTAGGAGACAAATCAAAAACATTGTGCTGAATAACAAACAAATCTGCATGAAAAATAAAAAGTCAGCTTGTAACCAGCATAAGTTAGCATGGAAAAGAAAAACAAAAAGTCAATTTGTAACCAGCATAAGTCAGCATTGAAAATAAAAACAAAAGGTCAGCCTGTAATTTCAGAAAGCTTCAGAGGGTGAACGGTTAGCAAACTTAACGGGTCAGGGCACAGTCGGGCAAGAAACAGCAGGTAAACAGGATAGACCTCCTCAGCCCATGTCCCACGGAAACGCGGTGTGAAGATCCTCCACAGTTCTGTCCATGCCCCTCTCCGTTCCAGTCCTGCAGCATCCAGGACTCCACTATAGCCTCACCAGTCGCCGGTGGGGGCCAAGGCCAAGCCCATCTCACCTCAGTGTGGAAACCCCCGGCCTCTTACAATGCCATCAGTGCACAATCCACGAAGAAGGCAACGGTGTCCAGCTCGTTAGTCCCCTTCGCAGCAGGAAAGGCTGCGCGAATACCCCCATCGCATCGAGTCAGCTCCCGGATGGTGTAGCAGACAGGCGACCACCTGGTCATCTCCACCGCAGACAGGGCAGCACCGCAGGTCTCAGGTAAGTGCGCCACTCCATCCGTGGTCATCTCTTTAGAGGCCCTCCGCGATCACTTCTCGATCGACATAGGGAGGGGGGTCACGGCAGTCTGCATGCGGTCCACCGCTTCTTCATCGGGCTCTGCAGGCATCCTCGCTCCCTCGATCTGCTCTGGGCTCTGCGTCTCCCCCACAGGGGGGCAAGCAATCAGCGTCTTGGCCAGGACATCATCCGCATTGCGGCCCTCCATCACAGTCACGGGACAGGTCTCAACCAGGCGACCAGCCGGAGCAGCCACCTTCTCCTCCAAGCTCGAGTCCTCCACCCTCTGGCAGCCCCTCAGTGCAGAGAGCATCTGCCGTCAAACTCCTCTGGTGAGCGGGGCATCTTCTTCCAACCCATCCATCAATCGCAAGCAGGCCTCCAGGCCTGTAAGGAAGGCGTCAGAGTTCCCCGCAGGGGGATGGTGACCGTTCCGCCATCCGTCCGCCGGCCCATCCGTCTCTCTCATCAGGCTTTCATTCCGGGCGGTTGGGAGACGAGGGCCCTCCGTCTTCCCAGCCTCCAGAACATCTTGGGGTCGGGCTAAGGCAGTAGAACAGCCGGGAACAAAGACCGCAGGCGCCAGATCGAAGGGCGCAACATGGCCGCCTGCACCTCGTGCCAGCCACATACCCACGGCTGCAGAGGTCTGCTCAGGTCCGGAGGGGGGGACAGAACGGCATCTGGACAGCTCGGTTCCGTTGGTCAGCTAGCCGGGGCCCGAGAATCAAAGACACACTGCTGAAAAATCCGTTATTGGGCCGTAAAGGCAGCAGGCGTGCGGAGCTCCTTAGAAACACGTCCGCTCCCTTCGGCAGTTGGCCAAGCCCCCCAGACATGAACTTAGAGAGTAAATAAAAGAATTTATTTACAACACTAAATAAACGAGGGAGGAATTGGATTTCAAAGAACCCAAAAGGAAGGTGGGAAAAAAATGAATAAAATTCTAAACCTTTATTGGACTTCTGAGAAAAAACGTACACACCCACAAAATGTATAAAAAACACACAAAAAAGGTCATAAATTAGAGACCATAACTCAAGGTCAGTGACCAATCACAAAAGGCATCTAATGCAGGGTGAGGTCTCTGTGACAACAATTGTATGTCAAAAACTGAGAACCACCACCTCAAATGAATAATAAACAAGAGATGCCTAAGGATCCCCTCAGAAAAGTATGCACACGTTAGAGTATACTTAAATGCTTAAAGACATGTGCCACCAAATTGGTTATTGTAGTTAGCATGCACCACTCAAAAGCGTCACGATGAGGTGCAAACATAAGTGGTCCACGTCACGGAATACAACTGGTTAATACAGATACAAGGAGTGAGCCTGGTAGCTACAATTTGCATGCACTGATTGAGAAATCACAATAAAGTGCAGGCAGTAGCAATCACCCAGCCAAAAGTATTCCTCTATAAAATCTATAATCTATAAAAAGGGGGCCTTCATGTACCCAATTTGAATGAAATACTGCACCATGATATGCTTTTTTGTCTCTCTATAAAACTCATTCCCCAATTTCTTCGTTTTTATATATTACCTTTGTGGCGTCATTGGGAAGAGACGCTGGGGGAGAGAGATACTCTAAAAAGATATGTATTACCATTCTGTGCGATCACACATTTGTATTTTCAAGAGGGCATATATGCAAGATATATGCCATAAAAAGTGTATGGGGGTGCCCTGGGGACAGGAAACAAGGAAGAAAAGTTTAAAAAAAAAGAGGTTTTTAAAGGAACAGTGATTTTTCCATGAAATAAAGGTTAAGAATAAAAACAAAAAAATACCTTAAAATATCGTGCCTAGGAGGTCCCCATAACCTGCCTGTGAAGTGGCGGATTTGTCGGATGTATAGAAACATTGAAAAAGAAAAAAATGATTGAAATCTGATACACAAGTCAGTGCAGCCAAATATTGGGCCTTTGGTGCCAGCTAGTGCCTTCACACCGTAACCCCTCTGAGGTATTGTGGAAGAGTGCAGGGGTGGACTCTGCTTTCAAATATTAAAATGATTGGATTCTGGTACACGCGTCAGTACACCCAAATATTGGGCCTTTGGTGCCAGCTAGTGCCTTCACACCGTAACCCCTCTGAGGTATTGTGGAAGAGTGCAGTGGTGGAGGTTTCGGGAATGCAGAAGAGATCCCCGATCTATTCAGTTACATCAGCATCAGGGGAGTGATAGCTGCTGATCCAGGACTGATTCATTTTTATAAATGTCAGCCGGTCTACAGAGTCGGTGGACAGATGCACTCTTTTGTCTGTGACAAAACCTCCAGCGGCACTGAACGTCCTTTCAGAAAGCACGCTTAATGAAGGGCAACCTAGTAACTGCATAGCATATTGGCTAAGTTCTGGCCAGTGATCCAATCTCAACACCCAGTAAGCCAGTGGATCATCTGCTGTAAAGGTATCCAGGTCTGCCCTTGCCCCTAGATAGTCCTGCACCATATGGTGAAGACGCTGGCAATGGGTGCCTACATTTGACGTCCCTGGGCGTCGTGGACTAAAAAAAATTAAAAAGGCATCAGTCAAGCGGCTCCGGTCTTCATCGCTCTTCCTCTGATCGTCCGCAGCCTCAGAAGCACCTGTGTAATCAATTGGTAACCTACCAGTGCCTGGAAAGGTGTTACACAAGTGTCGCTTTAGAGCGTCCTCAAGTTGTTTCATCCTGTGCTCCCTCTGTGCGGGCAGGATGAGCTCTGCAACTTTACCCTTGCATCGTAGATCAAGAAGGTTTGCCAACCAGTAATGATCCCTCTCCTTGATAGCACGAATCCTGGGTGTAACGTTGGGAGCTTCCAGCCCTACCTGTGTGCTTGAGGGCAGCATGTCTGATGCTGCTCGCTGACCAATGCCCGGTTTAAATGGAGACAGGCAGGGAGGTGGTTGCATAAGGTGCGGCTTGAGTGGGGGGCGTGGTCTGGTGAAGGTCTTTAAAAACCCTCAGTGTATTCTCAGCAGTTGCCAGATCGTGGTTATCCATACCTGAGCTCCTTGTACCTGACTGCTATATTGAATTAACCCGTTATTGACCTCTGCTTGTTTCTGACTATTCTGCCTTCTGTTGCCCTAGACCTTTTTCTTGTACTACGCCACTGCTCTGATATCGACCCGGCTATTCCATTTGACCATTCTGAACTCTGTATTCCTGATTCTGGCTCGGCTGACTACTCCCCGTGTTGTTAACCCTTTCTGTCTAGCTAGTTTACCTGGCCAATTCTAAGGACCAGACAGTTAGAGATCTTTCACGGCTACTCTGTTGGTAGCTTCTGGGCTCTGTGGAGTGTGGGGTGTTAAGTACTGCGTGGTGGGATCTGGGAACCGTGACACTGGGGTCCTTTAGCAGGCTTTGCAGGATAAGGGAGCACATGCAGTGTCGTTTGTAGATGGCATTAGCTTCTGAGTCTTCCTGGAAGCTTGTGAACCCTTCTAAGTGCAATCCTTCCAAGTGAGGCACTTAGAGATATTCTGCAGATACTCTGGAGGTAGTCTGAGGTTAGACAGGAGGCAGAAAACATACAAAAAGGTAAGATTTGCTTGTTTTAAATCCATTCTTTCATTTTATAATGGCAGGCTTGGTCCAGTGTAATAGTTGTCATGCATTTGTTTTTAGATCCAATTTTTGGAGGTTTGGAGTGTGCCTGATATGTAGGCAGTTCTCTTTATTGCAGCAGGAAATTGCCGCTTTGAAATCTGAGATTTGTAAATTATCTGTTAGACAAACTCAGGCTATGACTGTTACAAAGCCACTGCCACAGAGGCCTCCTAGGAGCGGCAGATGGACTACTGTAGGATCTGGTAGACTTAGAGTTGTGGATAGAAGGCATGTCCCACAGTCTGTGGCTCTTCTTAATTCTTTTGAGGCACTTTCAGAGTGTAGTGTTAAGATGGAAGTAGGCTCAGACACCAAAGTTGAGGAACCACCATCCCCTATGCCTAAGGTATGCAAGACTGCAACCAAGGACAAAAAGGAAAAGGTGGGACTTGATAGAAGGCAATTGTTGCTGGGTGATTCTATCATAAGAGGTGTTGAGTTGGAGAGTAGTGGTTTGGTGAGATGTCTTCCTGGGGCTACTGCTCGTAGAGACAGGAGACGTATTCTCAATATTGTCAAAAAAGCAAAGCAGGAAGTGGAAGTGGACGTTCTAGTC
Source organism: Leptobrachium leishanense (assembly GCA_009667805.1). NCBI lineage: Eukaryota > Metazoa > Chordata > Amphibia > Anura > Megophryidae > Leptobrachium > Leptobrachium leishanense. Next base: position 71,045,097 of record CM019073.1, on the reverse strand, counting down.
CATCTAGGGACAAATGACTTGGCTAGCAATGAGGTTTCTGAGATTAAGGAAGATTTTTGTGTTCTTGGAGGTGAAATACAGCAGATTGCATCCACTGTGTCATTCTCTGAAGTTCTGCCTGTGCATAACATTCAGGATAGGCTTTGGGAATGGTGTCGGGAGCAAGGATTTGGCTTTGTGTCCCATGATAGTTCTAATTGGAGCAGAAAGGAACTGTATAAAAAAGATGGTTTGCATCTTACTCATAGGGGGACATATGTTCTCAGTGAGAAGTTCAAAGGTTTCACGAAGGAATATTTAAACTAGGAGGGGGGGACAAAAGGGTAAAAACCAATCTGCCCGATTGTCCCCCAAAACTAAATCTGAGGGTGCAAGCAACATGTGGGGTAAAAAATTACAAGCTCAGAGTCGTGTCTATAAATGCTTGCAGTTTAGTCAATAAAATCAAACAACTGGAGGCAATGATGGCAGCTGAAAAAGTAGATTTAGTGGCGGTTACTGAGACATGGTTCAGTGAGAAAAATAACTGGGACATAACAATACCGTGGTACTCTTTATATAGAAAAGACAGAGAAGTTAGGAAAGGAGGAGGAGTGGCCCTGTATGTGAAAAACAACATAAAAACGAACCAAGTAAAAGTGAGCGAGGTGAACATAGAGTCAGTTTGGGTTACGCTAACATTTGGCAATTATACAGTAGCTCATGTAGGTGTGATCTATAGACCCCCTGGACAAGTAGAAGAGCTAGATAATCTGCTGTTTGAGGAAATAGCCAAAATGACAATGAAGGGGGAAGTTATTATCATGGGGGACTTTAACCTTCCTGATGTGAACTGGAAAACCAAAATAGCTGGGTGCACCAGGAGTACAAATATTCTAAACTCCCTACTGGGATTATTTTTAACACAAGTAGTTGAGGAGCCGACCCGTAAAGAGGCCATACTGGATTTAATACTCACAAATGGAGGTTTGGTATAAGACGTTGTTGTAGATGAAAATTTGGGATCTAGTGATCACCAGTCAGTGTGGTTTAATATAAGAACAGGGATGGAGCCGCACCACACAAAAACTAAAGTTTTAGACTTTAAAAAAAAGATTTTTCTAAAATGAGATTTTGTGTGAATGAGTCATTATCAGACTGGAGGAGTTTAAAGGGAGTCCAGGAGAAATGGGATTATTTAAAGGAAGCAATATTGAAGGCCACAGGCAATTGCATTCGGCTTGTTAGCAAAAACAAAAAAGGGAAGAATCCACTGTGGTACTCTACAGAAGTGGCCAAAATAGTGAACAAAAATATAGCATTCGATAATTATAAAAAAACTCAAAGTGAAGAAGATAGGCAAACCTATAAAATTAGGCAGAAAGAGGCAAATAAATTTATAAGAGCTTCCAAAGAACACACAGAAGAGAAAATAGCTCAGTCAGTAAAAAAGGGGGACAAAACATTTTTTAGATACATAAACGAGAAAAGAAAAGTAAAACAAGGATTAGTTAGATTAAAAACAAAGGAAGGAAGGTATGTAGAAGAGGATAAAAGTCTCGCTGACTGCCTCAATGAATATTTTTGTTCAGTCTTTGCAGAAGAAAAGGAAAGAAAGGGACCCCAGTTAGGAGGAAACACTAATGAGACATTTACATATGAGTTTAGAGAGGAGGAGGTTCTACAGCAGCTGTCTAAAGTAAAGACAAATAAATCAATGATGGGATCCACCCTAAGTTATTAAAAGAGCTCAGTGGTGTAATAGCAAAACCGTTAACAGATTTATTTAACCAATCCTTGTTAACGGGAGTCGTCCCAGAAGATTGGAAATTAGCAAATGTTGTACCCATTTACAAGAAGGGTAGTAGGGAGGAATCAAGGAACTATAGGCAAGTTAGTCTTACGTCAGTAGTGGGGAAATTAATGCAAACCATGTTAAAGGAAAGGATTGTTGAACATCTAAAAACACAATAACAGGATCAGAAACAACATGGGTTAACCTCACGGAGATCATGCCAAACTAATCTTATTGTTTTTATTGTTTGGTTAACAAAAATAATAGACAAGGGTGGTGCAGTAGACATTGCTTATTTCGATTTCAGTAAGGCTTTTGATACTGTTCCGCATAGAAGGTTTATCAATAAATTGCAATCTTTGAGCTTGGATTCCAATATTGTTGAATGGATTAGGCAGTGGCTGAGTGACAGGCAACAGAGTTGTTGGTAAATGGAGTTTTTTCGGCGCAAGGTCTTGTTACCAGTGGGGTACCTCAGGGGTCAGTACTTGGACCCATTCTCTTTAATATTTTTATTAGTGATATTGCAGAAGGTATAAATGGTAAAGTATGTCTTTTTGCTGATACACAAAGATTTGCAACAGGGTTGACGTTCCTGGAGGGATCAGCCAAATGACAAATGATTTAGGTAAACTAAAAAAATGGTCGGAGCTGTGGCAATTGAGTTTTAATGTGGATAAGTGCAAGATAATGCACCTGGGACGTAAAAACCCAAGGGCTGAATATAGAAATTTGATACAGTCCTAACCTCAACATCTGAGGAAAGGGATTTGGGGTTATTATTTCAGAGGATCTAAGGGTAAGTAGTCAATGTAATAGAACAGCAGGAAATGCTAGCAGAATGCTTGGTTGTGTAGGGAGAGGTATTAGCAGTAGGAAAAGAGAAGTGCTCATGCCACTGTACAGAGCACTGGTGAGACCTCACTTGGAGTACTGTGTGCAGTACTGGAGACCGTATCTCCAGAAGGATATAGACATCTTAGAGAGAGTTCAGAGAAGGGCTACTAAAATGGTGTACGGCTTGACGGAGAAAAGTTACCAGGAAAGGCTTGAAAAGTCCTATTAATTAAAATGATTAATTTTATTAAATGCAATTAAATTAGATACTAGACATGTGCATTCGTTTTAGTACTAAAACGATTTAGTCCGAATTTTGGGATAATTTAGTTTTCGTGTGACTCAAGAGAAACGAAACTGCTCAGTACAAAAAACGAAAGAAACTAAAATAAAATTCACTACATTTTAGTTTCAGTCCTTTTTGTGATATTACATTGATGAGTGAAGGAGACCAGCAATAAAGAGTGCAACATCACAACATCCGTAGTTCTGCACCCTCCACATGCCAATGCAGTAGGATGTTCTATACAGAGAGGGGCATTAATTAATGCAGGAGGATGTTCTATACTTTATACAGAGAGGGGTATTAATGCAGGAGGATGTTATATACATTATACAGAGAAAGGTATAAATTGAGCAGGATGTTCTATACAGAGAGGGACATTAATTACTTCAGGAGGATGTTCTATATATTATACAGAGAGGAGTATTAATTAATGCAGGTGGATGTTGTATACATTATACAGAGAGGGGTATTAATTAATGCAGGAGGATGTTCTAAACATTATACAGAGAGGAGCCTTTTTTTTTTAGCCCTTTAAATCCAGTGGCTGTGAGCGCTGAGATCGGCTGCTTGTTACATTATCTTTCAGTACAATGTACCAGGCTCAGCTGTTACAGTAACTGACTGTAAACAGCGCTCAGAGTTTCAGTAAAACAAGGAAATAATATTGTTCTAACCTCTTATATATAAAAATATTATTTACTAGTTTTACTGAAACTCTGAGCGCTGTGATGAGCAGCAGTCAGTTACTGTAACCGCTTTGCCTGAAACGGGGCAGTATTACAATGTTGGTGCTAACTGAACCAGAGCTGTTGTAAACTTAAAACCTCCATAGGCTACAATGACTCTGGGAAGTTTACAACAGCTCTGGTTAAGTTAGCACCAACTATGTAATATGGCCCACATTGTGCTGAGCGTGAGTGATACTGTAACAAGCAGCGATCTCAGTCCTCTGAGGAGCAACTACAATAGTAAATTGTATCCACTGGTTTTCGGATGAATAAAATTAGTTTTCATACTAAAGAACTGAAAACAAATTTCTTTAGCAACTAAATAAATTGCGTTTTAGGACTAATCCATTAGTTCAAAACGAAATTTTGTGCTGTGCACATGTCTATTAGATACAGTTGTCAAAAATTTGACCAAATTGATTATTTATTTTATTTAAATTAAACATTAAGACCCACATCAATGAAAGTGATATCAGGTGACAACAAGATAGAAAATAATTAGCAAAATTGTTGTTGTAAATCAAGAGACTGGTGCGTCCACCAGTTTGACTAGTAGTGCGTGTAGGGTTAAATGTATATATAGCATATATAACTTCAGGTATTAGATGATAATAATTAAACACAAAAATACTTCTGACAATATGCTAATAACACTCAATGATTATAATTGGCCTACATACAACCAAGTGACGAGGTACTCACAATAATAGTAAATGTGTGAGCCCCACTTGAAGGATAATGGCTCAATTAGCATAAAAGGATAGGGTCACCAATTAATAAAAAATCAAAAGTGGGATGAAAGAAAGTGGTATAAACCATTTGATAAAGGTTAACACGTAGACAAATTGGATGCCTATTCAGGCATAATGAGTTATATCAAGAGTAGCGTTTTGAATATATGCACACAATGAACGCAATTAGTGGCCGTTAGACATAAGTAATTAATAGATTAGTATTAACACCAAATCAACCTCGAATACATTTGTGAGCAGTAAATGAAAATGCTGAAATAACCTTGGTGTGGCCACACCTTAAGTATTAACTATAAGCATTCGTTTACACGAGGGGTTCTGTTCGTTAACCCTCAATCAAAAAATGGTCAAGAAAGTTAGATGATGCTTAATACTTGTTGCACAGGTGATCACCGCTACTGCGTATGATGGTACACTAAATTACGATTGAAACTGTGCATGCAATAATTAGTGCAAGTGAAAAAGACCACAACACAGGCACTGCTTTAACGAAGTTAGTACCCTTGGAATTGAGATCGCGGTGGAGATTGTGTAGCCAATCAACGCTCGATTAGCACATATATCGCTTCCAGATCAGGAGAGAATCAACAAGGTAGATAAATATTGGCAAAGTTATTATTGTAAATAGGCTTCCAAGGTTGTTCAGTGCGAAGCCTTTAGCTGACAATTAAACCGAATAAATGCGATGTTCTCAGTGTTTAATGTCGCCGATAATTACAGAAGCCAGACCTCGTAGATCATAAATTGGTCATAGTATCATAAGTGATTGCCATATTGTAGGTAGATGAATTCAATATACTAATGGTACTGGAATGTGCTCAATATAGCAAGAGCATATATATATATCTCAACCTCTCAATTGGTCCAGGAAAAGATGGTGGTATTGAGCTATAGCCGGCAATTGTAAAAATAAATTATTAGAAATTACTAAGTCTCCCAGCCATTAAGCTCACATTTGAAGATAAGCGCTGAATTTAGCAAAATATCAACCACACACAATGAGGTTGGTGTAGCAACGCTACATATACTCCACAATCAACCAACAATGCGACCAGTGTGCACACACTTAGCACGCTGCATTAACAGCCATAAGGCTCAGTGTAAATTATTTGATGACAAAAATATACAATTTGACAGTTGAATTAACCTTAGTACATCAAGGCTAGATTAGCCTAATGCTCAACGCGCGTTTCCCTGCTGACACCGCAGCAATTTCATCAGGAGCTTATGTGAGACCTACTGATTTCCTCACTATATATGGATGGTTAATTACTCAATTTGAGTGTCAATTATCCGCTGAAAGTGGTGATTAGTATGGATCTCTACTAGGGACAAAAAGAAGAAAAGGAAAAAAACTGACCAGCCAGGTTTGTTAGCTTCTGCAAATAGCCTGTTGGTTGTGCTAATCAGTTAGATTAAATATGAATGTCCCAAACAGCGATTTGAATACTGATGTTAGTAAACACTCAAAGCACAGATACCAATAAATTAATTAGAGTCATATATATAATTAGTGAATAGCTCAGTGCCCACTATTGCCATATAATTAACATGCTCCATAGTAACTAATACCTGCACCAAATGGTACTTAGTATGTAAGACAACAAAAATTAATACTAGGTCAAAAATTTAAGTACCAATATATGGTGTGAAACTAAACCCTTCATTAAGACCATCTGGACTCAATGTTTTCAACTGATAAATCCATACACATTCTCGCCTTCTCAGTGCAAGATCGTAATCTCCTTGACGCTGGACTCTGTTAACTTTTTCAACCCCAAAAAATCATAATACGTTTGGGTCATTGCGCGGAAACGCGCGTTGAGCGTTAGGCTAATCTAGCCTTGATGTACTGAGGTTAATTCAACTGTCAAATTGTATATTTTTGTCATCAAATAATTTACACTGAGCCTTATGGCTGTTAATGCAGCGTGCTAAGTGTGTGCACACTGGTCGCATTGTTGGTTGATTGTGGAGTATATGTAGCGTAGCTACACCAACCTCATTGTGTGTGGTTGATATTTTGCTAAATTCAGCGCTTATCTTCAAATGTGAGCTTAATGGCTGGGAGATTTAGTAATTTCTAATAATTTATTTTTACAATTGCCGGCTATAGCTCAATACCACCATCTTTTCCTGGACCAATTGAGAGGTTGAGATATATATATATATATGCTCTTGCTATATTTAGCACATTCCAGTACCATTAGTATATTGAATTCATCTACCTACAATATGGCAATCACTTATGATACTATGACCAATTTATGATCTACGAGGTCTGGCTTCTGTAATTATCGGCGACATTAAACACTGTGAACATCGCATTTATTCGGTTTAATTGTCAGCTAAAGGCTTCGCACTGAACAACCTTGGAAGCCCATTTACAATAATAACTTTGCCAATATTTATCTACCTTGTTGATTCTCTCCTGATCTGGAAGCGATATATGTGCTAATCGAGCGTTGATTGGCTACACAATCTCCACCGCGATCTCAATTCCAAGGGTACTAACTTCGTTAAAGCAGTGCCTGTGTCGTGGTCTTTTTCACTTGCACTAATTATTGCATGCACAGTTTCAATCGTAATTTAGTGTACCATCATACGCAGTAGCGGTGATCACCTGTGCAACAAGTATTAAGCATCATCTAACTTTCTTGACCATTTTTTGATTGAGGGTTAACGAACAGAACCCCTCGTGTAAACGAATACTTATAGTTAATACTTAAGGTGTGGCCACACCAAGGTTATTTCAGCATTTTCATTTACTGCTCACAAATGTATTCGAGGTTGATTTAGTGTTAATACTAATCTATTAATTACTTATGTCTAACGGCCACTAATTGTGTTCATTGTGTGCATATATTCAAAACGCTACTCTTGATATAACTCATTATGCCTGAATAGGCATCCAATTTGTCTATGTGTTAACCTTTATCAAATGGTTTATACTACTTTCTTTCATCCCACTTTTGATTTTTTATTAATTGGTGACCCTATCCTTTTATGCTAATTGAGCCATTATCCTTCTAGTGGGGCTCACACATTTACTATTATTGTGAGTACCTCGTCACTTGGTTGTATGTAGGCCAATTATAATCATTGAGTGTTATTAGCATATTGTCAGAAGTATTTTTGTGTTTAATTATTATCATCTAATACCTGAAGTTATATATGCTATATATACATTTAACCCTACACGCACTACTAGTCAAACTGGTGGACGCACCAGTCTCTTGATTTACAACAACAATTTTGCTAATTATTATCTATCTTGTTGTCACCTGATATCACTTTCATTGATGTGGGTCTTAATGTTTAATTTAAATAAAATAAATAATCAATTTGGTCAAATTTTTGACAACTGTATCTAATTTAATTGCATTTAATAAAATTAATCGTTTTAATTAATAGGACTTTTCCTCGCAAGGGGATTTGATAGTATATGGTACATGCGTCAACTTACCCTGGCATAGGGTGGAGAGAAGGTTGCTGCCATTAGCACAGGCGACCATTCCCAGCTGAAGCTGGCGTGGTGTTAACCATCTCTGTACCTGCCCCTGCCCCTGCAGAGCTGACAGAATTTCTGGCCCAGTGTGGCTCCTGTCCCCTAAACAAACCAGCTCAAGCACAGTATGGCATCTTTTTGCTTGAGCCATTGCGTAGCCCCTGCCACTTAAACTCGGTTTAACTGCCACTTCGCCAGAGACATAGGAGGAGGAGGAGGAAGAGGGAGAGGTGGTGGTGGAGCAGACAGACCTCATACAAGCAGCTTTTTGGAGGCATGGTGGATGAACAAGCTCCAACACAGAGCCCTGTCTTGGATCCCTCCCAGCTGCAATCAGCGTTACCCAGTGTGCCATGAAGGAAATGTAACGGCCCTGTCCATGCTTGCTGGACCACGTGTCTAAAGTCACATGCACCTTGCTGCTGACTGCCTTTGCCAATGTTTCCATAACATTGTCTTCCACGTGCTGGTATAGTGCTGGAATGGCCTTCCGTGAAAAGTAATGGCGTTTTGGAACCTGCCACTGTGGTACAGCACATTCAGTAAATTCACGGAAGGAAGGAGTCCACCAGCTGGAAAGGCAGCAGCTGTAATGTGAGTAATTTTGCTAAGCTGGCATTTAGACGCTGTGCTTGGGGATGGTTGGGACTATATTTTTTCTTACACTGCAGCAGCTGGGGCAAAGTAATCTGACTGCGTAAATCTTCAGCTGATGGGATGCTGTCACATTCTGAGGAAGGACCTGGTACATCCATTACTGTAGTATATATCCTGTCAATGGAGGTTGGAGTCAATGACATGGCAGGACATATAGTGGGGGTAGAGACAGGTGAGGAGGACCTACGCAAAGTTTTGCGCCAACGGGATGCATGGCAGGTGGTCATATGTCGCCTCAAGCACGTGGTACCCAAGCTTCTGGTGTCTCTCCCACGCTTGAGCCTCATGTGACATAGATTACAAATAGCAACGGTGCGGTCTGCTGCACATTTCTTAAAGAACTCCCAGACAGCAGAGTTCCTGGATGTGTGCTTTGAGACAACATCGCTCTGTACCTGAGCAGCTCTGACATGTGATGCCTTGGACTGGCTAGTGCTACGGTTGGTCATAGAGGATGTTGTGCCTCGTGTTTTTTGTGCCTCCTCCTCACTTGACTCCTCTGTTCGATCAGGCACCCAGGTGGAGTCAGTGACCTCATTATCATTGTCATCACCCCCAAGCACAGTATGGCATCTTTTTGCTTGAGCCATTGCGTAGCCCCTGCCATGCGTTGGTTGAACTGCCACTTCACCAGAGACAGAGAAGGAGGAGAAAGAAGAGGAGGAGGAAGAGGTGGTGGAGCAGATAGACCTCATACAATCAGCTTTCTGGAGGTGTGGTGGATGAACAAGCTCCAGCACAGAGTCCCGTCCTGGATCCCTCCCAGCTGCAAGCAGAGTTACCCAGTGTGCCGTGAAGGAAATGTAATGGCCCTGTCCATGCTTGCTGGACCACGTGTCTAAAGTCATGTGCACCTTGCTGCTGACTGCCTTTCCCAATGACTCCATAACATTGTCTTCCACGTGCTGGTATAGTGCTGGAATGGCCTTCTGTGAAAAGAAATGGCATTTGGAACCTGCCACTGTGGTACAGCACATTCAGCAAATTCATGGAAGGAAGCAGAGTCCACCAGCTGGAAAGGCAGCAGCCTTAATGTGAGTAATTTTGCTAAGCTGGCATTTAGACGCTGTGCTTGGGGATGGTTGGGACTATATTTTTTCTTATGCTGCAGCAGCTGCGGCAAGGTAATCTGATTGCGTAAATCTTCAGCTGATGGGATGCTGTCACATTCTGAGGAAGGACCTGTACACCCATTACTGTAGCATCATCCCTGTCAGTGGAGGTTGTAGGCAATGACATGGTAGGACATATAGTGGGGGTAGAGACAGATGAGGAGGAGGAGGACCTAGGCAAAGTGTTCTGGAAATGGGATGTGTGGCAGGTGGTCATATATCACCTCAAGCACGTGGTACCCAAGCGTGGGATGCCTTTCCCACGCTTGATCCTCATCTGACATAGATTACAAATAGCAACGGTGCGGTCTGCTGCACATTTCTTAAAGATCTCCCAGACAGCAGACTTCCTGTACATGTGCTTTGAGACAACAGTGCTCTGCACCTGAGCATCTGTGACTTCTGATGTATTGGACTGGCTACGGTTGCTCATAGAGGACGTTGTGCCTCGTGTTTGTTGTGCCTCCTCCTCACTTGACTCCTCTGTTCGATCAGGCACCCAAGTGGAGTCAGGGACCTCATCATCGTCATCACCCCCTATCTCCTCATCACTGGAGCCAACTTGGCAGTATGCTGCAGCTGCTGGGGCAACATGAGTGCCAGTTATTTGTGTGTCACTGGCACCCCCTTCCTCTAGGTTGATTATACTCCCTTCCTCAACCTCAGAGTTTGAATCAGAGCACTGTAGCTGCTGCGCATCCTCAAGCAGCATGTACCTGTCATTGTAGTGAAACAATTCAGCTGACTCCTCCGTGTGTGATAGTGAGGCTACGGCAGGAGTAGCTGTGGACATGGAGGCTGCATTTGATGCTTTGGCAGCTGAGGTGGACTGTAAAGCACTAGAAGCCTGGCTGGCAGAGGACTCGGAGGATGAGGATGGCCTGGTTAGCCAATCCACCAAATCCTCTGTATGTTGCTGCTGCTTAAGACGGCCAGCACCAGTTAGAAAGGACAAGCGTGCCCCTGCAGAGGATGCACCACGTCCACGACGACCAGAGGCACAGCCTCCTGACACAGAGGCTGCTTGCCCTCTTATCTGTGTCTGAGAGCGTCTGCCTGTCCTTTTTGGTCTTTCTGACATGGTGAGTGATATATAGATTAAAGATATATAGAACTCTGATTCAACTCTGTTATAAAAATTGGAGATATGCAGAACTCTGATTCAACTGTGTTATCTAGATTAAAGATTTCCAGAACTCTGGTATAACTCAGTGAGACACCCTGATAGTTGGCAACCAGTGACAAGGCACAGTTTAAAATTTGCAGAAATCTGCTACAAGTCTGTGAGACCCCCTGATAGGACACCCTGATAGCTGGCAACAGTGACAAGACACAGATTACAATTCCCAGATATCTGCTAGAAGTATGTGGGACCCCTTGATAGCTGGCAGTGAGAAGACACAGATTACAATTCCCAGATATCTGCTAGAAGTCTGTGAGACCCCAATAGCTGGCAGTGAGAAGACACAGATTACAATTCCCAGATATCTGCTAGAAGTCTGTGAGACTCCAATAGATGGCAGTGAGTAGACACAGATTACAATTCCCAGATATCTGCTTGAGGTCTGTGAGACCCCAATAGCTGGCAGTGAGAATACAAAGATTACAATTCCCAGATATCTGCTAGAAGTGTGTGGGACCCCCGATAGCTCGCAGTGAGAAGACACAGTTTACAATTTCCAGATATCTGCTAGAAGAGAGACCCCAATAGCTGGCAGTGAGAAGACACAGATTACAATTCGAAGGAAAAGGATATCCTAAGGCGCTATGTGGTGTTGTTGATTTTGGTGGGTGTCTAGTGTTCGACCGTGCGGGTGTGCTGCCAACTGTGGGGTGGTTGCAGAGCCTAGTTGCTGCTACAGGTTGAAAAGAGAAAGTGTGGGTACCCCTTAGTGCGGCTCTACTCGCGGACTGTGTCTGATAAAAGAGTGATGCAATCGCTCTTTTGGAGTATAGTATTCAGATACCTGATATAAACAGTGTCAATATATATGGTATACACAATGGATATTATTTCGACATATAGCGACCTGGTGTGACTTCCAGTATACCACTGTGCAGTAGACATGTGCACAGCACAAAATTTTGTTTTGAACTAATGGATTAGTCCTAAAATGCAATTTATTTAGTTGCTAAAGAAATTTTGTTTTCAGTTCTTTAGTATGAAAACTAATTTCATTCATCCGAAAACCAGTGGATACAATTACTATTGTAGTGGCTCCTCAGATCGCTGGGATCACTGCTTGTTACAGTATCTCTCACTCTCAGCACAATGTGGGCAATATTACATAGTTGGTGCTAACTTAACCAGAGCTGTTGTAAACTTCCCAGAGCCATTATAGCCTATGGAGGTTTTCAGTTTACAACAGCTCAGGTTAAGTTAGCACTAACATTGTAATACTGCCCCGTGTCAGGCAAAGCTGTTACAGTAACTGACTGCTGCTCATCACAGTGCTCAGAGTTTCAGTAAACTAGTAAATAATATTTTTAAATATAAGAGGTTAGAACAATATTATTTCCTTGCTTTACTGAAACTCTGAGCGCTGTTACAGTCAGTTACGGTAACAGCTGAGCCTGATACATTGTACTGAAAGATAATATAACAAGCAGCCAATCTCAGCGCTCACAGCCACTGGATTTAAAGGGCTAAAAAAAATCTGTATCTCTGTATAATGTTTAGAACATCCTTCTGCATTAATTAATACCCCTCTCTGTATAATGTATACAACATCCACCTGCATTAATTAGTACCCCTCTCTGTATAATGTATACAACATCCTCCTGAATTAATGTCCCTTTCTGTATAGAACATCCTCCTCAATTTATACCTTTCTCTGTATAATGTATATAACATCCTCCTGCATTAATACCCCTCTCTGTATAATGTATAGAACATCCTCCTGCATTAATTAATGCCCCTCTCTGTATAGAACATCCTACTGCATTGGCATGTGGAGGGTGCAGAACTTCGGATGTTGCGCTCTTCATTGCTGGTCTCCTTCACTCATCAATGTAATATCACAAAAAGGACTGAAACTAAAATGTAGTGCATTTTATTTTAGTTTCTTTTGTTTTTTGTACTGAGCAGTTTCGTATCTTTTGAGTCATACGAAAACTAAATTATCCCAAAATTCGGACTAAATCGTTTTAGTACCAAAACGAATGCACATGTCTACTGTGCAGGTTGTCTTAAAAGGATGTCTCTAAATAGAGGCCATCCTATTGGAAATAAGACTTAAAAAAAGTAAAAAATTCCTTTTATATATGCGCCACCTGGTGTTTGGGTGGTATATGACAGTCTCTAGAAAAAAAACAGTCTGTATATTGCACAAAAAAGGAAGAAAAAAAGTTTTTTCTTATGGTCAAATTAAGTCCTTCTGATCTTGACTGCTTCCGCTTCTCTCGTCCCTTTAATATTCCTCCAAGAAAAAGATAGGGGATTAGGGGTGCGTCCGCGTCTGTCAGATATACAGAGAATAAGGACTGATGCACTTACGCTAGTAAGATGATGGATGCTGTTCAGTCTCTTGCACTCTGCCAAAATGTCCTCTTTATATCTGCTCCTTGGTGCCTTGTCTTTTAGATTTCCTCATCCAGGATACTGCAGAATGCTTCCCTTTTTATTGTGCTTCTGGTTGCTGGCGATATTTTAAAAGATGGCAACTGGATGCAGCGGGGGGGGGGGTAGGGTTGTACAAATATTTAATTTAAACAGCTCACATCAAGGTATAACGTAGTAAAAATAAAAATAATATTAAAAGTGTAAGTATAAAAAAGTACAAATAAGAGACCATAAAACCATTGGTGATAAAAGTCTATAAAATGTGTGCATAGGGGTCTCCAAGAAGCGTTTTGCCGGCTCCCTGGCCAGCTTCAGCAATTGGATGCCTCCTATGCTGTAGTGCAGTGTTTTTAAACTGTTTTTTTCAGGCGGGAAATGTTTTGCTCCTTTTCGGCGGGAAATGTTTCTTTAAAGATTACAATTCACAGAAATATGCTAGACATCTGTGAGACACACTGAAAGAACAATCTCCTCTCAATTTGACTCTGAGCCCTGATTGGCATAGTCTTACACCTGACCTGTGGCAATGAGAACACAAAGATTAGAACAATTCCCAGATATTTAGTAGAAATGAGACCCCAAAATACTTTGTGGCAGTGAGACCACAAAGATTACAACAATTCCCAGATATTTTGTAGAAATGAGACCCCCAAAATACTTGGTGGCAGTGAGACCACAAAGATTACAACAATGCCCAGATATTTTGTAGAAATGAGACCCCCAAAATACTTGGTGGCAGTGAGAACACAAAGATTACAACAATTCCCAGAAATATTGTAGAAATGAGACCCCCCCCAATAGCTGGTGGCAGACTGGCAGTGAGAACACACACTAACACAACAATCTCCTCTCAAAAAACACATGCTGAAGCGCTGTGTGAGACCTTATATAGTGTGCTGCGGGACTTAGCTCTGTGAGCCCATGATTGGGCAAAATTTGCCCAATCAGGACTCTGAGCTGTGATTGGCATAGTCTGGAACCTGTCTTGCACCTGACCTGTGGTCAGGTGCAAGGCTGTAGCCAATAACAAGCTTCAGGCCGGTGGAAAAGTGCATTGTGGTCCATTGTGGTGCATTGTGCGCGAATACGCGGAAATGTTCGATGTTTGCCGAACGGGCATTGTTCGAATCGAACTCATGTTCGGTTCGAACCGCCAGCCCATCCCTAGGTATGAGTACTCTGGTGGGCAGTCTGAATGTGGCCACTGCTCCTCCACTCGCCACAGAGGTACCTAAGTGGTATTACGATCTCAAAGAGGTGTTTGATAAGGGAAAATCTGAGATTCTACCCCCTCACAGGCCTTATGATTGTGCTATAGATCTGTTGCCAGGCACCATGCCTCCTAGGGGTCATGTCTACCCGCTTTCTCAAAAAGAGAATGATATTATGGAGGAATATATATGTGAGAACCTAGCCAAAGGGTTTATTCGTCGTTCTTCCTCTCCTGCGGGAGCAGGATTCTAAGACCATGCATTGACTATAGAGGATTAAAGAGAATCACTATACGTAATGCCTACCCCATCCCTCTAATATCCGAGTTATTCGACCGTTTGAAAGGTGCCAAAATATTCACGAAGTTGGATCTTCGAGGTGTTTATAACTTGGGGTGGGTCAAGGAAGACCATGAATGGTAGACTGCATTTAATACCAGGAGTGGTCATTATGAATATCTGGTCATGCCTTTTGGCTTATGTAATGCACCAGCAGTCTTCCAAGACTTTATCAATGATGTCCTGAGGGACTTTTTGCAAGTCTTTGTGATAGTCTATTTAGATGATATCTTGATTTATTCTCCTGATGTTGAAACACACCATGTCTATGTGCGGACAGTGTTATAAAGGTTGCTGGAGAATAAACTGTACTGCAAGTTAGAAAAGTGTCTGTTTGACATAATTTCAGTCCATTTCCTGGGTTACATCATCACACCAGAGGGGTTTGAGATGGATCCAAAAAAGTTGTCGGCCATCAAAGAATGGCCACTTCAAGGCCTGAAGGGCATACAGAGATTCCTTGGTTTCACTAATTATTATAGGAGATTCATTAAAGGTTTCTCTACAGTGGTGTCTATCATGGCCCTAACCAAGAAAGGTGCTCAGAATCAGGTCTGGAGTGATCAAGCCGTGGAGGCATTTCAGTCACTCAATGAGGCATTCATCACGGCACCTATCCTATGGCATCCAGAACCAGGCTGGCCATTTCAGCTTGAAGTAGATGTGTCCGAGATAGGAATTGGTGCAGTTCTGTCCCAGCGAGAATGTCCTGAGGGACCTCTACATTCATGTGGGTTTTTCTCCAGGAAAATGACACCTGCAGAAAGAAACTATGACATAGGGAACAGAGAATTACTAGCAGTCATAGCAGCCCTCAAAAAATGGCGCTATTTGCTTGAAGGTACCAAAGATCCCGTGATTATCATAACCGATCACAAAAATCTTGTTTACATGGGAGACGCCAAACGTTTGAATTCCAGGCAAGCCAGGTGGTCATTGTTCCTGTCCAGTTTTAACTTCTTGTTGACCTATCATCCTGGTTCAAAGAATACCAAAGCTGACGCTTTGTCCAGGCAGTTTGAGTCATATGAACAACACACGTTCGACCACAGTCCTATCATTCCTCAAGAGAGGATCTTAGGTACCACTGTCCTGACTGTATCTTCTCCTCTGTTGGAAAAAACTCAGGCTGTTCAGGGTGTTGCTCCTCTTGAGAAACCTCCTGGTAAGGTCTTCGTACCGGAGAAGGAGAGAACACAAATGATGATGATTTATCATGATTCCAAGCATTATGGGCACATGGGAATAACTGTAACTCTAGACACGATTGGAAACCAGTTCTGGTGGGCAGGTATGCGAAGGGATATAAAGTACTACATAGCCACATGTGAAGTGTGCTGTAGAAGCAAAAATCACAGGTCCTTACCTATTGGTCTGTTGCAGCCTTTGCCGGTGTCTGAGAGACCTTGGTCCGACCTCTCTATGGACTTCATTACGGATCTACCTATGTCCCAGGGTCATACAGTGATCCTTACCGTGGTAGACAGATTCTCAAAGATGGTGCACTTTGTGCCTCTGGTCAAGCTTCCTTCAGCTATTGAGCTGGTGCCAGTGTTCGTGCAAAACATTGTCAGACTTCATGGGGTTTCTCTGGGAATAGTATCCGACAGAGGAACCCAGTTTGTTTCTCGATTCTGGCGAGGGTTTTGTGAAAACCTCGGAATTACGTTGAGCTTCTCCTCGACTTATCACCCACAGATGAATGGGGCCGCAGAGAGAGCCAACCAGAGTGTCGAACAATACTTGAGTTGCAATGTATCTGAAAAGGAAAGTGAATGGGCAGATCTGTTACCTTGGGCTGAGGTTGCTTTAAAGAACTCAGTGAGTGAAACTACAGGCCACTCACCTTTCCATACCGTTTATGGTTATGATCCACCCATGCTCCCCTCTGTATTCCAAGGTACTGCTTTGCCAGCCTTGGACGAACATCTGATTTCTCTGAAAGGGACATGGGAGAAGGTTAAAGAGATCATGGAGGCCAATATTCAAAACCAAAAAATAAAAGTAGACAGACGCAGAGGTCCTGCACCGGCGTATACGGTCGGGGACAAGGTATGGCTGTCAACCAGAAACATCAAATTGTTGGTGCCGTCCATGAAGATGGCTCCCAGGTTTATTGTTCCTTAGACATGTGCACAGCACAAAATTTCGTTTTGAACTAATGGATTAGTCCTTAAATGCAATTTATTTAGTTACTAAAGAAATTCGTTTTCAGTTCTTTAGTATGAAAACTAATTTCATTCATCCGAAAACCAATGGATACAATTACTATTGTAGTGGTGGCTCCTCAGAGGGCTGAGATCGGTGCTTGTTACAGTATCTCTCACTCTCAGCACAATGTGGGCCATATTACATAGTTGGTGCTAACATAACCAGAGCTGTTGTAAACTTACCAGAGCCATTATAGCCTATGGAGGTTTTCAGTTTACAACAGCTCTGGTTAAGTTAGCACCAACATTGTAATACTGCCCCGTGTCAGGCAAAGCTGTTACAGTAACTGACTGCTGCTCATCACAGCGCTCAGAGTTTCAGGAAAACTAGTAAATAATATTTTTATATATAAGAGGTTAGAACAATATTATTTCCTTGTTTTACTGAAACTCTGACCGCTGTTACAGTCAGTTACTGTAACAACTGAGCCTGATACATTGTACTGAGAGATAATGTAACAAGCAGCCGATCTCAGCGCTCACAGCCAATGGATTTAAAGGGCTGAAAAAAAGGATCCTCTCTGTATAATGTTTAGAACATCCTCCTGCATTAATTAATACCCCTCTCTGTATAATGTATACAACATCCACCTGCATTAATTAATACCCCTCTCTGTATAATATATAGAACATCCTCCTGAATTAATTAATGCCCCTCTCTGTATAGAACATCCTCCTCAATTTATACCTTTCTCTGTATATAACATCCTCCTGCATTAATTAACCACTTCCATGCGGAGGACGCGCTCAGCGCGTCCTCCACATGGCTCCTGCTGTGCGGAGGAAGCGCCGAGCGCGTCCTCCCTTTGGGGTCAGCGTTCGGCCGGGTTCCGGCCGATCGCTGGCCCCCCCGGTGCGGGCTGACATCCTCGATGTCAGCCCAGCATCCGGAACCGCCGCTGATGAAATTAGGTGTCACCGCGATGACACCTATTCAGGTGCCCCCCGCATGTGCGGAGGAGGCGCCTGAAAGGGAGGGGGGGAGGTCCTTCGGACTCTCTCCTCCCGATCGGCGGCATTGCGGGGGTTAACCCAGGCCACCATTTGGAAGGGCACAGCCTGCCCTTCCAAATGGTACCTGGCATTAACCCCTGGGGAGCCGGATCACGAATCGGCGCTGAAAAGAGCCGGTTCGTGATCCTTTCCCGGAGCTGGCCGACATCTTGGATGTCGGCCAAGCCTCGGGAACTCTCCCTGAGGACTGGCGTCATCGTGCATAGCACGATGACGCCAGTCCTAGAGTTAACCCCTAACTGCCACCAACGGTGGAGATAGGGAGTTCCAATGAACTCCCTATCTCCCGATCCGTGGCAGCTAGGGGTTAAAGTTTGGTATGGTTGGATCGGCCAGAGCATGGCGTTCCAACAATACCAAACACTACTGTGAAAAAAGTTTTTTAAAAAAAATAAAAATTTAATAAAATATATTTAAAAACAAATTATAAAAAAAAAATAAACATTTTTTTTTTCTTTTTTTTGGTTTGTTAATGCTGCAATATTGTTCCCATTTCAATTATAATGTGAACAATGATGCTGCACTAACGATTTTTGTATGCGGTGCGTTTGTTAAAAATCGTGTAATTTTCCCCAAAAAAAATGTCGACCGCATCTCTAATTTTTTTAACAAGCGCACCACATACAAAATATAACCGCAATTTCTCGCATGTTAAAATGTGAAAAAAAACACTTTACACATTGTAAATTATTGAAAATACTTATTTTATTGCATTTTTTGTTATAATATACAGACAGGTCATGACGTATACATATAATAATGACATATTATGAATCTACCGAGTCTGACGGAAGAAAGATATAAAATATGTCTGGGTCATATACTAAAATAAGCCTTCAAAACACGTTTAAACATGATGAGCAAAACCGGTAAAAATGACCTCAGCACAGAGGTGTGAAAAGCCTCAGCAGCGAAAGGGTTAATATTATTATTATTAATTATTATTATTCTTTATTTATAAAGCGCCAGCATATTCCGCAGCGCTGTACAATAAGCACAGTATAGACAGGGTTACAATACATTGAACAACATTTGAACAAACAGTACAGGAGGAGATGAGGGCCCTATTCCCGTAGGAACTCAAATCTGGGAGGGTTGGGGTTGGAACAGGAGGAGAGGACTGTAAGGTTAGAGTGATTGATGATTGCGTCAGTGAGTTGGGTGGTAGGCTTCCCTAAATAGGAACGTAATACCCCTCTCTGTATAATGTATACAACATCCACCTGCATTAATTAATACCCCTCTCTGTATAATGTATAGAACATCCTCCTGAATAAATTAATGTCCCTCTCTGTATAGAACATCCTACTGCATTGGAATGTGGAGGGTGCAGAACTTCGGATGTTGCGATGTTGCGCTCTTCATTGCTGGTCTCCTTCACTCATCAATGTAATATCACAATAAGGACTGAAACTAAAATGTAGTGCATTTTATTTTAGTTTCTTTCGTTTTTTGTGCTGAGCAGTTTCGTTTCTCTTGAGTCATACGAAAACTAAATTATGCCAAAATTCTGACTAAATCGTTTTAGTACTAAAACGAATGCACACGTCTATTGGTCCTTATAAGGTGTTAAGACGCATTAACTCTGTTTCTTATGCTTTGGCTTTACCCCCCTATTTACGTATCCACAACGTTTTCCATGTTAGTCTCTTGAAACCTCTTACCTGTAATAGGTACACCAGAGTCACTGCTCCACCTCTGCCTATCAAGTCCCAGGGTGAGGAGGAGTACGAGGTCCGTGCCATCTTGAGGTCCCGTGTGGTCAGAGGTGTCCTTCAATACCTGGTGGATTGGGAGGGTTATGGTCCTGAGGATTGTTCTTGGCTGCCTGTCAGCGAAATCCATGCACCTTGTCTGGTTCGCCAATTCCATGTGGCTCATCCTTCAGCGCCTGGAGGTTGTTCTGAGTCTGACCTTAGAGGGGGGTTCTGTTACATCCTCAGCCCCTGCTGTGCTTCCTGGGGCGTCTGGGAATAGTTTGATGCCACTGGCTGGTCGAGTGCCAGCACCTTGTAATGGCCGAGCGGCGTCTGAGGGGGCAGGGCCTGGCGTGGTCACGAGGAGCCACCGGGTTTAAAGAAGGGCGCGAGGAGTTGCCTGTAATGGGTGCTGCAGCGCTCACACAGGAGTAGCAAGGTTGAGAGCTTTTTGGACAGAATTGTCTGGTCGATCATAAAAAAAATAAACAGTAATTTCAGACTTATACTCCAAAGCTAAGGAGTATGACAAGACAACTGAAGTGCTACTAAGTTCCAAAGGTTTCGAGACCAACGGACAACTTAGAGCACACAACAATACAGAGAGCTGCAAGACTGGAGTGGGTGTACCAAGGTAGTTAGTTCGATAGTCAATGAATTGTGGAGACTGCAAGGCAGTCAACGACCGGACCAACTTAGCGTTTTCTGTGAAACCAAAACGGTAGGTTGTACCTTATAATCACCAGGGTCTATTGACACACATAACGGTGTAAGGATTATACAAGCCCGGGTACACTTGGCAAATTGAGCAAGATGAACATAAGCAGAATACAAGCGGTATTTCGTTATTGCCGATTGTACAAGCGTGCCTGATTGTTTATCATGAACCTTGGGCCTGGAGCAGAACCCCGATAAGGCTGTATATGGTACACTAGAGCAAGATGGGAATATCCCCAAGAGGCGAGTAAAACCCCAAGCAGCCTGAATAGGGTTAAACCAACAATGCACAGCACTTGCAACCGCTATAGCATGTAACATGAGAATAGTCAAAGACAAGCCGGGTCAAAATCAGGAGCAGGAATCGTAGATGTGAATGGGTCGGCAACTTGAACAGCAATGAGAATCAATAGGAAGCGATGCAGGAATGAACTCCACATCAGGGTGACAAGGCAACTCCTGGCGCCCTGCTTTAAACCTGACAGCTCCTCGTGACTACACCAGGCCCTGCTCCCTCGGATGCCGCTCGGCCATTACATGGTGCTGGCACTCGACCAGCCAGTGGCACCGAACCATGCCCAGACCCCCCCAGGAAGCACAGCAGGGGCTGAGGATGTAACATTGCCTCATCGCCCTCACGTGGAGTTCTGTTCCCGCATTGCTTACTACTGTTATTTGCCGACACGTTTACGTCTACGATCCCTGCTCCTGATTTTGACCGGGCTTGTCTTTGACCATTCTTATGCTACGTACTATAGCGGTTGCTAGTACTGTGCTCTGTGGGTTTAACCCTATGCAGGCTGCTTGGGGTTTTACTCGATTCATGGGGATAGTCCCATCTCGCTCTGGTGTGCTATCTACAACCTTATCAGGGTTCTATTCCAGGCCCAAGGTTCATGATTTATGGTCGTGTATTTATGTACAATCCGCAATAGCGAGACACCGTTTGTTTTCTGCCTATGATTATCGTGCTCAGCTTGCCAAGTGTACCCGGGTTTGTACTAGCTTTAAATCTTTATGTGTGTCAATAGACCCTTGTGATTACAAGGTACAACATACCCGTTTGAGCTTATCACAAAACGCCAAGTCTGTCAGGTCGGTGACTGCCCTGCAGTCTGCACAATACATTGACTGTCAAACTAGATACCTTGGTACACCCCCTCAAATATTGAAGCCATCTGTATTGTTTGGTGCTCTAAATTGTCCGTTGGTCTTGAAACCTTTGGAACTTAGTAGCAGATCAGTTGTCCTTTTATACTCCCTGGCTTTGGAGTATAAGTCTGTAAATACTGTGTGTTTTGCAACCATCAAGCAGATATCTCTGTCCAACAAGATCTCAACCTCGCTACTCTTGTGTGAGCGCTACAGCGCCCGTTACATATTCTTGCTGTCCTGAAGCATATTTAAAGGCTTTTTTGGAAGTTGTGCCTCACAAAACTAACTTCTGGGCGATATACACCGAGAACCAGGATATGGTCCACTACCATGTGAGTAGATTCATGATGTTTATACCTATAGATTGATACACAGGCCTCCATCATTTCACATACAGGGTTATTCAAAGAGATCCGAATTGCTTGAGAAAGGTAACCGAACGCTGAAAATCAGCGTTCGCTTACCTTTCCTGGCCATTCGGCTATCCAGAGAGCAGGTAATTCGCCAAATCCTGGCGAATTGCCTGAACATACGGTGCCTGTTCGGTGCCTGTTCGAGGGCAGTGAAATCCCCATGAAAATGCACTGCTTCGTCTATTCAGAGAACACAAACCAGCAGTGAAAGGTTCCCCTAATGCCCTGCCATTCGGTGGTTTAATTCGGCAAGTTAATTCAGGAGAGACTTCAATGTTAAAAATATTCTTGTTTTAATTCAATATCTAATAAACCGTTCATTATAAAATTCTGCAGTGAAGAGTCTCTTTATTTATAGATTTTTTTATGATATTTTAAGCATTTTTCTGAATCTCTTTTTTTTTAAAAGTCCGATTTTTTTTTTTTTTAAGTTTACTTATTTTTTCGGTAACAGCCCTTTTTATTATCATTCCCTGGACCTCATATGCAAATTTAAGACATTTTTGCTCAGTAGTTTCTTTGCAAACAGCGTTTCATTTTCACAGATTCACACAAACTATTTTGCTAATTTATTCACCTCCCTCGTCTGCAGTCTCAGCTGCTTCGGCTGTGTTCGGCTCCTGCTCGGGCTTGGTTTTCGGCAGGTTAATCCAGATATTTTTGTGGCTTTTCTGCGTGCATTCGGTGAGTTTTGCGGTTAGTTTTTGTCAGGTTTGCGGTAGCTTTTCCCTGCAATTTGGGGACCCTGTGGTGCTTGCTGAATACACCGCAGGGTCACTGAAATGGGATCGGCAAAAGGAACAGAATTAAAGAGAACGAAAAGTCACCGAACGTGCGATGACTTTTCGAATCTCTTTGAATTATCCTGTAAGTAAATTTCCCCAGCAAGCAAGCAATCTTTCATCGCTTCCTCACCCATCAGACCCAGGCAGCAACTCATTCTGGTTTCTCCTGGACTTTGTTCCCACCCACCCCATGGTATTTCATTTAATTTATACCCTCCTATCTCACTCCTTCTGCAGCTGCACTCAATTCCCTCATTAAACCCCTGCTTCCTCTACTCTCCCACACTTACTCTCGCCCACCCAACTACTCTCTCCCCCACCTTTCTCTATAATGTATATCCCACTATTGCTTCTCTTTTCTCTCTCCTCCCTTCTCTCCAAAGTTACCCTCTCCTCTATACACCTTTCCAATTGCCCCAGGATGAAAATCAAGTCATAATACACCCCAGCCTGCTTGGTTATTGTAACCTGTCAGCTGAGTGCTGGTGCAGTGTGCTAAAGTCCAGCCCTCTTACCCCCACACAGAGATGTAAACCTGTGCAATTACATTATTACCAAAAGAAAACTCTGTCCAAATTTCTATTCATTCTGCTACTTTCCCTGGCAAACGATGTGGAATCTAACCCTGGTCCTATAGCTGAAACAACCTTTAGTCTCCCCACTAAAAAAGGCCTTTCCTTTGTGCACTGCAACATCCGCAGCTTACTCCCTAAAATGGATGAGCTTCAAGCTTGGTGTTGCTATTAGAAACCCAAAGTCATTGGGCTCACAGAATCATGGTTAACCCCAAAAGTACCAGACTCTGCCATATCAATACAGAGGTATTCATGTTATATAAAGGATAGAGCAAGGAGAGGAGGAGGTATAGCTATTTATGTTGATGAGTCTATTAAGTTCACCCTCTTACGAATTCTAGCTCCCCTGCCACCTTTGATTTCTTCTCCGGTATAATTGAGATCCCATTCAGTAAATCAATCATTGTTAGAAACATAGAAACATAGAAAAATGTTGGCAGATAAGAACCTTTCGGCCCATCTAGTCTGCCCAATTACATGGATACTTTACCTGTATTTATCTTTTGTTTAGGATAGCCTTATGCCTATCCCATGCTTGCTTAAATTCAATTACTGTTTTGGCCTCTACCACTTCAACTGGAAGGCTGTTCCATGTATCCACCACCCTCTCAGTAAAATAATGCTTTCTGGTGTTACTTTTAAACCTTTGCCCCTCTAATCTAAGACATGTCCTCTTGTTTTATTACTTTGTTTCCTTTTAAATATACTCACTTCCTCTACCTTGTGGATTCCCTTTACGTATTTAAATGTTTCTATCATATCTCCTCTGTCTCGTCTTTTTTCAAAGCTGTACATGTTAACATCATTAAGCCTTTCCTGGTAACTTTTCTCCTTCACGCCGTACACCATTTTAGTAGCCCTTCTCTGAACTCTCTCTAAGATGTCTATAACCTTCTGGAGATACGGTCTCCAGTACTGCACACAGTACTCCAAGTGAGGTCTCACCAGTGCTCTGTACAGTGGCATGAGCACTTCCCTTTTCCTACTGCTAATACCTCTCCCTACACAACCAAGCATTCTGCTAGCATTTCCTGCTGCTCTATTACATTGACTACTTACCCTTAGATCCTCTGAAATAATAACCCCTAAATCCCTTTCCTCAGATGTTGAGGTTAGGACTGTATCAAATATTCTATATTCAGCCCTTGGGTTTTTACGTCTCAGGTGCATTATCTTGCACTTATCCACGTTAAAACTCAATTGCCACAGCTCCGACCATTTTTTTAGTTTACCTAAATCATTTGTCATTTGGCTGATCCCTCCAGGAACGTCAACCCTGTTGCAAATCTTTGTGTCATCAGAAAAAAGACATACTTTTCCATTAATACCTTCTGCAATATCACTAATAAAAATATTAAATAGAATGGGTCCAAGTACTGACCCCTGAGGTACCCCACTGGTAACAAGACCTTGCGCCGAATAAACTCCAAACAATAAAAACAATAAGATTAGTTTGGCATGATCTCCGTGAGGTTAACCCATGTTGTTTCTGATCCTGTAATCTATGTGTTTTTAGATGTTCAACAATCCTTTCCTTTAACATGGTTTCCATTAATTTCCCCACTACTGACGTAAGACTAACTGGCCTATAGTTCCCAGATTCCTCCCTACTACCCTTCTTGTGAATGGGCACAACATTTGCTAATTTCCAGTCTTCTGGGATGACTCCCGTTAGCAAGCAATTGTTGCTGGATTTTATCGCCCACCAAGCTCTCCAGTGCACTCTCTCGCTGACATAGCTGAAATCCTTCATAACTTACTTGGACAAAACCAAAAAAGTGAACTGCTGGTCCTCGGCGATTTCAATATTGATTGGCTGAATCCTAAAGCTAATAAACACTGCTCACTTTTTAAGGCCTTGCAGCTAACTCAATTAATCTCCTCCCCCACTCGCATTAATATGAACAGCCTTAACCATACCCTGTTGGACTGGATTCTCTCTTCATGTCCCGATATAATACAAGAGGCAGGCATTCTCGCTAATAGCTTCAGTGACAACTGTCTAGTGTACTGTGTGCGCAAAATAAAAGCCACAAAATCTCCCCCAAAGGTAATAATCACCAGGTCTTTCAAGAAATTTATTCTTGAATCCTTCCTAAGTGATCTCAAACAGCTCCCATGGTACAGACTAAACCTTATCCCAGACTTGGACTGTGCAATTGAATTCTTTCAGTCTGAGCTCCTGCAAGTCTGGAATGCCCATGCCCCGCTGCGTAAAGTGAGAGTAAAAGGGACTCATCTCCCCTGGGTTACAGCTGATCTTACACATATGTACCAGATTAGAGATTCACTGTGGTCAAATTTCAAGAGTACTGGTTCCATGAATGATCACTGTGAATACCGACAATGCCGGAATGCATGTACAAAACAAACAAAAATGGCTAAAGCCCAATACTTCAATGAAAATCTAAACAATAACCTATTAAACCCTAAAAATATTTAGAGAATCAAAAGTAACATACAAGCACCCCCAGTCCACTCCCAGTCGGCTGCTATCAAAGTAAACAACCAAACCCTGCAACACCCCTAGATATTGCAAATGCCTTTAACAATTGTTTTGTTGGGTGCGCCACCACCCTAATTTCTAAGCTAGCAAATGACACACCTACAGAAAGACCACACACAGGTCAGGCCCCTCCAACCATGCAGGGACCCCATATCGCAGATAAATTCAACTTTAGACTAGTGCCTGTCAGTGTAGTTACTAAACTGCTCCGTAATCAAAAAATGAAATACCAATCTGGACCTGATCATATCCCAGCAATGCTGCTGAAAATCAGTGCCCCAGCAATTGGAAAACCTTTCGCAACCCTAATCACTGAATCACTGGCGACTGGATACATACCCAAACTATGGCAGACTGCGAGAGTGGTACCTATCCATAAAAGTGGTGACAGTACTTTGGTATCCAACTACCGTCCAATCTCATTGCTCCCCGTTATGTCAAATTTTTTGGAAAAATGCGTGTACACACAATTATGTTATTATTATCAATCATACAGTAGCCCCTCTGTAGTATTGTGGAAGAATGCAGGGGTGAACCTTGCGGTCCTATATTAACCCCTTAAGGACCGCTGACATACCCTGTACATCCTGTCCACGGGTCTCCCTTAGACCCACGGATGTACAGGGAACGTCAGCGGCACCTAACCCCCCTCCCGCCCGATACTTACCTCCCTCGCTGGATCCCTCGGCGATCTGGCCTGGGAGGAAGCCTGCACATGTGATTTACATTGGCCAGCGAGGTTGATGACGTCGCCACACTGTGTGGTGACGTCATCACCAGGTGCCCCCATTCAAATCAATGGAGGGGAGCCCTCTATCTCCCCAACCATTGAAGCTAGGGAGATGCTTTTTGCACCGCTGAAAATGGGAGAGTCTCCCCTTTTCAGCGGTGTATAGCTAATTGGCGCCAAAACACGATTCGAACCTGGAGGGGGGCTGACATCTTGGATGTCAGCCAAGCCTCCAGGTCCCCCCCACCCACTGACAACCTCACCATATGTGTGAGGATGTCAGTGGGCCAGTTAACCATCTAGCTGCCATGTAGAGATAAGGGGATCCTAAGGATCCTCCTATCTCCCGATCCATGGCAGCTAGCTGGCCTTTCCAATGATACCAAACATGACAAGGTTTGGTTTAATAAAAAAATAATAAAAAAATAATAAAAAAATTAAATAATTTTTTTTTTTAAAGTTTTTTTTGTCTGGGGGGGTTTAATTCCATAGGACCTAGGCTGTCATCTCAAAATAATTAGCACAAAATGGTCAGAATGAGCGCAGTGCACATAGGTGAACTGGCTCAGCAGTGAAGGGGTTAAAAAGCAAAAACATGTAAAAATTGGGTATTTCTAGCCTCGGGACAAAATTTTGAAACTATTTAGCCGGGGTTTTTTTTTGTGGTTGTTGATTTTGGGGATTAAATTACGAAAAAGTGTCTTTTTACCATTTTTTCATCATATTTTTTTTATAGTAAATTATTCGATATGATGGAAATAATGGTATTTCTAGAAAGTCCATTTAATGGCGGGAAAAAGGGTGTATAATATGTGTGGGTTGAATAAACCAGTAAGAGGAAAATTTGACCTAAACACTAACAGCGCAGAAACGTAAAAACAGCAGCGGTCACTAAAGGACGGATTTGTGTAAAACCGCCCGGTCACTAACGGGTTAAAAAGATATGATTCTGGTCAAGGCGTCAGTGCACCCAGATATTGTGCCTTTGGTGCAAGACTGCCAGGCCAGCAAGTATCATCATACAGTAACCCTCTGTAGTATTGTGGAAGAATGCATGGGTGAACCTTGCGGTCCTATATTAAAAAGATATTATTCTGGTCAAGGCGTCAGTGCACCCAGATATTGTGCCTTTGGTGCAAGACTGCCAGGCCAGCAAGTATCATCATACAGTAACCCCTCTGTAGTATTGTGGAAGAATGCAGGGGTGGACCATGTGGTCCTATATTGAAAAGATATGAATCTGGTCAAGGCGTCAGTGCACCCAGATATTGTGCTTTTGGTGCCATGTCAGCAAGTACTATCATACAGTAACACCTCTGTAGTATTGTGGAAGAGTGCAGGGTTGGACCCTGTGGTTCAAAAAATTAAAATGATATAAATCTGGCACAGGCGTCAGTGCAGCCAAATATTGTGCCTTTCATGGCAGCAAGTGCATTCACACTGTAACCCTCTTGTGGTATTGTGGAAGAGTTCAGTGCTGGAGGTTTTGTGAATGCAGAAGACATCCCCGATCTATTCCGTTACGTCAGCATCAGGGGATTGATAGCTGCTGATCCAGGACTAATTCATTTTTATAAATGTCAGCCGGTCTACAGAGTCGGTGGACAGACGCACTCTTTTGTCTGTGACAAAACCTCCAGCGGCACTGAACGTCCTTTCAGAAAGCACGCTAGATGAAGGGCAACCTAGTAGCTGCATAGCATATTGGCTAAGTTCTGGCCAGTGATCCAATCTCAACACCAAGTAAGCCAGTGGATCATCTGCTGGAAAGGTATCCAGGTCTGCCCTTGCCCCTAGGTAGTCCTGCACCATATGGTGAAGACGCTGGCAATGGGTGCCTACATTTGATGTCCCTGGGCGTCGTGGACTAAAATTTTTTAAAAATGCATCGGTCAAGCGGCCCTGGCCTTCACCACTATTCCTCTCATCATCCGCAGCCTCAGAGGCACGTGTGTCATCACTTGGTAACCTACCAGTGCCTGGAAAGGTGTTACACAAGTGTCACTTTAGAGCGTCCAAGTTTTTTCATCCTGTGCTCCCTCTGTGCGGGCAGGATGAGCTCTGCAACTTTACCCTTGTATCGTGGATCAAGAAGGGTTGCCAACCAGTAATGATCCCTCTCCTTGATAGCACGAATCCTGGGGTCCTTTAGCAGGCTTTGCAATATTAGCCCATGCAGCGTAGGTTGGAGGTGGCATTAGCTTCCGAGTGCTGGAATGCTGTCTGCGGAAAGACTGGGGCCTTGAGAGCTAGGGAAGGCCTCCTCTTACTCCCGCTGCTCTGCCTCTAGAGCCACATCTATAATTCCCCGCAGAGTGTGCTCCAGCAGCAACACTAAAGGAATTGTGTCACTGATGCATGCACTGTCCCTGCTCACCATCCTCGTTGCCTCCTCAAATGGTGACAGTACAGTGCATGCATCCTTGATCATCAGCCACTGCAGGGGGGCGAAAAAACCAAGTTGACCTGAACCTGTCCTTGTGCCATACTCACACAGGTACTCGTTGATGGCCCTCTGCTGCTTGAGCAGACACTGCAGCATTGCTAATGTCGAGTTCCACCTGGTGGGCATGTCACAGATCAGACGGTTTGTGGAAGGTGGAATTCTCTTTGAATTTCAGCCAGGCGAACGCTTGCTGGAATGACCGTCTGAAGTGGCTGCAGACTTTTCTGGCCTGGCCGAGAAGCTCTGCAGCCCTGGGTACTTGGTTAGATAACGCTGTACCACTAGATTTAGGACGTGTGCTAGGCATGGTACATGCGTCAATTTACCCTTGCGTAGGGCAGAGAGAAGGTTGCTGCCATTATCACAGACGATCATTCCCAGCTGAAGCTGGCATGGTGTTAACCATCTCTGCACCTGGCCCTGCAGAGCTGACAGAATTTCTGGCCCGGTGTGGCTCCTGTCCCCTAAACAAATCAGCTCAAGCACAGTATGGCTTCTTTTTGCTTGAGCCATTGCGTAGACCTTGTCAGGCGTCGGTTTAACTGCCACTTCGCCAGAGACAGAGAAGGAGGAGGAGGAGGAAGAGGGAGAGGTGGTGGTGGTGGAGTAGACAGACTTCATACAAGCAGCTTTCTGGAGGCGTGGTGGATGAACAAGCTCCAGCACAGAGCCCCATCTTGGATCCCTCCCAGCTGCAATCAGAGTTACCCAGTGTGCCGTGAAGGAAATGTAATGACCCTGTCCATGCTTGCTGGACCACGTGTCTAAAGTCACATGTACCTTGTTGCTGACTGCCTTTCCCAATGACTGGATAACATTGTCTTCCACGTGCTGGTATAGTGCTGGAATGGCCTTGCATGAAAAGTAATGGCATTGGAACCTGCCACTGTGGTACAGCACATTCAGCAAATTCACAGAAGGGAGCAGAGTCCACCAGCTGGAAAGGCAGCAGCTGCAATGCGAGTAATTTTGCTAAGCTGGCATTTAGACGCTGTGCTTGGGGATGGTTGGGACTATATTTTTTCTACGCTGCAGCAGCTGCGGCAACGTAATCTGACTGCGTAATCTTCAGCTGCTGGGATGATGTCACATTGTGAGGAAGGACCTGGTACATCCATTACTGTAGCATCATCCCTGTCAGTGGAGGTTGTAGGCAATGACATGGCAACATACAGGGGGTAGAGACAGATGAGGAGGAGGAGACCTACGCAAAGTTTTGCGCCAACGGGATGTGTGCAGGAGGTCATATGTCGCCTCAAGCACGTGGTACCCAAGTGTCCGGTGTCTATCCCACGCTTCAGCCTCATCTGACATAGATTACAAATAGCAACGGTGGGATCTGCTGCGCATTTCTTAAAGAACTCCCAGCAGACAGCAGAGTTCCTGCGTGTGTGCTTTGAGACAACAGCGCTCTGCACCGGAGCAGCTCTGACATGTGATGCCTTGGACTGGCTAGTGCTACGGTTGGTCATAGAGGATGTTGTGCCTCGTGTTTGCTGTGCATCCTCCTCCCCCTCTTCCTCACTTGATTCCTCTGTTCGATCAGGCACCCAGGTGGAGTCTGTGACCTCATCATCATTGTCATCATCATCCCCTATCTCCTCGTCACTGGAGCCAACTTGGTAGTACGCTGCAACTGCTGGGGCAACATGAGTGCCAGTTATTTGTGTGTCATCACTGACACCCCCTTCCTCTAGGTTGATTATACTCCCTTCCTCAACCTCAGAGATTGAATCAGAGCACTGTACTTGCTGTGCATCCTCAAGCAGCATGTCACTGTCATTGTAGTCAAACAATTCAGCTGACTCCTCCGTGTGTGATAGCGAGGCTACGGCAGGAGTAGCTGAATGGAGGCTGCATTAGATGCTTTGGCAGCTGAGGTGGACTGTAAAGCACTAGAAGCCTGGCTGGCAGAAGACTCGGAGGATGAGGATGGCCTGGTTAGCCAATCCACCAAATCCTCTGTATGTTGCTGCTGCTTAAGACGGCCAGCAACAGTTAGAAAGGACAAGCGTGCCCCTGCAGAGGATGCACCACGTCCACCACGACCAGAGGCACAGCCTCCCGACACAGGGGCTGCTTGCCCTCTTATCTGTGTCTGGGAGCGTCTGCCTGTCCTTTTTGTTCTTTCAGACATGGTGAGTGATATATAGATTAAATATATACAGAACTCTGATTCAACTCTGGTATAAAGATTAAAGATTTAAAGAACTCTGGTATAACTCAGTGAGACACCCTGATAGCTGGCAGCCAGTGACAAGACACAGATTACAAGTCTCAGACACCTCCTATAAATCAGTGAGACCCCCTGATGGGTGGCAGTGAGAAGCCACAGATTACAAGTCTCAGAAACCTCTTATGAATCAGTGAGACCCCTTGATGGGTGGCAGTGAAACCTCCTATAAATCAGTGAGACCCCTGATGGGGGCAGTGAGAAGCCACAGATTACAAGTCTCAGAAACCTCTTATAAATCAGTGAGACCCCTTGATGGGTGTCATGAGACAGATCACCTCAATTCCCAGATATTTTGTAAAAATTAGTGACCCCCAAAATACTGCGTGGTACTGGCTGTGTGACAAGAGACAGATCACCTCAATTCACAAATGTTTTAAAGAAATTTGTAACCCCCAAAATACTTGCTGGCACAGTGACAAGACACACATCACCTAAATTCCCAGATATTTGGTAGAAATGAGACCCCCCAGACCCCCCCAGTAGCGTGGCAGACCGGCAGTAAGAACACAGAACAACAATCTCCTATGAAATCTCCTCTCAAATGCGTTCTGAAGCTATGCGTGGAAACCTTATATAGTGTGCTGCGGGACTTAGCTCTGTGAGCCCATGATTGGGCAAAATGTGCCCAATTAGGACTCTGAGCCGTGATTGGCATACTGTTGAACCTGTCTTGCACCAGACCTGTGGTCAGGTGCAAGGCTGTAGCCAATTACGAGCTTCAGGCCAGTGGGAAAATGCATTGTGGTCCATTGTGATGCATTGTGGTCGAACTTGCTCCGAACACCCGGAAATGTGTTGAAATGATGAAATGATGACAGCTCATCCCTAGTAACTACATGGCCCACCATTGTGACATGTTAAAAGAACTAAACTGGCCGTCGCTGGAATCTAGACGCACCCTTCACCTTTCCAACTTGGTGTTTAAGAGCTTCTCTGGGAAGCTGCCACCATACCTGAATAGTCTGCTTCCCCTAGCAGTTCCCTCATCCTATAACCTCCGATCCAGGTGTAGCGCTCACTCCCGGAGGAGCCGCTGAAAACGAACCACGGGTCAGTCTCCCCGCACTAGGGAATAAATATACTCCAGCACCGTTGTGGATTTTATAGTTTATATAGAGAATAAAAGCAATAAAGGAGACAAACGGCGCTAAAATATGGTCATAAATTGGATATTAAACCGGTGCTGCTCAATAACACTTTGTTAACCCCTTACAATATTCAATGGAAAAAATTTGGGTTTAATACCCAGTGTGAGAGCACTTAACTTTCAAGAGTAGATCTTTCAGCAGTAATCCTATGGAATTTTGATGCCAGAATCAGAGTGAGATAGACCTAATATTGAGAAATAGAGACAACTCCATGGTGCAAAATAACGTTTGAACAAATATAAGTAGTGGAAATGAAAACTATATTGTGATGACAAACTCACAAGGGTGGAGCCCTAATCGGCTCAGATGATATACGCCTCTTGACCACTCTGGGGGGTCACACCCCTTGTGAAGAAATCTTCTGATATTCAAGTATATAGATATCTTCAGTATTCAAGCACCGTCACGCTCTGTATTAATGGCTTCTTAGTGCTTAGAAACAAGAAGAGATCTCCATTGCGCAATAGTAATGTATCTTGGAGATATAATAACAGATGGGTACTCACGGTCACCAGAGCCTCTGTTGGTAGTGGCTCAGTAGATAAGCATATATAGAGATCAAGTCTCAGGCTGGAAAATGAATGAACGTTGATAAAACGTAAATAAAACCAAAAAAGGTTTATTTATAAAGGTTTATTATAAGACTGAGGAAGTCTGCAGTGTGTGCAGACGAAACGCGTCTCTTTATACTTTATTTTAAATTGATTTTTAAATAAACCTTTTTTTGGTTTTATTTACGTTTT
Source organism: Leptobrachium leishanense (assembly GCA_009667805.1). Lineage (NCBI taxonomy): Eukaryota > Metazoa > Chordata > Amphibia > Anura > Megophryidae > Leptobrachium > Leptobrachium leishanense. Next base: position 71,011,956 of record CM019073.1, on the reverse strand, counting down.
ATCAACGTTCATTCATTTTCCAGCCTGAGACTTGATCTCTATATATGATTGTAATTTAGCCCCATGAGTGCACAGCATAGGTATGTCCTAAGGTAAGTGCTGTCATTAAGGGAGAAGTAGTTCAGGGGTATCATGGTAAAGTGCTTGGTGTGGGTATGTGTATTACACCATCGCCACCTATTGAGAAAGGTGTAAATGAGATCGCTAGCACTATGAGGAACTGCACACCATCACGCAGTACAAATCTTGACAATAAAGATAATAGAAAAGGAGAACATGTGCAGTGCTCAATAGGGATAGGTTACCTTTTCTATGCACTGAATACAGTGGTCATATATTCAATCAATATTGATCGTATTGCCTCTAAAGGAGACACATTAAATTTCTTTAGTGCAATACTGTTTACAAGATTTCTATTTGGGAAAAAAGGTGCAAAAAACTCACAAAGAGCCACCCTGGCCCTAATATGAAAGTGGATCGACTCTTTACGGGCGTCCTCTGCCCTTTCCCGAACAGGATGCCCGTGATGATTTCTTTAAAAGACAAATGACAAAAGACACCAGGTCGATATTTGTCTCTTAAAGAAATCATCACGGGCATCCTGTTTGGGAAAGGGCTGAGGACAACCGTAAAGAGTCCATTCACTTTCATAATAGTAGAGCCAGGGTGGCTCTTTGTGAGTTTTTTGCACCTTTTTCGAGATAAAAATCTTGGTAAAACAGTGTTGCACTAAAAAGAAATTTATTGTGTCTCCTTTAGAGGCGATACGATCAATATTGATTGAATATATGACCACTGTCGAGTGCATAGAAAAGGTAACCTATGCCTATTGAGTACTGCACTTATTGTTCAACTTTTCTTAGTGTGGGTATGTCATAAGATAATAATGAGACGAGTGGTATGTTTGTAAAGTGCATGTCGTGAATCTCTTATGTGACGATAACAGCCCTTAAGGTTTACGGGATACTTGAGTATATTATAAAAAGGTGTAGCTTGGTAATAAAATGATTGAATATGTCCCGTATTGGGTGCTTCTATTCACAAATCACGTACTAAGGTTAAGGTCTTGCCTCAAGAAATTATCTTACAGTGGGATGAATGGAATTGCATAAAAGTCATGGTGTATCACATGTGTGTCTTCAGAGTGTAAATGATATGTAAGCAGTGGCATCTTTCAAAAAATATTCAAGTATATGACATGGTGCGAGCCAGGCCACCTCCGTGATGAGGCTAAGGTTGAGCACCAATAAATGACTTGGTTTCCCAGCGGTAGAAACATGGAGTAGAACCTGCATCACATCAGCAACAGCAAGCATGCGAAACCAGACCTGCTGCATCAGTCGATGATGCAGCTTGCATGATCGATGCAACAATTAGTCAGGTGCTTTTACTGTTGTGACTGATCAATGTATGTACCTGTGAATGCTCTGTGTACTATATGTGAAGTACAGTGTGTGGTATGTCTAGTGTTCAAATGACACATACAGTATTACCTCTACCACCATGCTATCACACACTCTCGCTCACATTTCACTCAACTACAAACTCACTCCCAATTCACTCAGCCACCAACAAACTCATTCCTACTTCACCCGACCCCACACTCACATGACCACTCCCACCTTAATCAGCGAGGCACGCGCTCTATTCTATACCTTGTGTAGCTCTCACCCCAGAGGAGCCGCTGAATAAACCTCGGGATAGTCTCACCGCACTAGGAATTATTACACATCAGCACTGTTGTGGATTTTCTAGTTTTATATACTTTACTAAAAGATAAAGTGTCATAAAATATAAAAGCGCGTTGAATGAATTTTACAGGATGCGTCACGCGGGAAAAACACGCGGTGGAAAAAGAACGGTTCTGGTTCAGTTCTGGAGTGTAAGTCCTGCAAAATAGCTCAAAATATATATATATATACAAAGTTTAGGGTACCCGGGTACTGTGTTCAACTGTCCAGTGAACGAAAAGAGCAATCTTCAACTAGTCACCATTGGGGCCCTGTGAATTTAAACAATATTGCAAGCGTACGTTTCTGTTTTGGAACTGTGGCCTGGAGGCCTCTCAACGAAACTCTCCAGCACTCGATGCCTTGACCAAAGGATCTTGTGTACTGAGACTCTGTGCCACCGAATCTGCTCCCTGCTTGCCAAATCTCCGCAACTGGAACAATCGATCCGCCGCCTGCACTCCCAATCGATCGGCGCGGCCTCCTAATGCAGGGTCCTGCCGGAACCAGCTTGTCCTCCAAACCTCTTAGCGCTGGGTAGGTAGGTCACAGCACGATTTCTGTCCCGATCTCCAGCACCAGTAAGACAGCGTCTGCACTCTGGCCTGGTTGCGATCCCTGACAGCTCCAACGTGCGTCCTCCACCTTTCACTGCTCCGCTCACTCTGCCCATGCCTTGCACGAGGCTGCTGATGTCTTTCCTGGCCAGCACACCCCCTTCCTCTTCCCCTTGCAAAGGTTTCTGGGAGATGGAGTTTGTTTTTGTCCAGTATAGTCCACAATGTCTCCACTCTGTCTCCCTCTAGTAGCAGCAATAATTCAATGCACCAGAATGCAGTCTTTAAAGCAGTGCTACACTTGATTTGAAAAATGGTGTTTGCACGTGGCTTTCTGTAACATAAAATGCTTTTTCATTACATAAGAAAACCACACAGAAATGTTTTACAAAAATATAGATCAAACGTCTGCGCAGTCTTGTATACATTACCAAATTGGATGCAGAGGAGAGAGTATTAATGTATTGAGTCTCAATAGGCTATTATTGTATAATTAACCAAGTGTACTGCACCTTCAGTTGTATAGTTGCATAGATTATCTAGTTTTTTTAAAACATCTAATCGTTACTTTCTCATTATTAGGGCAATTTTTACGTAAAGGAGACCTGTTTTGGGAGAATTCAAATTGTTCAACTAGATGTCGTTGCCTGGATATTAACAATCACATATCCTGCCAAGAGTCTATATGTGGGCCATTTGAAGTTTGTGAACCAAAGGAGCAGTATTTCCAGTGTGTCTCTGTAGAGAGCAGCACTTGCGTGGTTTTTGGAGACCCACATTATCACACATTTGATGGACTCCTCTTCCATTTTCAGGGATCTTGCTCTTATCTCCTGGCCAAGAATTGTTGGCCAGGGAATCAGCTTCCATTCTTTACAGTAGAAGCTAAGAATGAAAACCGAGGTGGGTCTTCAGTTTCATGGCTGAAAGAAATATCTGTCGAAGTCTACTCACACAACATTGTGATTCCCAAAAATAGTTTTGGAAAAGTAAAGGTAAGAATCAGAAATAACAGTGTCAATAAATTATAGTAGTTGCTTCAAGGAGATTGCTAGAACTTTAAGTGAAACAATAGAGATTACTGTATGATCTGACAGATGTGACAAATCTGACAAATCTAACAACTGTTTGTACCAGATCTGAAAACTATATTTTATGTTATGGGGTATGATTAACTGCCTGAGAACAATGCCAGGAATACGAACACATTCACTCTGGAATGAATGTGCTTTTTCCCCATAAACCTCTGCTACATTTACTTATCCTACTTCAAATCCTATGGAAAAAGTGGCATCTTTTACCCTAGTGAAGCCGTCTGCAGATTGCCAGTCTCTCTGGAGGAAAGTCAAATGAATGGTGACATCATTGTCTAAGGGGGTTATTCAAAGACATTCGAATTGTGGCCGAAAGGTAACCGAACACTGAAATTCAGCGTACGGTCGTCGGTTACCTTTCCTGGCCATTTAGCTATTCAGTGAGCAGGCAGTTCGCCAAATCTTGGCGAATTGCCTGCACATACGGTGTCTGTTCGGTGACTGTTCGCGGGCAGTGAAATCCCCATTGGAGAAGCAATGCTTCGTCTATTCAGAGAACACCAAACAACAGAGAAAAGTTGCCTAAATGCCCTGCTGTTGGTTGGTGTCATTCGGCATGTTTATTCAGGAGATTCCCGTAGGCTTCAATGTTAAAAAATATTCCTGTTTTAATACAATATCTAATAAACCGTTTAATATTATATTCTGCAGTAAAAAGTCTCTTTATCTATAGATTTTTTTTAGGATCTTTTAGGCTTTTTTTGCGCTAATTATTTTTTCTTTTTTTAACCCTTTCGCTGCTGAGGCATTTCCCGCCTCTGTGCTGAGGTAATTTTTACTGGTTTTGCTCATCATGTTCAACCGTGTTTTGAAGCCTTATTTTATTATATGACCCAGACATATTATATATCGTTCTTTCCGGCAGCCTCGGCAGATTCATAATATGTCATTATTATATGTATACGTTATGTCCTGTCTGTATATTATAACAAAATATGCAATAAAATTTGAGTTTTCAATAATTTACAATGTGTAAAGTGTTTTTTTTTACACTTTAACATGCGAGCAATTGTGGTTATATTTTCTATGGGGTGCGCTTGTTAAAAAAATTAGTAATGGGGACCCCGTTACTTTTTTTGGGGGCAAATTTCGCTATTTTTAACAAACGCACTGCATACAAAAATCGTTAGTGCAGCATCATTGTTCACATTATATATTAAATGGGAACAATATTGCTGCAATAAAAAAAAAAATAAAAAAAAATAAACTTTTTTTATTATTATTTTTTTTGGATATTTGTTTTTTTTCTACAAAAAAAATTTCATGATCATGTTTGGTATCGTTGGAAAGGCCATGCTCTGGCCGGTCCAATGATATCAAACATTAACCCCTAGCTGCCACGGATCGGGAGATAGGGGGTTCATTGGAACCCCTATCTCAACCATTGGTGGCAGTTAGGGGTTAACTCCAGGACTGGCATCATCGTGCTATGCACGATGACGCCAGTCCTCAGGGGGAGCTCCCGCAGGCTTGGCCAACATCCAAGATGTCAGCCAGCTCCGGGAAAGGATCACGAACCGGTGCTTTTTGGCGCCGAATCGTGATCCGGCCCCATGGGGTTAATACCAGGTACCGTTTGGAAGGGCAGGCTGTGCCCTTCCAAACGGTGCCTGACATTAAGCTCAGGCCCCCAGCGATTGGGAGGGAGAGAGGTCCGAAGGAGCGCCTCCTCCGCACACGCGGGGAGGGGCCTGAAATAGATGTCAATGCGCCACCGCAATGACATCTATTGTGCCCGCGGCAGTCCCGGAGTGCACCGGAGGGCACAGCGATCGGTCGGAATCCGACCGATCGCTGGCTGCTAAGAGAGGACGCTCTCAGCGCGTCCTCCGCAGCCAACCCTTCCTGCTTGAGGACGCGCTCAGCGCGTCCTCCACAGCGAAGTGGTTAAAAACGTGTTTTCTTTTTTTCTGTAACAGACCTTTTTATTATCATTCACTGGATCTCATATGTAAATTCCAGGCAATTTCGTTCAGTAGGTTTTTTTTGCAAACAGCGTTTCAAGTGTCAAACTTTCAAGCGTACTGTTTTTTTCTTTTTTCACCTCATTCGTCTGTGTGTCAGGTTTTTCCGGCCGCTGCCCTGCGCCGTTATCGGCGGCTCGTCGGGTTTCTCCGGTGTGTTTGGTGGGGTTAATCCAGATGTTTCTGCGTGTTTCGGTGAGTGTTCGGTGAGTATTCGGTGGGTTTTTCAGTGAGTGTTCATCAGGTTTGCGGCAGGTTTTCCCTGCAATACGGGGGCCCTGTGATCCTTGCTGAATACACCGCAGGGTCGCCGAAATAGGATCACCGAATTGCACCAAATTGAAGGGAACGAAAAGTCACTGAACGTACGGTGACATTTCGATTCTCTTTGAATAACCCTGTACATTAAGGCTGGGGTCAGACCAGCGCACTTTTAACGTGCGTTCTGGCGCACTTAATTACGGCCGCACTAGCAGCAAATGACAGGCAATGACGGCCAATATACGAAGTACGGTCGCACGAAAGTCCGGCCGCGCAACGCAAGTGGAAAATGAACGCATTTTTTCGAGAACGCAGAACCGCTAGTACGGACGTACAGAGTGCGCTGCGTCCACTAGCGGTGTGTGTGTGTGATTTGGAGACGTCAGACCCTGCTCGTGTCCGGCCAACATAACGTCCAGACACCCAAAGTTTCCTGGTTTGGATTCGTAAAAAATCACGCACGAAAATGCGCATCGTATGACCGTTTTCGCGAATTCCGTGAAAAAATCCGTCAATGCGTTCGGACGCACTTTTTTACGTTCGCGTGTAAAAATGCTTTCGTTTGACCCTAGCCTAAAACCTAAAACCCCAGGAGAAATTAATAGGAAATGGGAGGACGGCAATAGACTATTTCCCACTATTTCCACCTCCATACAAACTCTACTACAACCCGAAAACTGGTTTAATTTCCAAGGTTATTGTCACTTTTTTCCAATTAAAATTTCCTCCATGCTGTAACTTAGCACATGTGAAAAATACAAATAAGTGTGCAACTGCTGAATAAAAATGAAAATATCAAAGTCCACATGCATAACCTGAATCCCTTCACTGCTCAGCCATTTCACCTGTGTGCGGAGCTAAATTTTACCGTTTTGTGCTCATCATATTTAAACGCAATTTGAAGTCATGTTTTATTATTTGACCCAGACAAATTATATATCCTTTATTTCAGCAGACACGACAGATTCATAATATATAATTATTATATGTATAAATCACAGTTACATAGTTAGGCTGAAAAAAGACATGCGTCCATCGGGTTCAACCTCTCACACATCACCTACTGCTGTTGATGTAAAAGAAGGCAAAAAACCCAGTCTGAAATGCTTGCCAATATGCAACATACTGGGAAAAAAACTCCTTCTTGACCCAAGAATGGCAGTCAGATTTCTCCTTGGATCAAGAAGCTTTTACCCACATATTAAATATTATAACCCTTAATATTCTTTGTCTGCAGGAAGTCATCCAGTCATTTTTTAAAAGTCTGTACAGTCTCTGACCCAACCACCTCAACAGGCAGAGAATTCCACAGCTCTGTCCTGTCAGCATGCTATAACAAAAAATTTTTCCCAATTCCTATAATGCTATCTCTTAAGGAGACAGTTACAATTAATGACTATTCTCAGGCTGCTCTAGTCAGCACACTCCCTGCCTGGAATTATAAATTCCACTACTTACTAGCTGTTGAAAAATAAATAAAAAGAACTCCAGAATCCACAATATAGTTCAAATGGATTTAATCCAACACCAAGAAAGCAAGGCAACGTTTCGACCACAACTGGTCTTTGTCAAGGGCTTGACAAAGACCAGTTGTGGATCGAAACGTTGCCTTGCTTTCTTGGTGTTGGATTAAATCCATTTGAACTATATTGTGGATTCTGGAGTTCTTTTTATTTATTTTTCTGCTGTATGGGGCTGTGGAGCAAGAGACCCTCACTCCATTGATCCACGTCTGGGGCTGCATTCGAGTCTACATTTTTATGAGTATTCCTACTTACTAGCTGTTAACTGAGATGAACAATGGCATAGCATCAAACAGTGCAATCAATGAGTTATAAACAAAGCATGTAAAGCTTGAGGTTCAATCTTCCAGTTCGGTCTTCTTCAGCAGCAGTACCAGATCGGTAATTGGCCTGGTGTAAAGCTTCTTGGCGAAGGTCTGCTGGTCTCTCATCCGCAGTGGTTAATTCACTGAGTACTTGAGGTCAGACATCATCATCATGATCTAGATCATGGGGCCCCCGTGTGCCGCAGCCACAGGAGGCCACACCCATACAACCCCATCCCTACAACGCAAAACCCACATGTACATTGTTCTGCTAAAAAAGTTATTTCTGAACTCATTAAAATAATCTTTTTGAAAATTGTGTGAAGAAAAACAACTTGGACCCAGCAGCGAATTTGGTGAATCTATTGTGCCCCCTTCAGACACAGATTCCTACCGCTCTACTGCATCAACCATTTCAGCTAAGGCTGCGCCGTGGCACAGAATGTCCCTGTGGAAAATGTGGGAAACAGATGATCACTTAAAAAGATACTGTCTGTACATCACTGGAACAATACACATTACAGAGCTCCACAGCATTAAAACGCACAGTAATGTGCAGTGTGTATTAGCGTATCACAGAGCTCCACAGCAATAAAACGCACAGTAATGTAACATACTGAATTATTCAACCCCCCAGCATATCAATTCATCACCCCCCAGGATATCAATTGTCATGTTATTCATCACCCCCAAGGATATCATTTCATCACCCCCACCCCAGGATATCATTTGTCATGTTATTCATCACCCTCAGGATATCAATTCATCACCCCCCCAGGATATCAATTGTCATGTTATTCATCACCCCCCAAGGATATCATTTGTCATGTTATTCATCACCCCCCCAAGGATATCATTTGTCATGTTATTCATCACTAGGGATGAGCTGTTCAGTTTGATCTGTTCAGAGTTCGCATCGAACATCGGTCGTTCGACAGTTCGTGAACTTCGAACTTATTGGGACATTCGCCAAGAGTTCGATTTTTTTTTTTTAAAAAAAGTATAAAAAATGCTTAAAACGGATCTGCCAAATGGGGGGGGGCGCATTTAGTTGAGATTGTCCACATGCTACCCCTCCATGTGCGTATGTGTATATATGGTCTGAGGTCTGTGGGTGGGTGTATATTATATCTGCGTGTTGATATATACGTATATGTCTGTGTGTGTGGTATCAATGCATCCCTACTCTATACACGGCACTCGGTGTCCCTATAATATATATGGTAAGGGGCTACCTTTTTTATATTTTTATACTATTCCTAGTAAATTAACAGTAATTTTTGATGTATTTTATTCAGTACAGACTTTTTTTGCCTATATAACATGTGCTTTGTGAAAATAAAACGGTTTTGTGTGTACATTTTAATTTAGTTAGTGGATTCCTGTCCAGTGCGGTGAGAAGCAAACGTAATGTAGTGTAGACACGCTGCGAGGCGGAGCGGAGTGAAGTCAAGCCTGCAAAATGTTTGCTTCTCTTCGCTACGCTGTGCGCCGCTACACGCTCAGTGTGTCTCAGCCTTTATTCCCGCATCGCTAGCTTACCGAATCAGTTTGTATACTTGTTACTGACCCTGCTTGTTCTGAGGACCCGATCTGTTGCCGACTTTGCCTGCCATTTGACTATTCTCTCTGTGTATTCCCTGCCTGTTCTGTTCGCTTCCTGTTGCTACTGGTGTGCGCCAATTCTCGCCAAATACAGTAGCGCAGTACAAGTGCCTAAACATTGCTGACCCGGTTTTGTTATAGCTGCTGATGTAACTGAATAGATCGGGGATCTCTTCTGCATTACCAAAACCTCCACCACTCTTCCACAATACCACAGAGGGGTTACTTACTTTGTGAAGGCACTTGCTGCCAACAAAGGCACAATATTTGGGTGCACTGCCACTGACGCCCATACCAGATTCATATCATTTTAATATTTGACTGCAGGGTCCAACTCTGCACTCTTCCACAATACCACAGAGGGGTTACGGTGTGTGACGGCACTTTGCCGACACTAAAGGCCCAATTTTAAAGCACCTATTGTTACTTTCATCCAAAGCCTGCATAAATTTCACCATAATTTAGCCCAAAAATCACTAAACTTGTTCTGTGTATCCTAAAATGTCTCCTCTTTTCATACAGACTGCCGCCCCAAGCAGTTGTTTATGAATAGATTAAAGGAAAACCATTTACCGTCATTTTAAATTAATTTTTTTGTTTTTTAAATGATTCTATACATCCTACAAATCCGTCACTTCACGGGCAGGTTATGGGGACCTCCTAGGCACGATATTTGAAGGAATTTTTTATTTTTATTCTTAACCTTTATTTCATGGAAAACTCACTGTTCCTTTAAAAACTTTTTTTGTTTTACTTTTTGTCCTTATTTCCTGTCCCCCAGGGCACTACCCAGACCCCATACACCTTTTATGGCAAATATCTTGCATATATGCCCTCTTGGAGGGCACTCTAAAATTTGAACTTTCGAGTCCCATTGACTTGCATTGAGTTCGGTTCGTGTTCGAGTTCGAACTCGAACTTTCGAACTCATCACTATTCATCACCCCCTCGGCTTATCAATTCACCCCCCAGGATATCAATTGTCATGTTATTCATCACCCTCCAGCATATCAATTGTCATGTTATACATCCCCCCAGCATATCAGTTCATCACCCCCCAAGGATATCAATTGTCATGTTATTCATCACCCCCAAGGATATCATTTGTCATGTTATTCATCACCCCCTCGGCTCATCAATTCACCCCCCCAGGATATCAATTGTCATGTTAATTCATCACCCCCCAGGATATCAATTCATCACCCCCCAGGATATCAATTGTCATTTTATTCATCCCCCATGATATCAATTGTCATGTTATTCATCACACCCCCAGCATATCAATTCATCACCCCCCAGCATATCAATTGTCATGTCATTCATCACCCCCCAGCATATCATCACCCTGAGGATATCAATTGTCATGTTATTCATCATCCCCCCGCATATCAATTCATCACCCCCCAGCATATCAATTCATCACCCCCCCAGGATATCAATTGTCATGTTATTCACCCCCCCAGCATATCAATTCATCACCCCCACAGGATATCAATTGTCATGTTATTATTCATCACCCTCCCATCATATAAATTCATCACCCCCCCAGGATATCAATTGTCATGTTATTCATCACCCCTCCAGGATATCAATTCATCACCCCTCCAGGATATCAATTGTCTTGTTATTCATCCCCCAGCATATCAGTTCATCACCCCCCAAGGATATCAATTGTCATGTTATTCATCACCCCCCAGGATATTAATTGTTATGTTATTCATCACCCCCCAGGATATCAATTTTCATGTTATTCATCACCCCCCAAGAATATCATTTGTCATGTTATTCATCACCCCCTCTGCTTATCAATTCACCCCCCAAGGATATCAATTGTCATGCTATTCATCATCCCTCCGGGATATCAATTGTCTTGTTATTCATCCCCCCAGCATATCAGTTCATCACCCCCCAGGATATCAATTGTCATGTTATTCATCACCCCCCTCCAACATATGATCACCCCGCAGGATATCAAATGTCATGTTATTCATCATCCCCCCACATATCAATTTATTACCCCCCAGGATATCAATTCATCACCCCCCAGCATAACAATTCATTACCCCCAGGATATCAATTCATCTCCCCCCAGCATTGTCATGTTATTCATCCCCCGCAGGATATCAATTGTCATGTTATTCATTCCCCCCGTCGCTCACCATTCACTATTGAAAAAACTTCTAAGGACATAGAAACATAGAAAAATGTCGGCAGATAAGAACCTTTCGGCCCATCTAGTCTGCCCAATTACATAGATACTTTACCTGGATTTATCTTTTGTTTAGGATAGCCTTATGCCTATCCCATGCTTGCTTAAATTCAATTACTGTTTTGGCCTCTACCACTTCTACTGGAAGACTGTTCCATGTATCCACCACCCTCTCAGTAAAATAATGCTTCCTGATGTTACTTTTAAACCTTTGCCCCTCTAATCTAAGACTATGTCCTCTTGTTTTGCTACTTTATTTCCTTTTAAATATACTCCCTTCCTCTACCTTGTGGATTCCCTTTACGAATTTAAATGTTTCTATCATATCTCCTCTGTCTCGTCTTTTTTCCAAGCTGTACATGTTAAGATCATTAAGCCTTTCCTGGTAACTTTTCTCCTTCAAGCCGTACACCATTTTAGTAGCCCTTCTCTGAACTCTCTCTAAGAAGTCTATATCCTTCTGGAGATACGGTCTCCAGTACTGCACACAGTACTCCAAGTGAGGTCTCACCAGTGCTCTGTACAGTGGCATGAGCACTTCCCTTTTCCTACTGCTAATACCTCTCCCTACACAACCAAGCATTCTGCTAGCATTTCCTGCTGCTCTATTACATTGACTACTTACCCTTAGATCCTCTGAAATAATAACCCCTAAATCCCTTTCCTCAGATGTTGAGGTTAGGACTGTATCAAATATTCTATATTCAGCCCTTGGGTTTTTATGTCTCAGGTGCATTATCTTGTACTTATCCACATTAAAACTCAATTGCCACAACTCTGACCATTTTTTTAGTTTACCTAAATCATTTGTCATTTGGCTGATCCCTCCAGGAACGTCAACCCTGTTGCAAATCTTTGTGTCATCAGCAAAAAGACATACTTTTCCATTAATACCTTATGCAATATCACTAATAAAAATATTAAAGAGAATGGGTCCAAGTACTGACCCCTGAGGTACCCCACTGGTAACAAGACCTTGCGCCGAATAAACTCCATTTACCACAACCCTCTGTTGTCTGTCACTCAGCCACTGCCTAATCCATTCAACAATATTGGAATCCAAGCTCAAAGATTGCAATTTATTGATAAGCCTTCTATGCGGAACAGTATCAAAAGCCTTACTGAAATCTAAATAAGCAATGTCTACTGTACCACCTGTGTCTATTATTTTTGTTACCCAATCAAAAAAATCAATAAGATTAGTTTGGCATGATCTCCCTGAGGTAAACCCATGTTGTTTCTGATCCTGTAATCTATGTGTTTTTAGATGTTCAACAATCCTTTCCTTTAACATGGTTTCCATTCATTTCCCCACTACTGACGTTAGACTAACTGGCCTATAGTTCCCCGATTCCTCCCTACTACCCTTCTTGTAAATGGGCACAACATTTGCTAATTTCCAGTCTTCTGGGACGACTCCTGTTAACAAAGATTGGTTAAATAAATCTGTTAACGGTTTTGCTATTACATCACTGAGCTCTTTTAATAATTTAGGGTGGATCCCATCAGGACCCATTGACTTATTTGTCTTTACTTTAGACAGCTGCTGTAGCACCTCCTCCTCTGTAAACTCATATGTAAATGTCTCTTTAGTGTTCTCTCCTAACTGAGGTCCCTTTCCTTCCTTTTCTTCTGCAAAGACTGAACAAAAATATTCATTGAGGCAGTCAGCGAGACTTTTATTCTCTTCTACATACCTTCCTTCCTTTGTTTTTAATCTAACTAATCCTTGTTTTACTTTTCTTTTCTCGTTTATGTATCTAAAAAATGTTTTGTCCCCCTTTTTTACTGACTGAGCTATTTTCTCTTCTGCATGTGCTTTGGAAGCTCTTATAAATTGCTTTGCCTTTTTCTGCGTAATTTTATAGGTTTGCCTATCTTCTTCACTTTGAGTTTTTTTATAATTATTGAATGCTATCTTTTTGTTCTTCACTATTTTGGCCACTTCTGCAGAGTACCGCAGTGGTTTCTTCCTTTTTTTGCTTTTGCTAACAAGCCGAATGCAATTTCCTGTGGCCTTCAATAATGCTTCCTTTAAATAATCCCATTTCTCCTGGACTCCCTTTAAACTCCTCCAGTCTGATAATGACTCCTTCACACAAAATCTCATTTTAGAAAAATCTGTTTTTTTAAAGTTTAAAACTTTAGTTTTTGTGTGGTGCGGCTCCATCCCTGTTCTTATATTAAGCCACACTGACTGGTGATCACTAGATCCCAAATTTTCACCTACAACAACGTCCGATACCAAACCTCCATTTGTGAGTATTAAATCCAATATGGCCTCTTTACGGGTTGGCTCCTCAACTACTTGTGTTAAAGATAATCCCAGTAGGGAGTTTAGAATATTTGTACTCCTGGTGCACCCAGCTATTTTGGTTTTCCAGTTCACATCAGGAAGATTAAAGTCCCCCATGATAATAACTTCCCCCTTCATTGCCATTTTGGCTATTTCCTCAACCAGCAGATTATCTAGCTCTTCTACTTGTCCAGGGGGTCTATAGATCACACCTACACGAGCTACTGTATGATTGCCAAATGTTAGCGTAACCCAAACTGACTCTATGTTCACCTCGCTCACTTTTATTTGGTTCGTTTTTATGTTTTTCACATACAGGGCCACTCCTCCTCCTTTCTTACCTTCTCTTTTCTATATAAAGAGTACCCCGGTATTGTTATGTCCCAGTTATTTTTCTCACTGAACCATGTCTCAGTAACCGCCACTAAATCTACTATTTCAGCTGCCATCATTGCCTCCAGTTCATTGATTTTATTGACTAAACTGCGAGCATTTATAGACACGACTCTGAGCTTGTCATTTTTTACCTCGCATGTTGCTTGCACCCTCGATTTAGTTTTGGGGGACAATCGGGCAGATTGTTTTTTTAACCTTTTGTCCCCCCCTCCTAGTTTAAATATTCCTTTGTGAAACCTTTGAACTTCTCACTGAGAACATATGTTCCCCTATGAGTAAGATGCAAACCATCTTTTTTATACAGTTCCTTTCTGCTCCAATTAGAGCTATCATGGGACACAAAGCCAAATCCTTGCTCCCGACACCATTCCCGAAGCCACAAATTGAATTCCCTATTGCGCATCTGCCTATCTTGAATGTTATGCACAGGCAAAACTTCAGAGAAGGACACAGTGGATGCAATCTGCTGTATTTCACCTCCAAGAACACAAAAATCTTCCTTAATCTCAGAAACCTCATTGCTAGCCAAGTCATTTGTCCCTAGATGGACTAGAACGTCCTCTTCCCCTTGTTGCTTTGCTTGTTTGACAATATTGAGAATACGTCTCTTGTCTCTACGAGCAGTAGCCCCAGGAAGACATCTCACCAAACCACTACTCTCCAGCTCAACACCTCTTATGACAGAATCACCCAGCAACAATTGCCTTCTATCAAGTCCCACCTTTTCATTTTTGTCCTTGGTTGCAGTGCTGCATACCTTAGGCATAGTGGATGGTGGTTCCTCAACTATGGTGTCTGAGCCTACATCCGTCTTACCACTACACTCTGAAAGTGCCTCAAAAGAATTAAGAAGAGCCACAGATTGTGGACATGCCTTCTATCCACAACTCTAAGTCTACCAGATCCTACAGTAGTCCATCTGCCGCTCCTAGGAGGCCTCTGGGGCAGTGGCTTTGTAACAGTCATAGCCTGAGTTTGTCTAACAGAGAATTTACAAATCTCAGACTTCAAACAGGCAATTTCCTGCTGCAATAAAGAGAACTGCCTACATATCAGGCACACTCCAAACCTCCAAAAATTGGATCTAAAAACAAATGCATGACAGCTCTTACACTGGACCAAGCCTGCCATTATAAAAGAATGGATTTAAAAACAGCAAATCTTACCTTTTTGTAGGTTTTCTACCTCCTGTCAAACCTCAGACTACCTCCAGAGTATCTCCAGAAGATCTCCTCTAAGTGTTCACTTTGAAGGCTTGACAAGCTCAATTAGCAAGCTAATATCCCCAACCTTTATATAGTCACCTAAATACACCTCCCCCAGCAAGGAGTGGACAAGCTAAACCTGTAGCAAATACCACCCAATTGATTCCAATTGTATGCTAATCAGTATTAAAATGAGTCACCAGCCTAACCTAATTTACTCACCAGACCTAACTTAAAACATAAGATGAATAGAAAAGATGTGTTTGAAACAAAAATGAAAATCACTCACCAGAAGATCTCCTATTATTCTGTGTAACAAACTATGCCTTTGCAGCCTAGAACTGAAATGTCCTGTTCAACGGACCTTAACTTTTATTGCCCCCTACATACTCCCCCCCTAAGTTCCTGGACAACTTCAACCCAATGTGATGCTATTTGCAATCTTGATTTCTCTTTCAGCACACACCCCAAACTCAGTCAGGATTTGTAGCAGGCCCTTGCAGAGAGCAGCTCATTACCCACATCCAGCTGGACTTTCCACAATGAGGCATCTTGCTTAGAGGCTTCATTCACTGAAGCACACACCCCAAACTCAGTCAGGGTTTGTAGCAGGCCCTTGCAGAGAGCAGCTCATTGCCCTCATCCAGCTGGACTTTCCACAATGAGGCATCTTGCTTAGAGGCTTCATTCACTGAAGCACACACCCCAAACTCAGTCAGGGTTTGTAGCAGGCCCTTGCAGAGAGCAGCTCATTACCCTCATCCAGCTGGACTTTGCTCCTGCCCACCCTCCCCTCACCCACCCCAAGGTTTTCATTTGATATATACCCAACTAATTGATCATGTGATATAGCAGCAACCTAAACCATTTACTCTGGTACCTCTCTATTTCCTGTTTACTCACCCCCAACACCTTTCACTATAATGTTTATCCCACTATTGCTTCTCTTTTCTTTATCATCCCTTCTCTCTAAAACGACTCTCTCCTTCTATACACCTTTCCAATTGCCCCAGGATGGAAAACCAGTGCCAATACACCACAGCCTGCTCAGTTCTTTTAACCTATCAGATGAGTGCTGGTGGAGAGTGTTAAAATCCAGCCCTCCTACCCCCACACAAAGATTTAAAACTCTGCAACCACATTATTATCAAAAGAAAACTCTGTCCAAATTTCTATT
This sequence comes from Leptobrachium leishanense, assembly GCA_009667805.1. Lineage (NCBI taxonomy): Eukaryota > Metazoa > Chordata > Amphibia > Anura > Megophryidae > Leptobrachium > Leptobrachium leishanense. The sequence goes on along the minus strand of CM019073.1, from coordinate 70,995,634 downwards.
TATTCTGCTACTTTCCCTGGCAAACGATGTGGAAACTAACCCTGGTCCTATAGGTGACACAACCTTTAGTCTCCCCACTAAAAAAGGCCTCTCATTTGTGCACTGTAACATCCGAAGTTTACTCCCTAAATTGGATGAGCTTCAGGCTTGGTGTTGCTATTACAAGCCCAAAATCATTGTGCTCACAGAGTCATGGTTAACCCCAAAAGTACCAGACTCTGCCATATCAATACAGGGGTATTCATGTTATAGAAAAGACAGAGCAAAGAGAGGAGGGGGAATTGTTATTTATGTTGAGGAGTCCATAAAGTTCACCCCCTTACAGACTTCTAGCTCTCTTCTCACCTTTGATTTCCTCTCTGGTATAATTGAGATCCCATTCAGTAAATCAATCATTGTTGCTGGGTTCTATCGTCCACCGAGCTCTCCAGTGCACTCCCTCTCTGACATATCTCAAATCCTTAATAACCTACTTGCCCAAAACCAAAAAAGTGAACTGCTGGTCCTCGGTGATTTTAATACAGATTGGCTAAATCCTAAAAACAATAAACACTGCTCGCTGTTTAAAACTTTGCAGCTAACTCAATTAATCTCCTCCCCCACTCGCATTAATATGAAAAGCCCTAACCATACCTTGCTGGACTGGATTCTCTCCTCATCTCCTGATAGAATACAGGAGGCAGGCGTTCTTGCTAATAGCTTTAGTGACCATTGTCTAGTGTACTGCGTGCGCAAAATTAAGGCCTTGAAATCTCCCCCAAAGGTAATAACCACCAGGTCTTTCAAGAAATTTATTATTGAATCCTTCCTAAGTGATCTCAAACAGCTCCCCTGGTACAGGCTAAACCTAATACCAGACCTAGACTGTGCAGTTGAATAATTTCAGTCTGAGCTCCTGCAAGTCTGGAATTCCCATGCCCCGCTGCGTAAAGTGCGAGTAAAAGGGACCCATATCCCTTGGGTTACAGCTAATCTTACACTAATGTACCAGCTTAGAGATTCACTGTGGTCAAATTACACAAGAGTACTGGTTCCATGAACGATCACTACGAATACCGAAAATGTCGGAATGAATGCACAAAACAAACAAAAATGGTCAAAGCCCATTACTTCAATGAAAATCTAAACAATAACATATCAAACCCTAGAAACTTTTGGAGAACCATAAGTAACATACAAGCACCCCCAGTCCATTCCCAGCCAGCTGCTGTAAAAGTAAACAACCAAACCCTGCAACACCCCCTAGATGTAGCAAATGCCTTATATATAATAATAATAATAATAATAATAATAATGATTATTTTGTTGGATGCGCCACCACTGTGATTGCCAAGCTAGGAAATGACATGCAATCAAAGAGGCCTCATGCAGGTCAAGCCCCCCAACTGTGCAAAGTCCCTGTATCAGACAGGAATTCAGTTTTAGACCAGTGCCTGTCAGTGTCGTTACTAAACTTCTCCGTAAGCAAAAAATGAAATACCAGTCTGGACCTGATCAAATACCAGCAATGCTGCTGAAAATCATTGCGCCAGCAATTGCAAATCCTGTCGCAACCCTAATAAATGAATCACTGGCGACTGGATACATACCCAAGCTCTGGAAGACTGCAAGAGTGGTACCTATCCATAAAAGTGGTGACAGTACTTTGGTATCCAACTACTGTCCGATATCGTTGCTCCCTGTAATGTCAAAAGTCTTGGAAAAATGCGTCTACACACAATTACGTGATTATTATCAATATTGGAACTACTTAACCCCGGATCAATCAGGCTTTCGTCCAAATCACTCAACTACAACCGCCCTTTTAAAAGTCTGCAATGATATCGAAGCTGGGATGGAACAAGGAAACCTAACTGGAGCCATCTTCCTTGATTTTGCCAATGCCTTTGACACGGTAGACCATGGCATCTTGTTAGAACAACTTAAAAACTCTGGCATTGGTGATCGCACGCTAACCTGGTTTCAATCATATGTATCCGACCGATCACAATATGTGTCAATTTCTGGCAGCTCCTCCTCCTGCCTCCCAGTCACTTGCGGTGTACCCCAAGGCTCAATACTAGGCCCCTGCTATTCACAATATTCATAAATGATCTGCCCAACATCTGCAAAGCCTCAACTGTACATATATACGCAGACGACACTGTAATCTATACCAGCAAACCAAATCTCCTGCAGCTGGAGGCCGTGCTGCAAGAACAATTCACAGAGGTAGAAAAGTGGATCAAAAACAACAAACTTTTTTTAAATACTGACAAAACTGTAACGATGCTCTTTGGAACAGCACCTAAATTACACAAATTGCAAAATCCCCATCTATGTGTTGGGACAAAATCAAATGGCATGCTGACCACAGTCACTTCTCTCAAATATCTAGGTATGTGGTTGGACCCTAATCTATCCTTTGGCCCCCACATCGAAAAACTCTCATCTAAACTTTACCCCAAACTAGGTGCCCTGTACAGAAACAAACCCTGCCTGAGTCCCGCGGTAAGAAAGCAGATTGTACAGCAAATGCTTATGCCGGCTATTGATTACGGAGATGTAGTGTATGCAGCCGCCCCGCAAACACACCTTCATAAACTTACTACATTGTATAACTCATTCTGCCGCTTTGCGCTACAATGTAACTACATGACCACCATTGTGACATGTTAAAAGAGCTAAAGTGGCCATCGCTGGAATCCAGACGCACCCTTCACCTTTCCAGCCTGGTGTTTAAAGGGATACTCTAGGCCAGTGGTCCCCAACCCAGGCCCTCAGGGCCCACTAACAGGCCAGGTTTGCCAGATATCTGAAGCACAGCACAGGTGTTATGATTTGGCTGCTCAGTGATTGCAGATTCAGTCTGCATTTCCCCAAGGTGATCTGCAAAATCTGGCCTGTTATGGGCCCTGAGGACCAGGGTTGGGGACCACTGCTCTAGGCAACATGACCACCTAAGCTATTTTAGGTGGTCATGATGCCCGGAGTATCCTGCCCTCTGTCCCCCCTCCCTCCGCTCAGCGGTTCAGCTGTCGATGCTGAAAACAGCTGAGAGAGGCAGAGAACTTTACTCCGCCCTCCCAGCTGTCAGTCAGCAGAGCGGGAATCATATTTCCCGCTTCTGCCGACTTTTGCCGAGTAGGAGATGTCATCGCGCTTTCAGCGCGATGACGTCTCTAACTCACCGCAGAAGCTGGCGGCTCCCTCTGAGGGTTAGTGTTGCGCGCATCCTCTTGCGCGCAACACTAATCCTCAGAGGGAGCCGGGAGGAAGCCTGCCGATTGGGTGGCTTACGTGAGAGGCGCGCATGCGCGCTTCTCACGTAAACCAGAAGGCAACTTCAGTGCAAGAAGGACGGGAGCGGAAGAGGAGGGAGATGAGTATAAAAAAAAAAAAAACACCGCTGGAAACAAGAGGATTTTAGGGTAAGTATTACAGTTACAAGTAAAAAAGTAAAAAATAAAGATTTATTAAGGGAATAGGGATAGGTTAGGATAAAAAAAACGGGGGGGGGGTGATTTTTGAGTAGAGTGTTCCTTTAAGAGCATTTCTGGGAAGCTGCCACCCTACCTGAATAGACTGCTTCCCCCAGCAGCTCCCTCATCCTATAACCTCCGATCCAGGACCAGCACCTTACTTGCAATACCACAATACATAAAGACAGTAGCTCGGTCCTCATTTTCCTACAGAGCACCACAATTATGGAATAACCTCCCAGACACCATCAAATCTTCCCCCAGTCTTAAGTCACTCAAGAGCTCCTTACTAACATACCTCAATACAGAATGCACCTGTAAACATGTAACCTAGTGACTATATTTCCTACATATTTATTTTCTGTTAATCTGTATATTTGTGTTGTTTTTTTTTAATATCCTGCATTGTATTACTTTGTATTTCTGTAACTGTAACACTTCAATGTTCTTGAACCCAGGACATACTTGAAAACGAGAGAAATCTCAATGTATCCTTCCTGGTAAAATCCTTTATAAATAAAATAAATAAATAAATAAATTTAAAATTGTCAAGTAACCCCTTCGCTGCTGAGCCATTTCACCTCTGTGTGCTGAGCTCATTTTTACTGCTTTGCTCATCATGTTTAAACGAGATTTGAAGTCACGTCTTATTATACGACCCAGACATATTATATATCCTTTTTTCCAGCAGACTCAGCAGATTCATAATATATCATTATTATATGTATACATCATGCCCTGCTTGAATATTATAACAAAAAATGCAATACAATTTGAATTTTCAATCATCTACAGCGTGTAAAGGGTATTTTCACATTTTATCATCCTAGCCTTTGCGTTTATATCTTCTATGGGGTGCACTTGTTAAAAAAATTAGAAATGGTAACTCGTTACATTTTTTTGGGTGAAAATTGTGTGATTTTTAGCAAACCCCCCATTAGAAAAAATTGTTAGTGCAGCAACATTGTTCACATTATAATTTAAATGGGAACAATATTGCTGCATTAATAAAAACAGTTATTTTTTTTTTTAAATATTATTATTTTATTTATATATATATTTTTTTCCTTTAGGTTTAACAAGGTCAAATTTGGTATCATTTGAAAGGCCATGCTCTGGCCTTTCAAATGATGCCAAACATTAGCCCCTAGCTGCCACAGATCGGTCAATAGGGGGTTCCAATGACCCCCCTTTCTCCACCATAGGTGGCAGCTAGGGGTTAACTCCCAAACGGACATCCTTGCGCGATGACACCAGTTGGCCACCTCTGGGAGAGGACCGCAATCTGGCACCTGTTGGCACCAAATCGCGATCCAGCCCCTAAGGACTGTGCCCTTCCAAGCAGTGCCTGCCTTTTTGCTGTGCCCCAAAAAGATGGGGAGGGAGAGAGGTCCAAAGGACCTCCCCCTGTCCCCTTCAGGCACCTTCCCTGCTATGGCGGGGGGTGGGGGTTGCCTGGAATAGACGTTATTCATTGCGGCCGGGGTCCCGGAGGCTGGGCTGACATCCAAGATTCGCTGGGAGCCAGCAGCGATCGTCTGAAATGCCGGCCGATCTCCACTGCAATGATAGGATGTGCTCAGCGCGTCCATAGCAGCCAAGTCCCCGCTTGGTTGAACGCACTGAGCGCGTCCTTAGCAGCGGAGTGGTTAAGATTGTACTATTGCAACTTATCATTTTATTTGCATTATAATATTTTTTTATTTAATTCTGTATAACAGGTTATGCTTTTATATTTGTTTAAAGTTATATAAAGCACTTTCAATTTGAGCCTAGAGTCTGAATAACAAATTATCAATTGAGATGCTGCCATTGCAACTTAGTTTACATGTAAAATGCAATCTAAAATATTCAACCGACTAATCAACTCTATATTTTATAACAGGTAAATGGCTTACTATTCACCTTGCCCATCATTATGGAACAAGGGGCTGTCAAAATTTACCAGAGTGGATTATCGACAGCTGTTGAAACAGACTTTGGTTTACTTGTGATGTTTGATGGGGAACATTATGCTGCAATATCACTGCCAGGCACATACATTAACTCAAGCTGTGGTATGTGCGGCAACTATAACAAGAATCCACAGGATGACACACTTCGTTCAGATGGGACACTAGCGACATCTGTTTTAGATTTAGGTGAAAGCTGGAGAGTTTACCATCCAGACTGGAAATGCTCTTCTGGATGTATGGATAACTGCAGTTTATGTGATTCAGCAATGGAGTCACTGTATTTTTCTTCGGAATATTGTGGATTCATAAATATGACTGGAGGTCCTCTGTGGGAATGTAGCTCTGTTTTGGATCCTACTGCCTTTGTCCACAGCTGTGTTTATGATCTCTGTGGTAATAGAGATAATGGCACAGGTCTTTGTCAGGCTATTCAAGCATATGCCCTTGTTTGCCAAGGTCTAGGGATACCACTGGGAGACTGGAGGTTTCAGACTGGATGTGGTAAGTCTACATTATTCCAGGTATCACTGGATTTAATTTATACTCTGTTTTTGTAATGCAAATGTTGTACAGAGTTGTAAGTTTCTTAGTGTTTAATCAAATGTTTTGATCCAGTAATATACCTTTAATATTTGTGAATTTAACAATCATGTTATTTACACATAGTTTCAAATTGTTTTCAGCATTATTAAAACTAATATTATTTACTAGTAAAATGTAATCATGGTAGAAATATCAAAACAAGAAAACCTCTAAGATTTTTTTGAACTTTGAGCGACACTGTGTGTCCGTGCACAACTGACGTACTTTCTGACTGATGATACTGTAGACACCACACAGTCTGTTTTTTTTGACTGACGTTTTTTTTGACTGCGGTAGATGCGAAATAAAATTAATATGTAAAATGAAAAAAATTGATACATGACATGATATGAAAAACCATTTTGACCGTCAAAAATGCAGTCCATCTGACTACGTTCCATCACTCATACACAAAGCTACGCGGATGTGGCGCACTCTGTGCGTCCGTCCTAGCGTTTGATGTTCTTGCCTAAATTGCATCCAGTGCCAGGTGCGTTGTGCGTCCGCACTTCTGTGTGGACGTACTTCATGTGTGGGACTCTATTGATCATAATTTTATGTTACGACAGACGTTAAAATGGGCAGCAATACGGACGTGATCACTGCGTTCGTCTGACACGGGCCTTAGAATCAACCTCCATGTGTCCAGAATTTTGTTTTACTTAGTTACAAAGTTATTTTGTTGTACACAGTTACCTATAGCTCAGTCTGTGGACTTTTAAATATATTTTTAAAGTTTCTCATACTCTTCACCATATCCAAATATATTTCTATTGAGTATATGTCCTTCTCTATTTTAGATAAGCACAACAACTGTTTTCAAAAAACTATTTATTGTGACTTTGTTGTTTACTTTTATCACCATATTTGATTGCTGATTAAACACCCATGTTTATTGTATCATTATCCAAAAGCCAAGCTGCTTAAACAATAGCATTGTGAAGCAAAAACCACCATAATGCACACTTCAGTCAATATTATAAGAAGCATAAATCATGATTATACAAAATTATAAATTCTGTGTACAGAAGGAATATACCCTATTCCAATAGATTGTGTAGTTAACTACAGTCATGGCCGTAATTGTTGGCACCCCAGAAATTTTTCCAGAAAATCAAGTATTTCTCACAGAAATGTATTGCAGTAACACATGTTTTGCTATACACGTTTATTCCCTTTGTGTGTATTAGAACAAAACAAAAAAAGGAGGAAAAAAAGCAAATTGGACATAATGTCACACAAAACTACAAAAATGGGCTGGACGAAATTCTTGGCACCCTTTAAAAATTGTGGATAAATAAGATTGTTTCAAGCATTTGATGCTTCTGTAAACTCACCTGGGGCAAGTAACAGGTGTGGGCAATATAAAAATCACACCTGAAAGCAAATAAAAAGGAGAGACGTTCACTTAGTCTTTGCATCGTGTGTCTGTGTGTGCCACACTAAGCATGGACAACAGAAAGAGGAGAAGAGAACTGTCTGAGGACTTTGAGAACCAAAATTGTGGAAAAATATCAACAATCTCAAGGTTACAAGTCCATCTCCAGAGATCTAGATTTGCCTTTGTCCACAGTGCACAACATTATCAAGAAGTTTGCAACCCATGGCACTGTAGCTAATCTCTCTGGGCGTGGACGGAAGAGAAAAATTGATGAAAGGTTGCAACGCAGGATAGTCCGGATGGTGGATAATCAGCCCCAAACAAGTTCCAAAGAAATTCAAGCTGTCCTGCAGGCTCAGGGAGCATCAGTGTCAGCGCAAACTATCCGTCGACATTTAAATGAAATGAAACGCTATGGCAGGAGACCCAGGAGGACCCCACTGCTGACACAGAGACATAAAAAAGCAAGACTACAGTTTGCCAAAATGTACTTGAGTAAGCCAAAATCCTTCTGGGAAAACGTCTTGTGGACAGATGAGACCAAGATAGAGCTTTTTGGTAAAGCACATCATTCTACTGTTTACTGAAAATGGAATGAGGCCTACAAAGAAAAGAACACAGTACCTACAGTGAAATATGGTGGAGGTTCAATGATGTTTTGGGGTTGTTTTGCTGCCTCTGGCACTGGGTGCCTTGAATGTGTGCAAGGCATCATGAAATCTGAGTATTACCAAAGGATTTTGGGTCGCACTGTAGAGTCCAGTGTCAGAAATCTGGGTTTGCGTCTGAGATCTTGGGTCTTCCAGCAGGACAATGACCCAAAACATACGTCAAAAAGCACCCAGAAATGGATGGCAACAAAGCGCTGGAGAGTTCTGAAGTGGCCAGCAATGAGTCCAGATCTATGTTCCATTGAACACCTGTGGAGAGATCTTAAAATTGCTTTTGGGAAAAGGCGCCCTTCCAATAAGAGAGACCTGGAGCAGTTTGCAAAGGAAGAGTGGTCCAAAATTCCGGGTGAGAGGTGTAAGAAGCTTATTGATGGTTATAGGAAGCGGCTGATTTCAGTTATTTTTTCCAAAGGGTGTGCAACCAAATATTAAGTTAAGGGTGCCAAGAATTTTGTCCAGCCCATTTTTGGAGTTTTGTGTGACATTATGTCCAATTTGCTTTTTTTCCTCCCTTTTTTTCTTTTGTTCCAATACACACAAAGGGAATAAATATGTGTATAGCAAAGCATGTGTTACTGCAATACTTTTCTGTGAGAAATACTTGATTTTCTAGAATAATTTCTGGGGTGCCAACAATTTCGGCAATGACTGTATGTGTTACCGGCCCCACAAATGGATATATTGCACTTAGGGGAGTTTCTTCAAGTCAAAGGAGATAAGGAGATAACAATCTCTCTTAATGACGAGAGCTGGTAAATGCACAACACGTCGAGCTGAGACTTTGATGAATAGTAGCTTTAAATAGAGCTATTATGGGACATACAGAGCGCAGTCATATAGTGTGTTGTTTAATTACAGAGTAATGTAAAAGAGGGTGAAACTCTACTTATTCCTGTATCAATGGTTATAGATACATGGGTATAAAGTGCTCTGAAAAAGTGCTTAAGGTAGAAAAGTGCTTTTTAAGTGTGCAAATTTATAAATCAATTACATGAATTTGTCAAAGTGCATCTATGCTAATAAAGTGCTAATCTATTTTTTAACTTTCGGGTGAATTATTCCAGTACAGAATATGTGTATATAAAGGTTTATAGGGTAATAATGCCCTCTAGTGGTTAAAGCCGTGTATTGAATTCACGTATTAAAAAACCTTAAGGCAAATATTCAAACTCTTTTACACCGTACATTCGGAACAGGTGGTTTCTTATCTAAACAGCGTTTCTAAGCAACAAATAAATGTTTGTATCGAAAGTTCAATAAAAACCGCTTAAGTCCACTCTTAAAAACAATATTGACTGATCTCACAAGTGCAGCAGCCAGCAGCAATCGAAGACGGCAAATCCCCAAGTCCGTAAGGTTGAAGAATGAAGTTTGTAGATTGTTACTTGGCACTAGCACTATATTTCAACGTCTGTCTTCAAGACCAGGGGTGGTAACACTAAATAAACAGTTTACTCGATGATTCCTCTAAAAAAGAAAAAGAAGAAAAAAATGACTGTGCAGACTATTTTATAAATAGTCAAGAAAATCGGTAAGGAAGAACTTGCTCACCTTTTCTGGTGCCTATTCTAAAAAAGGCACCAAACAGCAGGCATTCAGTGAATTTATGGAGACACCGATTCCCCTTCTTCAGAGTTCCAAACTCCACAGATAAGAAATGGAGATTTCCCAGGAAACTAACAACATGAACTCAAGTTGTTAGAAATCCACAGTGGGTTTATTTAAGGCAGATAAAAAACAAGTACACCGCAGACGCGTTTCGCTGTGAACAGCTTCATCAGTGGGACACCCACAAAGGTGAGCAAGTTCTTCCTTACCGATTTTCTTGACTATTTATAAAATAGTCTGCACAGTCATTTTTTTCTTCTTTTTCTTTTTTTGGGGAAACATCGAGTAACCTGTTTATTTAGTGTTACCACCCCTGGTCTTGAAGACAGACGTTGAAATATAGTGCTAGCGCCAAGTAACAATCTACAAACTTTATACCCTATTCCAAGTTTGTTATGATTAGCGTCCTAGACACACAACGTAATGACAGACATTATTGCCTCCATTTTTTTATGTATTCCAACCTTGCACCTTTTTTTTGAGAAAGGATTTTACCAGGAAGGATACATTGAGATTTCTCTCGTTTTCAAGTATGTCCTGGGTGGCAAGTATGTACCGTTGGGTGTCTTGCCCAAGGACACTTACTGGAGAGGTGCTCGTCGGGATCAAGCCCATGTCTCCACAGGCTCTCCATGCAGAGCAGTGATGTTACCTCTACTCCACCCAGCCGGTACACTTCAAGGAGATGTTATGACCATTGTGGCTCACAGCTTGTGGCTGCTTTCTGTACTAGGCGTCTCCTATACTTAACAAGGGATACACAAGTCCTTAAAAAAATGTAAGAATAGCGATCTATTCCAAGGTTGTAAATAAACTTAACATCAAGGTGCAAACCAGGCAATTTTAAAAACTCCTAAAATTTGGTGTTAAGATCATAATGATGTATAAACCCTGGTGTTAACTTCCCTAATAAATTGAAGTCTAGGGAGTTGTTAAGGCTTTGGTTAAGTATAAACCAGACTGAAATACAGACAGGTGTTTACTTACAGGTTTATTCAAAGAGAATCGAAAAGTCACCGCACGTTCGGTGACTTTTCGTTCTCTTCAATTCAGTGCCATTCGGCAATCCCATTTCAGCAACCCTGCGGTGTATTCAGCAAGCACCACAGGGCCATCGAAGCGCAGGGAAAAGCTGCCGCAAACCTGATGAAAAGTCACCGCAAACACCCGGTGAATGCACGCCGAAAACCCGCAAAAACATCTGGATTAACCCATTGAAGACACCGGAAATATCCGAGCAGGAGCCGATCACAGGCAGTGAAGCCGTCGGAAAAAGCCGACACGGCAGATGAGTGAAGTGAATAAATTAGGAAAACAGTTTGCTTGAATGTTTGAAAAGTGAAACGCTGTTTGCAAAGAAACTACTGAGCGAAAACGTCTGAAATTTACAAATGAGGTCCAAGGAGTGATAATAAAAAGGGCTGTTACAGAAAAAATAAGTAAACTTTAACCACTTCAATGCGGAGGACGCGCTCAGCACGTCCTCCGCATGGCTGCTGCTGTGCTGAGGACGCGCTGAGCGCATCCTCACTTTGGGGTCAGCGTTCGGCCGAGTTCCAGCCGATCGCTGGCCCCCCCGGTGCGGGCTGACATCCTCGATGTCAGCCCAGCATCCGGAACCGCCGCCGGTGAAATTAGGTGTCATCGCGACAGCGCGATGACACCTAATTCAGGCGCCCCCCCCGCATGTGCGGAGGAGGCGCCTGAAAGGGAGGGGGGGAGGTCCTTCGGACCTCTCTCCCTCCCGATCGGCGGCGTTGCGGGGGTTAACCCAGGCACCATTTGGAAGGGCACAGCCTGCCCTTCCAAATGGTACCTGGCATTAACCCCTGGGGAGCTGGATCGCGAATCGGCGCTGAAAAGCGCCGGTTCATGATCCTTTCCCGGAGCTGGCCGACATCTTGGATGTCGGCCAAGCCTCCGGGAACTCCCCCTGAGGACTGGCGTCATCGTGCATAGCACGATGACGCCAGTCCTGGAGTTAACCACTAACTGCCACCAACGGTGGAGATAAGGAGTTCCAATGAACTCCCTATCTCCCGATCCGTGGCAGCTAGGGGTTAACGTTTGGTATTGTTGGATCGGCCAGAGCATGGCCGTTCCAACGATATCAAACACGAATGTGAAAAAGTTTGTAAAAAAAAAAAAAAAAAAAAAAAATATTTAAAAAAAAAAATTATAAAAAAAAATAAACACTTTTTTTTTCTTTTTTTTGGTTTGTTAATGCAGCAATATTGTTCCCATTTCAATTGTAATGTGAACAATGATGCTGCACTAACGATTTTTATATGCGGTGCGTTTGTTAAAAATCATGTAATTTTCCCCAAAAAAAAATGTAACGAGACCCCATCTCTAATTTTTTTAACAAGTGCACCCCATACAAAATATAACCGCAATTGCTCGCATGTTAAAATGGGGGGAAAAAACACTTTACACGCTGTAAATTATTGAAAATTCATATTTTATTGCATTTTTTGTTATAATATACAGACAGATCATGACGTATACATTTAATAATGACATATTATTAATCTGCCGAGTCTGACGGAAAGAACGATATATAATATGTCTGGGTCATATACTAAAATAAGCCTTAAAAACACGTTTAAACATGATGAGCAAAACCGGTAAAAATGACCTCAGCACAGAGGCGGGAAAAGCCTCAGCAGCGAAAGGGTTAAAAAAAAAAAAAAAATCCAGAAAAATGCTTAAAATATCCTAACAAATCTATAAATAAAGAAACTCTTTACTGCAGAATTTTATAATGAACGGTTTATTAGATATTGAATTAAAACGGGAATATTTTTAACATTGAAGCCTATGGGATTCGCCTGAATAAATCTGCCGCATGAAACCACCGAATGGCAAGGCATTTCGGGAACCTTTCACTGTTGGTTTGTGCTCTCTGAATAGCCGTAGCAGTGCTTTTTTATGGGGATTTCACTGCCCTCGAACAGGCACCGAACAGGCACCGTATGTGCAGAGGATTTGGCGAATTGCCTGCTCTCTGGATAGCCGAATGGTCAAGAAAGGTAACCAAACGCTGATTTTCAGCGTTCGGTTACCTTTCTCAAGCAATTCGGATCTCTTTGAATTACACTGTATGTGTTATCTGCACATGCACCTACTTTCAGTAGAGCCAGCCATTAATTTCACTTCTCACTTTTTAACATCTTAATAAGAAACGTTAACGCCTCCAGCCAACTTTTGCGTCTTGGTTTGAATACGGACGTTAAAGGTTAATGGCTGGTACACAGTTTTTCCCTTAGCGGCTGACTTTTAACAGCAACCTTGGAATAGGGCCCCCAGTGTCCAAACCAACACATTGAATATAGACAGCAAGAAAATACAGAGCAAGCACTATTTAGATAAGCCCATTCCAAAAATAGGTGAAATACGTAAAGGGACTCTACTAAAAATGAAATGTTCTTTAATTTATGTTGCTGATATCTGACATGTACTTTATTTTTCTCATGTAGATTTACTTAAGAAAATATTTTACTGTTCTGTCACTGTCTGTATCCGTTTTGGGATAGTTTGTGTTGTAAACCCCCCCCCCCCCCAGTATATTTACAGCACTTTATCCTCTCTGTGTGACACTGGGCATACAATGGAGTAAACAGTTCAGATCTCCAAAAATCAGTCTCGTAAGGATTGCATTGTCTAGATGTATGCAGAGGACATCACCAGAGGGTAACCTAAAGTGTTTTAAGTCAATTCTCAGGTCATCTTCAGCTGCCACCTCATATCTCAGATAGCCCAGACAACACAATAGACCCCCTGTAGCTTTATCTAAACATTCAGTCCTCTGCCCTATTGTTTCTTCACTACTGCTTTATTCTATGCCACAGCTGTAAAGTGAAATTTACCATAAGATTTTGCTAAATGTAGCATCATTGGAGAAATCCACAAACTGGACGCTGGTGATAAAACCTAACTTTATGTTTTCTTTTTACACAAAATGAATTCAAACAACAACAAAAAAGTAGCATGTGTTTTACAATGTAATCCACAAGTAACTTAGTTACAGTTTATCATATGGTAGTGTTCCTTTAAATGCAACTTTTCCTCACCACCCTCTTGATGGGGTGATGATATTTTGTTGCAGACAACAGAGTAAACAGTTGCCAAAACAGACATTTCCTATTGGCATAGCCATATGAAAATGGTGGAAATAACGGCTGACAAAACCACCGTTTGTCAAATTAACCTCATATGTTGCGAATTGAAAAACACCTATAATGGAACAACAGTCTTTCGTAGTTGTAAGGGAGGCAGGCCGTACTCCGGCGCAGTGCAGAAAGTCTCGTCTATGAACATTGCCTCATCGTCCCCGGTGGCATTGGCCTTGGCTTGGCCTTGAAACATCTCCCTCTGACTCACGGGGTCATACAGCTGAGTGTACGCATTGCAGATCTCCTTCTACATCACACACAGGTGGTGAGGAATTAGTGGGAATGCTGGGCAGAACTTCGATTAAAGTGTGATAAATTCCAAAAGACAAAGTGATGTGCAGTGGTGATTGTTATATGAAAAGACCTTTAATACTTGAAAATGAGAGAAATCTCAATGTATCCTTCCTGGTAAATTCCTTTATAAATAAATAAATAAATATAAGGTAGTAGCAACTAATTTGGTTACTTATTATAAAGTGATATTCTGACTGTGTCGGCGATAACTTTTAAACAGTGAGAGGCTTACTGAATTTTACATGAGGTGTTGGTGCCCTCTAGTGGTGAAGATAAAAGTTTGCAATTAAGGCTGGGGTCAGACCAGCGCACTTTTAACGTGCGTTTTTTTTTTCGTGCTGGTTTATTTTGTTTCGGCCAGAACGTTCAGATTTGCAGTTACCACCAGCTTTTCAAAAACGTTAAAAATATGCGCGCAAACGTCCGTTAAATGTTGCGCATAGATTGTAATACCATCCACGTACTAGCGCACAAATGCATTTGTGCTCACAATATTAAGTATAGGACACGCACAGTTCATCACGCTCGTACAGGTCCATCCGCGTTAAACGTTAACGTGCATTTTTTTGGGCGATCGTTGTAATACAACGTTCAGCGCACAGGGTTTTGCCCTGTTTTCGTTAATGCGTTTTTGCGCATGTGCAAAATTGTGCGCGAAGAATGTAATGGGGCCCTACATCATTTAACCCCTTAAGGGCCACTGACGTACCCTGTACGTCTTGTCCTCGGGTCTCCCTTAGACCCACGGACGTACAGGGTACGTCAGCGGTGCCTAATCCCCCTCCCACCCGATACTCACCTCCCTCGCTGGATCCCACGGCGATCTGGCAGGGAGGAAGCCTGCCCATGTGATTTACATGGGCAGGCGAGGCTGATGACGTCGCCACGCTGTGTGGTGACGTCATCAGCAGGCGTCCCCATGGATTTCAATGGAGGGGAGGGGTGGGCTCCTTCGGAGCCCTCTATCTCCCCAACCATTGAAGCTAGGGAGATGCCGTTTGCACCGCTGGAGAGGGGAGAGCCTCCCCTTTCCAGCAGCGCTGTATGGCATTAACCGTTTCGCCGCCGGATCACGTTGCGGCGCCAATTGGCGCCAAAATGTGATTCAAACCTGGAGGGGGGCTGACATCTTGGATGTCAGCCAAGCCTCCAGGTCCCCCCCCACCCACTGACAACCTCACCATATCCTAAGGATCCCTTTATCTCCCGATCCATGGCAGCTAGATGGTCATATTTGCCATCATTTGAAAGGCCTGATTATGGCCTTTCAAATGATACCAAACATGACCAGGTTTGGTTTAAAAAAAAAAAATAAAAAAAAATTAAATAAATAGAAATAAATAAATAAAAATTAAATAAAATTTAAAAGTTTTTTTTGTCTGGGGGGGTTTAATTAAATAGGACCTAGGCTGTCATCTAAAAATAATTAGCACAAAATGGTCAGAATTAGCGCAGCGCACATAGGTGAACTGTCTCAGCAGTGAAGGGGGTTAAAAAGCAAACGCATGTAAAAATTGGGTATTTCTAGTCTCGGGACAAAATTTTGAACCTATTTAGCCGGGGTCGTTTTGGGTGGTTGTAGATTTTGGGGATTAAATTACAAAAAAGTGTGTTTTTACCATTTTTTTCCTCATATTTTTTTTTATAGTAAATTATTCGATATGATGGAAATAATGGTATTTCTAGAAAGTCCATTTAATGGCGGGAAAAAGGGTGTATAATATGTGTGGGTTGAATAAACGAGTAAGAGGAAAATTTGACCTAAACACTAACAGCGCAGAAACGTAAAAACAGCAGCGGTCACTTAGGCTGGGGTCAGACGAGCGTAGTGTTCACGTCCATGATTGCGCCTAAAAGTACGTCCGTGATAGCAGGAAAGAAAGTCCATTGGAGCCTGTTACACAAAGTACGTCCGCACTGAACTACGGACGCACCACGGCCGCGGCAAACGGACGCAAGGCAGGCAAGAACGTACAACCCCTAGAACGTCCGCACAAAGTGCGCTGCGTCCGCAACGTCCGCATAGCTTTGTGTGTGAGTGATGGAACGTGGTCAGACGGACTGCATTTATACGTCCAGCATTTTTCACGGACAAAATGGTATTGCTTTTTAATTTATTTTCCCTCCTACATCCGTCAAAAAATAAACGTCAGTGAAAAAAACGGACTGTGTGGCCACTACTGTGTCTTCCGTACTGACGTACGTCCGTGTGCAAGGACGTACAGTCCGTAGAAATCACGCTCGTCTGACCCTAGCCTAAAAGACGGATTTGTGTAAAACCGCCCGGTCACTAAGGGGTTAAATTCAATATTCCTTTCATACTCACCTTATCACAGGATCTCTGGATGTTGTTGTATGAAGAAAATTATTTTGGCAGTTTTATATTATCTGTGTTAAATATGGATTAATATATATGCTAACAGTTAATGAAGCATATTAACCCTTTCGTTGCTGAGCCTTTGCGGTTATATTTTCTATGGGGTGCGCTTGATAAAAAAAATTGAAATGGGGACTCGTTACATTTTTTTTTGGGGGAAATTACGTGATTTTTTGCAAACGCCCCCATAGAAAAAATTCGGTAGTGCAGCCTCATTGTTCACATTATAATTGAATTGGGAACAATATTGCTGCATTAAGAAAACAAAAAATATTTTTTTTAAAAAAAAATATATATATTTTTTATTTTTTTATTGTTATTTTTATTGTTATTTTTTCTTTACATTTAACATGGTCATGTTTGGTATCATTGGAAAGGCCATCCTCTGGCCGTTTCAATGATATCAGACATTAACCCCTAGCTGCCACGGATCAGGAGATATGGGGTTCATTGAACCCCCATCTCCACCGTAGGCGGCAGCAGTGATGTATTTTGGCCTAGGACAACAAGGCCTAGGCCGAGGGTGGCACTTTACATGGGGTGGCAAAAAATGGCACTCTCCACATGAAAAAAGTCGAAAAAGCCGCTTACTGGTACCAGCGGCCGCTGGTTACAGGATCTCCAGCCTCAGCTCCGGACCACCGAGCTTTCACCCTTCAGCGAGCCCAGCTTTCGGTAAGTGGAGCTGATGGAGGGAAGTGCTGGGTTTCCATAGAGACGCTGGTGGGTGGAGCCTCACTACTCATGGCAACCACACTCTGCTCTGAAGGACGGCTGCGGGCGTCTCAGGTAGGGGACACAGACCACGGGAGACACATATGGGAATGACTGGGGGGCTGTATTGGGGTCTCGATGCTGCGCTGGGAGGAATTGAGCATATGACATCACTTCCTCCGAGGGCTCCAGCATGATGAACGTGCAGCTGCATGGTCTCCTCAGAGCAGTTGCATCCAGGACCCCTCCCCTTCCCAGGTTCACTGTGGTGAGAGCGAAGTCACATGACAGGAAGGGTGGGGGCGGTACCAGGCAGTGTCTGCTGGGATGCCATGCTAGCGGGACGTACTGTATGTGTCTCCTCTATCCGATGTTATGCTGAATAAATCAACAACTATAAACCAACCCACGGAGTCTACTCTTTTCATGACATGGTGTCAGAAGTGTTTCCCTGCGTATCCATTTTGATCTGTGAAGATGTCTAAGTTCTCTCCTCCGGAACCCTTCGATTTCTCTCAGCCTGCTGCATGGCCTGCTTGGCGCCAAAGGTTTGCACGCTTCAGGATCGCTTCGAAGCTGGATAAGGAGCCTGGTGAGGTGCAGGTTAATTCCCTTTTATACGCTATGGGGAGAGACGTGGAGCCGATTTACGGTACTTTTCAGTTCAGCGCTGGGGAAGAGATGGACTTTGATAAAGTCGTGGATTAGCTCAGCGCCCATTTTGTGCCCAGAAGAAATGTGATTCACGAGAGAGCCTGCTTTCACAAGCGCGCCCAGTGTGAGGGAGAATCTGTGGAATCATTTGTGCGCAGCCTTTATCAGTTGGCAGAGTTCTGTGAGTTCGGCGCTGCTAAGGAGGAGCAGATCAGAGACAGACTGGTTATCGGAATTGCAGACTCGGAAGTTTCACTTAAGTTGCAGCTGGAGTCTAAGCTGACACTGGATGAGGCGATACGGATTGCACGTCAGAGTGAATTGGTGAAGAAACAATGTGCAGACTTAAGGTCAGAAAACAGGGTGGAAGAAATACACCAGTCACAAAGGGTTAAGAGCGGCAGACAGCAGGCAGCGGACAGACCCAGGAGCGGTTGGACACCGTGTTCCCGTTGCACACGCTGTAACCGCCCTCACGAGATGAAGACGCGGTGCCCTGCTATAGACAAGAGGTGCAGGAAGTGCAACCGCGCCGGCCATTTTGAGGTGGTTTGTAAATCAGAGTCTGTGAGAGAGATGTGTCTGGACAGTGATCAGGAGACGCCAGAACTGTCCTTTATAGGATCGGTGACTGAACAGTCCGGCTCTGTCGAGGATTGGCGTGTTACACTCACGATGTTGGGTGAAAGAGTTGCCTTTAAGATTGATACCGGAGCAGACATTACAGTTATTTCCTTTGTGACATTCTCAAAGCTACCTCGACGTCCGGAGCTGAAAAACGTTACGATTCAAGTTCATAGTCCGGGAGGTCGCATTGATTGCATCGGCAGGTTCCTTGCTGACTGTGAGTACCGGGAGCGGAAAATATCGATGTGGGTGTACCTGATCAGAGGATCGTGTGTGAATAACCTTCTGAGTCGGAAAGCAGCCTGCAGTCTGGGCCTTGTTGCTAGAGTGTACGAAGTCACTGAGGACGTGTTTGGAGACCTGGGGCTGCTGAACTGTGAGCCGGTCCGTATAAAGCTCAAACCTGAGGCTGTCCCTTATAGCCTTACTACGCCTCGTAGGATTCCATTTCCGCTTTTGCCGAAGGTGGAGTGCGAGCTTCTGCGGATGGAAAAGATGGGGGTTATCGAGGCGGTCACAGAAGCTACTGACTGGTGTGCGCCCATTATACCGGTCGCTAAAAAGAATGGGAAAGTTCGTATTTGTGTGGATTTGAAACGTCTGAACGAGGCCGTTAGGAGGGAGAGATATGTCATGCCGACATTGGAAGATATTGCTCCTCAGTTGTTTGGGGCTAACTTCTTTTCCACGCTCGACGCTTCCAGTGGGTTCTGGCAGATACCCCTTGACCCAGAGAGCCAGAAACTGACGACCTTCATTACTCCGGTAGGTCGGTTTTGCTTCCGCAGACTCCCCTTCGGGATATCTTCGGACCCGGAGATCTTCCAGAGAGAGATGAGTTCCCTGTTGAGAGACCATGAGGGTACTGTTGTAGTTATGAATGATATCCTTGTGTATGGGTCCACTAAGGAGGAGCACGACCGGCGACTGCTTTGTGTGCTGAAAACCGTCAAGGAATCTGGCCTGAGGCTAAATAAGGAGAAGTGCCACTTTGGGAAACCAGAACTGTGTTATTTTGGCCATATTATTAGTGGGGAGGAGGTTAAACCAGACGCCAGCAAGGTTCTCGCTATTGAGAAAATGAAAAGCCCTTCCGATGTGAATGAACTGAGACAAGTACTGGGCCTTGTGAATTATGTGGGGAAGTTTCTACCGGAGTTGTCCTCGGTGTTACATCCTGTCACAGAATTGTTAAAGAAAGATGTCGCCTGGATATGGGGACCTCCACAGGAGGAGGCCTTAGCACGAGTCAAGTCCATGCTGGGATCCGCTCCGGTGTTGGGGTACTATGACCCCTGCAAGAAGACTGTGGTTAGCGCAGATGCTAGTAGCTACGGGTTGGGAGCGGCCCTTCTGCAGCTGAATGAGGGTAAACTGCAGCCTATTGCCTATTGTTCTCGCACCTTAACAGCAGCAGAGAGACGTTATGCACAAATTGAAAAAGAGTGTTTGGCCGGAGTCTGGGCCTGCGAACGCTTCCACCGTTATCTGGTGGGTTTGTAGGAGTTCAGTCTGGAGACTGACCACAAGCCACTAGTTCCTCATATTAATTCTTATGATATCGACAAGGCGCCTCTGAGATGCCAGAGACTCTTAATGAGACTACTTAGGTTTAATGTCCCGGGAAAACAGCTGGTGGTGGCAGATACCCTCTCCAGACTCCCGCTGGCTGCTGAGGGCGATTCGTCGACAGAGTCGGACGTTAAGGTATATGTGGATTCGATCTTAGCCTCCAAGTTCATCTCTTCGGGGAGATTGAACAGATTAAGAGAGAGACGCACCTGGATGTTGTCCTTCAAGAAGTTATCAGCTATGTAAGAGACGGCTGGCCGGAGAGTCGTGCTGCGTGGTGGTCTCTGAGTGCGTTCCAGTCCGAGAGAGCGTACCTTACTGAAATGGACGGCTTAGTGTTTTTTCAAGACCGCATTGTTGTTCCGAAAAGTCTGCGTCAAGACATGCTACGGCGGATTCATGAAGGTCATTTGGGGGTTTCCAAGTGTAGGGAGAGGGCGTCGTCTGCTGTGTGGTGGCCTGGATTAGCGCTGACATTGCTGATTTCATCTCGAGATGTGCCTTCTGCAGAGAACGTCGACCTACACAGAGACGTGAGCCTTTACTTTCCACCCCCCTAGCTGCGGGTCCATGGCAGAAGATAGCTGCAGATCTGTGCGAACTAAAAGGGAGGAAATACTTAGTTGTTGTGGACTACTACTCCAGATACCTTGAGCTCGCGCCACTGGGTGAGGCGACCAGTGCTACTGTGATCGTCCGTCTGAAAAGCATGTTTGCCAGGTGGGGTATCCCGTCAGAGTTGGTGAGTGACAATGGTATGCAGTTCGCCTCTAAAGAGTTCGCTGCTTTTGGGAAGGATTATGATTTCCGTCACACGACTTCCAGTCCGCATTACCTGCAGGCTAATGGGATGGCGGAGCGTGCGGTTCAGACCGCTAAGTTTATTTTGGGGCAGGCGGAGCCTTATTTGGCCCTGATGGCGTACGGAGCGGCTCCTGTTCAGGCTACAGGGTGTAGCCCTGCTCAGCTGATGTTGGGACGGCAGATTCGTACTACTTTGCCTTCTGTGGATGCTTCCCTGCCGGCTTCCCCGGTCCTTCCGGAGGATATTCGGAGGAGGGACGAGGGGGCGAAGCGGAACTACAGGTTCTTTTACGATAGACGACACTCTACTCGCCCACTATCGGTGCTATACCCGGGGCAGAGTGTCCGGGTTAAGCTAGATGATGAGACGAGGTGGAGAACCCCGGCTACAGTTGTGGAGCGTTCTCCGGAGCCCAGGTCCTATGTGATCCGCGGAAGGAGGAACTGTCGCTCGCCGCAACAGAAGGCATCTTCAGCCGGTACCCGAGGAGTTGAGTGCTGAGACCTCGACACCGCAACAGCCAGACTCTCCGGTCTTACGGAATGGGTCTACCCTGCAGGTGGTTTCTGGGCATGATGTACCGCTGCTTCCAGCGGAGCCACAGCCACCCTCTCAAGGACTTGGTGATGGTTCTTGCAAGATGACTTCGAGTGGTAGAGTTGTGAGGCCTCCGGAATGTTACCGGATTAATGTTTAGCTAGAGCAGCGACTTGAAGAATGGGCAGAATAATCCCAAAGTCACTGCGGACTAGGGTAGTCTACCCCGATGTCCAAGTTAGCATTGTTTATCTACTTGTATCTTTACATTGTTTATTTTGTATGTTTTACCGTTAAAAGGGGAGATGTGGTGAGAGCGGAGTCACATGACAGGAAGGGTGGGGGCGGTTCCAGGCAGTGTCTGCTGGGATGCCATGCTAGCGGGACGTACTGTATGTGTCTCCTCTATCCGATGTTATGCTGAATAAATCAACAACTATAAACCAACCCACGGAGTCTACTCTTTTCATGACATTCACCAAAGATGAATTGAACACGGGGGTGTATCAAGTGAGTGGTGGGGGGTTATCAAGTGAGAGGTGGGGATATGAAATGGAGTGGTGGTGGGGTGTAGTGAGTGGGGGGCATGAAATGAGTTGGGGGCATGAAGTGAGTGGGAGGGCATTAAATGAACTGACTGGGGGGATGAAATGAAGTGAGTGGTGGGAGCATGAAGTGAGTGGTGGTGGCATTAAATGAATGAGTGGTGGGGGCATGAAATGAAGTGAGTGGGGGCATGAAATGAAGTGAGTGGTGGGGGCATGAAATGGAGTGGGGGCATGAAATGAATGAGTGGTGGGGGCATGAAATGAAGTGAGTGGGGGGCATAAAAAGAAGTGACGGGGGCATGAAGTGAGTGGGGGCATAAAATGAAGTGAGTGGTGGGGGCATGAAATGAAGTGAGTGGTGGGGCATGAAATGAATGAGTGGTGGGGGCATGAAATGAAGTGAGCGGGGGCATGAAATGAAATAAGTGGAATAAGAAATAAGTGAAATAAGCCTATCCTGTGTACGTTCATACTCACTGCTTTTACTGTCAGAGTTTTATTGCTGTTGTGCTCTGTGATACGCACATATTCAGTGCACATATCTGTGGGTTTTATTGCTGTGCAGCGCTGTGATATGCTCATACTCCGTGCACATATCTGTGTTCTATTGCTGTGGTGCTCTGTGATATGCTCATACTCAGTGCACATATCTGTGGGTTTTCTTGCTGTTGTGCTGTGTAATATGCTCATACTCAGTGCACATATCTGTGTGTTTTCTTGCTGTTGTGCTCTGTGATACGCTCATACTCAGTGCACATATCTGTGGGTTTTATTGCTATGCAGCTCTTTGATACGCTCATACTCAGTGCACATATCTGTGTTCTATTGCTGTGGTGCTCTGTGACATGCTCATACTCAGTGCACATATCTGTGGGTTTTATTGCTGTGCTACTCTGTTATATGCTCATACTTGGTGCACATATCTGTGGGTTTTATTGCTGTGCAGCTCTGTGATATGCTCATACCAAATTTGGTAAATGGCTGTACACCTTCAATATATGGGTCATTTGATATATTTTGCATACTTGTGTCTGGCAATTGGCCAGGAGGGCTAATTTATTGGACGGTGGTCCTGTGCTATGAATACGCTTTATGACTGCTGAATTGTAGTATCTGCTGGACAGCATCCATCATTGGGTCAGCAGAGTAAAATCTGGGCCCTTCTATTGTTAAAAATCATTTTTGACTAAATAACCAGTGGCTAGCTTCACTGTATACTTTCCTCATTGTTACGAGGGTACACTATTCAGACAATGCCTTATTTACTCCCTACTTTCCATCTTCTCATCTATACTTTTTAATAGTGTGTTTACCGTTTTGATATTGTCTGACTTCTAATTAATTAATTCATGGTGTTTAGCACTCTATATTGTTGTGTTGGGTTGTTATGTGTTTGTTCTCAATTATTCAGGAGGGTTAGCCCCTCGGGAATGTGTGGTCACCTAGTGGTTCCTTTTGGGCCTGCTATTGTTTTTTTTACTTGACACGCATGGTTGATCTTTGTAAAAATGTGTCCTCATATTTAAACCAAACTTATACTCCAATCTTAAAATACGCCTTTGTCTTTAAACTAGCCAATAATTACCGGCTGGGTGGAGTAGAGGTAACATCACTGCTCTGCGTGGAGAGAGCCTGTGGAGTCATGGGTTCGATCCCGACAAGCACCTCTCCAGTAAGTGTCCTTGGGCAAGACACCTAACGCCTAGTCAGGTAATGCATCAATGCGGGGCATGGGAGACCAAGAACATTATCATTTTAATTACTTTCTAGAAAGTACTAGGCAGCTGTGTAAAATCTCCCATTCGCATATATGGATAGACAGATATATCTATCTCGATATATATATCTATCTATCTACTCGTGACATCTCCCCCCAATAGGAGGCTCTAAGAGAGAGGCTTCCATGTCTCCTTTTGCGTCTCACAACGGGTCTTGCCCTTGCCGTGAGAGCCCATCCACATTGCAATGCATGCTGCCCTTCTTATGCTGTTGCTCATATTGCTGAAGAGACAAGCTCCACCGCAGGAGCTTCCCATTCGTTCCGGCCACCGTATGTAGAATATGTAGGGGATTATGGTCAGTTATCACGGTGAACTGGCGCCTGTAGAGATATGGCTGTAGTTTCTGTAATGCATGGACAATCGCCAGACACTCCTTCTCCACGGTGGCATAGGCCACTTCCCTGGGCAACAGCTTCTGGCTGAGGTATACTACAGGGTGTTCCTCGCCCTTCCCATCCACCTGGCTCAATACGGCTCCCAGGCCATAGTTGGAGGCATCCGTTTGGACTACAAACCTTTGATTTGCAAATATTCATCTTTATTCTTATCTTTCGTCAAAATATTTTTTTCTTTACACAGCTGTTCTAAAGCTTTTTTGGATGGTTGTTGATGCGCCATCCTCACTCCAGCCAAATAAAAGATAGAAAACAAAACAAAGGAGGGAGGGAACTGCTGTGTGTGTGTGTGTGTGTAAATTCTAATAAATGCACCGAGTTCTGCTCTGGAAATTGGAAAACCAATTTCTTTAGTATCTGGATCCATGGTGATTCACAGATCAATACACTAATCTGGATATCGCACCACTAGCCACCAGTTGTCACGAAAAAACGCGCACGCTCCGCGATGAAGGACATGCAGGCTTAAGCAAATCACTTTCTGTCTAACCTAGATCCAAAATAATGACTACACGGCCCCCAATCCCTCGCACACGCTTGCCTAACTGTCCCAGCAACGCCTTCGCTCGTGACAGGCATGCAAACATGATGCAGCGGCTACAGGATTGCAACGCAGTATCCGTCTACTCTCGACCCGAAGTACCGACTACGTTTCTCACAATCCCTGTACCCACTTTCCTTATACTATTCGTCACACTGCCACCGCAAACTGACCTTATTTATTTAAGAGGTTTACTGCTTGACCCAGAGACGGTTTGAAACTCTGGTCCTGCACCCCACCACAACTCAGTTTTTGAGAAAGGATTTTTACCAGGAAGGATACATTGAGATTTCTCTTGTTTTTAAGTATTTCCTGAGTGGCGAGTATGTACCATTAGGTGTCTTGCCCAAGGACACTTACTGGAGAGGTGCTCGTCAGATAGTAGATTCGATCTTAAACAAAGGCAAATCTCTATGATAATCCAGTCCTTCAGTTAGCGTAGATCGAATATCAGGCAGAAGCAGGGCTTAATAAGTTTTATATTAATTATGATAAACCAGAAATATGATATATCACAGTGTATTTGTTACAGAAAAATAGATATGATAAGCAATAATTACACACACGAACAGCAGGAAAATAAAAAGATTAAAACACAGACCCTTACTCACGTCAGTAAACTAACCAGACATCTGTGACTCCTGGGGCTGGAGCTTGGAAAACCACGGGCCAAAATCCTCATTTCTTACATGAACCCCAAGTGGATAAAAGGCTCAGTCACATGGCGTGTTTCAGAATATATAGAGTTTCCAGCTCATTTAAAATACAGCCCATAGAGGGTACAGCCCACCCCGTACAGTTCCCAGAATTCTCCACTCCTGGGCATGCTCAGTGCACTCTTTCTTTAATTTTAGTGCACTGCTGTAATATCCATCATCCCAGAATCATCTTTGTGATTAAAGGATATGTCCGTTTCTTTGATCTACGTGATCACTTGCGAGTTGCTGCCCCTGAGTCCTGGGATTTTTTTTTTCCCAATCGCCCAAGGTGTGAAATGCTTGGGCGAGACAAAGGAAATTCCATTAGACCAAAAGGGGTCATTTCCCCTCCTTATCATGCAGATCAAAGAAGACTCATTCCCCTGATATCCCTTCACAAGGGCTTATTGGCCAGCACAGAGACCAAGAACATTAGCATTTTAATTACTTTCTAGAAAGTCACTAGGCAGCTGTGTAAAATCTCCCATTCGCATATATGGATAGATATAGATATATATATGTCTAGCTACACGCAACACATATCATTATAGATTTGTCACCAGGTGTCGCTATTACTCTGAAAATAATTTTTCAGGTAAGGTCATTAAAGGGTACCAACCACTTAATTTATGGTTTCTTTGCAGACTCCCATGTAGTTGTATTCTTGTTAATTAGGATTTTGCTGTCTATTATTTAGTTTTGCTCCTACGGGGTGTATTCAGTTTTGCAACATGGTCTTGAATGAATTTGTTAGGAAAAGTACTTTTTTTGCGTGTGCAAGTTAACAAATCTTGGTTGCAATCAATGGCTCGCAATTGCGGGAGTGTTTTGTAGTATAGTGCAGGGGTCAAAATTTTCACTCGCCTGCTCGCATTTAGCGAGTGAAAATTAGGTGAGGGCGAGAGGAAATTCCCCTTTGTGTGTATCTGTGTCCCCCATACACAGAATAGGAGAGAACGAGCAGTAAAATACAACCTTTAGAGGGTCAAGGACTCTTAAATGGCGAGACCAATCTTCATAAAATTGCATACAAGCTAAGATAAAAGCATATACAAAAAATCATAGCATAACACTGTAAGAAATTTAATAAAAAATAAAAGGCACAACAAAGGAGCCACTCACAAAATTAGTGGCACATGGTAAGAAACCAATGTGAATATAAGCATATTTAAAACAATTCGTCCAAATAGTCACCACAGCCGGAACCGATATCATACGGTTGTATTCCCAACGGAGAAGCCTGGCCAGGGTACACTCCTTGCTTGAGACGTCCAGCTGTCAGATGAAGTTGAGGGTCTCACGAACCAACAGGTAAGAGGACCGGCAGCTTGGACGCATCCAGGTGAAGACGATGGATGACCCGGCGGGTGGACGAAGAAAGTATGCGCAAACAAGTCAATTCGACGCGTTTCGTCTCCTGACTTATTCATGAACTGACTTGTTAGCTCCAACGTCTCTCTTTTAAAGTCCATTGTTGTTTTAATTGCGGACAAGAATGTAGTTCACCTGTAGAAAAAGCGGAAACAGACACCACTCTCGGCAGCCTCCATAGAACGCTCCGAAAGTGACACCGCCTCCCCTGAATCGCCATTTTGGTGGAGGGCATACATAACACAAAATCACATAGAAGTATGGGCAAAACTACCATATACCTAACATAAGTACTAAAATAATGCCAGATCAAAAAAAGGCAATAGAGGAACCTGTGAAGAGAAGAAATACATGCCAGTACACATATATATACCAATACGTATATGTTTATAAGGTTGTACCAAGGAAAGGAACAAACATTTTCCACATAGCAAAAAGCAAGAAGCCCACATGAAAGTGATGAACAGAGGTGTAATGGAAGGCAACAAAAACAGATAGGAGTTATAGAAACGATTGAAGGTCTATGTCAACATTGAGACCAGGTGACTTTAGTGTATCCATATAGAATATCCATTTTGTTTCTGCTCGAGACAAAGCTCTGGCTGCATCACCTCCTCTCCAATTCTGCTTAACTTTTTCAATACCTAACCAGATGAAAGTGGAGAAACTAAAGCTAGGACATTTGCAACAGTGTCTAGGTACACTGTGTTTATCACTACATTTTCTGATGTTATAAAGATGTTCATAGATACGTTCTTTCAGTTTTCTTTTAGTTTTCCCAATGTATTGGGCTCCACAACCACACTGAAGCAAATAAATCACATTGGTGGTATTACAATTTATGAATTCTTTAATATAGTATACCTTTCCAGTTCTCGTACTTTTAAAACTATCCATTTTCACTTTTTGTTCTCTACACATTGAGCACACTCTGCACTTAAAGAATCCTTTTGGCTTATTTGACAGGGGGTGGATCTTATTAACCATTTCTGTACAGTTCTTAATAAAAGGTAGGGCACTCGGAGCTAATGTGTTCTTAACCGTATTGGCTTTTCTGTATATGACACGGGGAACAACCGGTATATGTTTAGACAACACCTGGTCAAGTTGTAAAATAGGCCAGCATTTAGAGAGCGCTTTTTCGATGTCCCTACTTCTACTATTAAATTTAGTTAAAAAAGCAAGATCCCACTTAGTTGGATCTTTAGTTGTTCTTGACTTAAGCTGAAATAAAGTTGATTTGTCGATACCTTCAATATCCTTTATACTTTTCTCTACCAAGGAATTGGGGTATTGTTTAGAGAGAAATTTTTGGGAAAGCTCTCTACTTTGGATTATAAAATCTTGTGTTTCTGTACAATTCCGTCGAATCCGTCCAAATTGATTTTTAGGTATATTGTCAAGCCACTTTTTATGGTGGCAGCTATTGTAATTTATGTAGGAGTTCTTGTCTGTAGGTTTAACTCTGGAGGAGGATATAAACAAGAATTTTGAGGCTGAGACTATACAAGAAAAGAATGCGGAATTTCAATTAAAAATTGAGAAACTAGATCAAATTATAGTAGAAAACAAGAAAAAGAAAATGTCTAGAGACAAAACAGACTATGCCTATGGAAAACCTTTTTTGGTTAATTTAAATAGAGGAAGCTTTAGATCACGTTCTCGTAAAAGAGACTTTAGATTTCAGACTAGAGATTCTTCTAACCCTCGTCCCCCTAAAAGGGATACAATGAATACCCACAATGACAGTAATAGTATTTGGGAATCCAGAAATAAAAATAAAAATGATGCCCACATACACAACAAATGGGATCTAGATAGACAAGAGCTACATCAATATACTTCCCATTCTAATGGTGGGTATAATGGGAGAACGAACCCATATAGGAACAACAAAAAACCATGGATTGGTCCAAATTATAATTCAGTAAAAGTTATAGTTACAATAGAGACAGATCCTCAGAACAAGTACAAAAAGGTTTTTTAGGCCAAGGACCCCCCAAAAATATAACAAAGAGGGGGTTCTGGCAAGACAAAAACAGGTACTCACCTCTAAGAGAAGTGGACTCTCCGCTCAAAAGAAGAAGATAGGACTTTTAAAGATAAACGTTAGCACTTCCAACCAGGATTTCAACTATAAGGAAAGGGAACTTCAATCAGGTATTTTTAACCTGTCCCAAGTACATCTTAATGAGTCAGAAATGTCCTTGTTAAATAAAGGCTTAAAATTCGCCCCCGCCAAGGAACCAAATGATTTTGAATTGTTTTTAGACACAAAGATTTTTGAGGAAATTAACGATCAAAACATTTTTCTATAAGAAGGAAGAACTAAAGAACCCAGAACCGCTACCTGTAATACCCCCAATACTCGAGATGGACAAAGAGCAAACAGAATTCTCCCACACCAATCTTAAATGTAAATCCAACTTCTTCCCGATTTGGGAGAAGACTAACAACATTAAGGTGTTTGGAGATATGTTAGAAGAAGAATTTAGGAAAATTAATTTAAGGGAGAACAAAAACAAAAAACGGCTCCAGTATAATTTAAATAGGAAAGAGAGGGAAGCCATAAATGGACTCCAAGCCAAACACGACTTGGTGTTCCGGCAAGCCGACAAGGGTGGGGGTGTGGTAATTCAAGATATAATGGATTATATAAGAGAAGCAGAGAGAATTCTGTCAGATGCAGTGACCTACCAATTATTGATGCACAATCCCAATAAAGAGTTCCTGGAACAGATGAGAGAGTTACTTAGTGAAGGGTTTTCCCAGGGTATGTTAACTAAAGATGAATATAACTATCTGTGCATTCCTTACCCAAGATTAGCCATATTCTATCATAATCCCGAAATACATAAATCTTTAGTATCTCCTCCAGGACGCCCTATAATCAGTGGTATTGGGTCCCTCACAGCCAATCTATCTGAATACATTGATGTTTTTTTACAAAAATATGTCCCACCAGCCCCGTCCTATATTAAGGATTCAGGACAACTTATGGAAATTCTGCAAGGCTTAGAGTGGAAAGAGACATATATTTTGGCTAGTATGGATGTGACATCTTTATATACAGTTATAGAACATGAAAAGGACCTCCTTGCTATAGATAAAAGATTAGAAGAAGACCATACAATGGAGAGTGAACAGAGAGTTTTTCTGGGTGAAGCTATTTGTTTTTGTTTAACTCACAATTTTTTTGGTTTCCAAAATAAGTTTTACCTGCAGAAGACAGGGACAGCCATGGGTGCCAAGTTTGCCCCGGGATATGCAAACATCTTTGTTGCCCATTGGGAACAGCAGTCCATATGGGACAATAATCCTTTTAGGGCAAACTTGGCACTCTGGCGACGTTTTATAGATGACGTTCTCATCATATGGGATGGAAATAGAGAAGATTTAGTTACGTTTTTCAACTTTGCTAATGCTAATACCTTTGACCTTAGATTTACGATGGAGGTGGGAGACCAGACCCTCAATTTTTTGGACCTAAATATCTTTATTAAGGATAATAAATTTTGTACTAAGACTTTTTTTAAACCTACAGACAAGAATTCCTACATAAATTACAATAGCTGCCACCTAAAAAGTGGCTTGACAATATACCTAAAAATCAATTTGGACGGATTCGACGGAATTGTACAGAAACACAAGATTTTATAATCCAAAGTAGAGAGCTTTCCCAAAACTTTCTCTCTAAACAATACCCCAATTCCTTGGTAGAGAAAAGTATAAAGGATATTGAAGGTATCGACAGATCAACTTTATTTCAGCGGAAGTCAAGAACAACTAAAGATCAAACTAAGTGGGATCTTGCTTTTTTAACTAAATTTAATAGTAGAAGTAGGGACATTGAGAAAGCGCTCTCTAAATGCTGGCCTATATTACAACTTGACCAGGTGTTGTCTAAACATATACCGGTTGTTCCCCGTGTCATATACAGAAAAGCCAATACGGTTAAGAACACATTAGCTCCGAGTGCCCTACCTTTTATTAAGAACTGTACAGAAATGGTTAATAAGATCCACCCCTGTCAAATAAGCCAAAAGGATTCTTTAAGTGTAGAGTGTGCACAATGTGTAGAGAACAAAAAGTGAAAATGGATAGTGTTAAAAGTACGAGAACTGGAAAGGTATACTATATTAAAGAATTCATAAATTGTAATACCACCAATGTGATTTATTTGCTTCAGTGTGGTTGTGGACCCAATACATTGGGAAAACTAAAAGAAAACTGAAAGAACGTATCTATGAACATCTTTATAACATCAGAAAATGTAGTGATAAACACAGTGTACCTAGACACTGTTGCAAATGTCCTAGCTTTATTTTCTCCACTTTCATCTGGTTAGGTATTGAAAAAGTTAAGCAGAATTGGAGAGGAGGTGATGCAGCCAGAGCTTTGTCTCGAGCAGAAACAAAATGGATATTCTATATGGATACACTAAAGTCACCTGGTCTCAATGTTGACATAGACCTTCAATCGTCTATAGACCTTCAATTCTATAACTCCTATCTGTTTTTGTTGCCTTCCATTACACCTCTGTTCATCACTTTCATGTGGGCTTCTTGCTTTTTGCTATGTGGAAAATGTTTGTTCCTTTCAACCTTATAAATATATACGTATTGGTATATATATGTGTACTGGCATGTATTTCTTCTCTTCACAGGTTCCTCTATTGCCTTTTTTTTGATCTGGCATTCATTTTAGTACTTATAACAATACAGCACAATACAGAATAAGGAGGAAAGTGTGGGGTACCCCTTAGTCAGGCGCTACTCGCTAGTCGTGTCTGTTAAAGTAGCAGTGTAATCGCTCTTAAGGAATTTCAACAATATAATGAGGTATAGCAATGCTAATTTAACAGCTTTGTGTACCATAAAAAATTAAAACTGAGTATAGAAAAAAGTGTAAATATTCATATTAAGAACATACACCCTCTAGCTTCGGGGGTGATGAATCACAGTCTTTAAAAATCACAATAAATCAGTCTTTTATATTGATACAAACATACGCCCCCCTGGCTTTGGGGGTGATGAATCTCAGTCTCTAAAAAGCACAATAAATCAGTCTCTGTGTTGCATAAAAAGAGAAAAAAAAATAATTAAAAAATAATTAAAAAATAATAATCATTTTCCTCTTAATGATTGAGTGTGTCCTTCTGGTCTTGACTGCTTCCGCTCCTCTCGTCCCTTCAAAATTCCTCCAAGAAAGAAAGAGGGGATTAAGGATACGTCCGCGTCTGTCAGATAAACCAGAGAGTAAGGATTGGTACACTTACGCTAGTACGGTGATGGATGCTGCTCCGTCTGTTGCGCTCTGCCCAGAAATCCTCTTTGTATCTGCTCCTTCGTGCCTTGTCTTTTGAATTTCCTCGTCCAGGATACTGCAGAAGGCTTCCCTTTATACGGTGCCTACTGGTTGCTGGCGATGTTAAAAGATGGCAACTGGATGCAGCAGGAGGTTGGCTTGTGCAAAAATTTATTAAGACAGCTCACATCAAATAATAACGCAATCAAAGATAAAAGAAAAATAAAAATATTTTTAAGAAGTTAGAAAGTAAAAAAAACCATAAATCCATAGGAGGTAAAAAAGTCTTTAAAAGTGGGCATAGGGGTCTCCAAGAAGCGTTTCGCCGGCTCCCTGGCCAGCTTCATCAATTGGATGCTTCCTATGCTTCAGTGCAGTGTTTTTAAACTGTTTTTTTCGGCGGGAAATGTTTTGCCCGTTCTTTTTGGCGGGAAATGTTTCGTTTTTCGGCCGCAGCTGATGATGTCATCCTGATTTTGCTCTATCTCTGACTGAAAGGGGGCTGGAACCTCTGGATCTATGTTAGCCTGGTGCTTCAATATTGTGAAATCTTGCAGCAGGGGATAAATCCAGGGATGCTTTATGTACTCAGAGTAGTATATACACAGTCTTTCATAAAACCATTACTGTTAATATATACATATAGATTGCAGAAACAGGTTTCATTAATACAGGGAAGAAAATAATAAAACCTTGGTGGTTTGGGTACAAATGTGAGGAGTCATGTTATTATATATATTACTGAATATACCCATGTTGCTCAAACGGGATAGTGGTCTCAAATTTAATACTATTAATTTTTGTTGGCCTGGTGTTTCATTTTGGTGAAGTCTTGTAGCAGAGGATAAGCCCAGGAATACCTCATGCGTTTAGAGGTGTGTATATACAGTCTATTATAGTCCAGTATCTATTTATATACATATAACAGGATTTCATTTATACAAGGAGGGAATAGTAAAGACTTGGTGTTTGAGATATAGATGTGTGTAGCAATATTAATATAAATATATTGCTACGTATGCCCATATTGCTCAAATGGGATGGTGGTCTCAGGTTTGATACCAAAAATAGGGGCGTACATAGCTGAGTGCTCATACATGGACGATTGGCAGGTGAACATAATTCTATATGGAAGGAGTTGAATCATATTGGTCGTTACTATATATTTTCAATCCTGTTGATATAGATTGCTGGACATCCCCACATTTAAGGTAGTACAGTCTAGGGTATAGTGTTATGCGAGTTGTTCCTTATGTATAGTGTGTATAGGGCATCTTGGTGATTAATCTATCGTACTGGGATTAAAAGCCTAGGGGGGTTCGTGGTTATACCCCTAGTACAGAGGAGTGTCGTTCTATAGACTAAAAAGAGGGGGGGGCCTTATGTATATATATAGAGGTAGTCAAGAAATGGGTGGATTTATTTGATAAGTGGGCTGGTTTCAAAATACCTTTCTTAAGGAAGGGGGGTATGCACTTAAAAAGGCCCAGTATTTGGAGGTGACTGGGGTAAATTAGAGTTGGTGTATAGTAGGCGGAGGAAGTTGATGTGAGGATTCTTCTTTTAAATACAGCTGTTGTGACAGACACACTCAATCATTAAGAGGAAAATTATTATTATTTTTTAATTATTTTTCTTTTCTCTTTTTATGCAACACAGAGACTGATTTATTGTGCTTTTTAGAGACTGAGATTCATCACCCCCGAAGCCAGGGGGCGTATGTTTGTATCAATATAAAAGACTGATTTATTATGATTTTTTAAAGACTGTGATTCATCACCCCCGAAGCTAGAGGGTGTATGTTCTTAATATGAATATTTACACTTTTTTCTATACTCAGTTTTAATTTTTTATGGTACACAAAGCTGTTAAATTAGCATTGCTATACCTCATTATATTGTTGAAATTCCTTAAGAGCAATTACACCGCTACTTTAACAGACACGACTAGCGAGTAGCGCCTGACTAAGGGGTACCCCACACTTTCCTCCCAATCAACCTGTAGCAGCAACAAGGCTCTGCAACCACCCCTAAATCGGCAGCACATCCGCACCATTAAAACACCATAATCTCAACACCGCACAGCGCCTTAGGATACCATTTCCTTCCTACAATACAGAATAAATTGGTGCAATGTATTCTTAGATATAACCACTCACAGGCTGCTGGTACTGGGAAGACACATAGCAGGTTCTTGAATGTCTCCAGGCCAAGATGATAGCCTTAAGGGAAGGATAATAACAATAGTGTAGATAGCCAAGCAACCATAAAAAACAAAGTTTTTAATGCGCTTACAAAAATTTAAAACAAATGGAGCATAATATCACCAACTCCCATGACCCAATTCGTCTGAAGGTGTTTGAAGGTGTTGCTCGACGCGTTTCGTCACGTGGACTTCATCAGGAGCGTGAAGAGTCCCATCTGATATCCCTCTTATATACCCAAATGAAAATCAATTAACCAATCAAAGAAAGCAGAAAAAACGGAAATACGAACGGATGAAAAAACGGAAACGGAAAAACAAAAAGCGGAAGTCACAATACGAAACGAATCGAAAACGAAACGAAAGCGTCACCCTCAACTTCATCTGACAGCTGGACGTCTCAAGCAAGGAGTGTACCCTGGCCAGGCTTCTCCGTTGGGAATACAACCTTATGATATCGGTTCTGGCTGTGGTGACTATTTGGACGAATTGTTTTAAATATGCTTATATGCACATTGGTTTCTTACCGTGTGCCACTAATT
Organism: Leptobrachium leishanense; assembly: GCA_009667805.1. Taxonomy (NCBI): domain Eukaryota; kingdom Metazoa; phylum Chordata; class Amphibia; order Anura; family Megophryidae; genus Leptobrachium; species Leptobrachium leishanense. The sequence goes on along the minus strand of CM019073.1, from coordinate 70,960,836 downwards.
TTGTGAGTGGCTCCTTTGTTGTGCCTTTTATTTTTTATTAAATTTCTTACAGTGTTATGCTATGATTTTTTGTATATGCTTTTATTTTAGCTTGTATGCAATTTTATGAAGATTGGTCTCGCCATTTATGAGTCTTTGACCCTCTAAAGGTTGTATTTTACTGCTCGTTCTCTCCTATTCTATGTATCTTTGTCTTTAGAGCACACCGTGGTGGAGAGTGCTGTGAACGGCAGTTGCATCATCTGGGGTATACACTCTCCTTTGTATTTGTCCCCCATACACATGCAGCAGTCTTCCGGACCGACCGGATCACTGCTACATGAGGAGCTGCTGAGCCTGCGCTGTTTACTTACTCCTTGAATGCTCAATCGCAGGCAGGCTGCGTGCGAGTGAGAGACGCCCCGCAGCACCAATCCACCAGTCACTGTCCATGTGAGGGTTGTTTGGTGACGTCTCCTCCTCCCCACTCAGCCAGATCCGCCTTCTCCCATCAGTCACGTGCTCTCACTCATGCACATGTGATGATGTTCAGGGACCATGTGCTTACTCGTTCGGAGAGGCAGGAGAAGAGTTGTGAGCATAGCTCCACTCTGCTGTGCCTGCTGAAAGCATTCTGGATCCATCCCTTACGCCCCAAGAATAAAGGTGATATAAAATTTATCTGATCTCTATGAAAAGCAGTGTTTTTTCTCTGCAGGTAGGAAATGCCAGACTGGCTTACTGGGAGAAATCCCGGTAGCTGGTCACATGCAGGGCTGCTGGGGCTGTTTTTAAAGTGAAAATAATGATTAATGATTTAAATGTCAGGGGCTGTGATGTGCCGTGGATATTCCCCCTCCCTCTGGCAGTAAGGAGGTTTCTCACAGCTTCCTGCTAAACATCACGTGTGTTTCAGTAAGCAAGGAGTGCACAGGACCCTGCATAGTGCATACCAGAAGCAGGGAAGCCAGCCACTAATTGACAGCATGAAGACAGCCAGCTGTGACCTTCTGGCCCCTGCCAACCCCTACCCCTTCCCTGCTGCAACTGGAGCTCTGCCTCTGTATCTCACTGCTGATTCTATAGGTAGAGGTGAGATACGCAGGGCAGAGACCACTAGACAGTGCCAGGGATTTATTTATAGAGTGCGTGTGTGCGTGCGTGTAGCAGAAAAGTGCATGAGGGGGCTGCTAAAATGAACTGGAGGCATGGGGGCTGATAAAATAAATAGGGAGGAAGCAGAGAGCTGCCAATATCATTTGATGGCATGGAAAAGCCTTCTACTGAGAGTTTTATTGCTGTAGCAATCTGTGATATGCTCATATACACCGAACATTACTGTGAGTTTTATTGCTGTGGAGCTCTCTGATACACTCAAACACATCGCACATTTCTGTATCACAGAGCTCCACAGCAATAAAACTCACAGTAATGTGCGATGTGTATGAGTGTATCAGAGCTCCACAGCAATAAAACTCACAGTAATGTGCGATGTGCAGGAGTGTGAGTTTTATAGCTGTGGAGCTCTGTGATACGCTCATACAAACCGCACATTACTGTGAGTTTAATTGCTGTATACAGCTCTGATACACTCATACACACTGAACATTTAACAATGCCAATTCATAAGATAATTTAACAGGGTGTGTTTATGGGCGGAGTTAAGGGCAGTTTCCTCTCCAGCATGGCTGTCGCCGCAGAGCTCAGCAGTTTCCTCTCCAGCATGGCTGTCGCCGCAGAGCCCAGCAGTTGCCTCTCCAGCATGGCTGTCGCTGCAGAGCCCAGCAGTTGCCTCTCCAGTATGGCTGTGGTTGCCGAGCACAGCAGTTGCCTCTTGAGCATGGCCGTCGCCACAGAGCCCAGCTGTTGCCTCTCCAGCATGACTGTCACCGCAGAGCCCAGCAGTTGCCTCTCCAGCGTGGCTGTCGCCGCAGAGCCCAGCAGTTGCCTCTCCAGCATGGCTGTTGCCTCTCCAGCATGGCTGTCACCGCAGAACCCAGCATGGCTGTCGCCGCAAAGCCCAGCAGTTGACTCTCCAGCATGGCTGTCACCACAGAGCTCAGCAGTTGCCTCTCCAGCATGGCTGTCGCCGCAGAGCCCAGCAGTTGCCTCTCCAGCATGGCTGTCGCCACAGAGCCCAGCAGTTGCCTCTCCAGCATGGCTGTTGCCGCAGATCCCAGCAGTTGCCTCTCCAGCATGGCTGTCGCCGCAGAGACCAGCAGTTGCCTCTCCAGCATGGCTGTCGCCGCAGAGCCCAGCAGTTGCCTCTCCAGCATGGCTATCGCCGCAGAGCCCAGCAGTTGCCTCTCCAGCGTGGCTGTCGCCGCAGAGCCTAGCAGTTGCCTCTCCAGCATCGCCATCGCTGCAGAGCCCAGCTGCCGTTGTTGCCCAAGCATCACAGAGCCGTGCCACCCAAGGGTCTACGCCCCAGAGCCGTGTTGCTGCTGCTCCAGAAACATTGCCACAGAGCCGTGCCACCCGAATGTCTCTGCTGCCACAGAGCTGTGCCGCTGCTGCTACACCTGAAATGTCGCCGCCGAGCTGTGCCGCTGCTGCCACACCTGAAATGTCGCTGCAGAGCCCTGCCGCTGCTGCCACCCAAGTTCCTGTTCCTGAGGAAACAGACCGTGTGTATGCCTCTAACGGGACTCTGGTTTACAGAAAAAACCTAGCGAGAGTTGAGGTGATATTGAACCAAAGGCATCAGAGAAAAACCCATGTCCAAGCTGAGGTTCAGAATTTTGGCATTGCCGCCAACGACTCTGTGTTCCATGCTGCTACTTACCTGTGCCAGTAAGTCGTAACCCCTGGTCGTCATGACCTTTTTATTCCACCCTCCAGTGGTGCAATGCCTACTTGTCCCGTCATCCACCTGTGTGATCCTGAATCTCTGAACATTTATCCTGCCAGTCTTTGGCCACATCTTGGTCACATGTAGGTTGCCCCTTGAGGGTGGAGTATGGTCAGGACCTGGATGCCCTGACCCCTGGCACCCCCTTTGAATCATGCATGTTTGTGTAATACAGGTTCCTGTGGACTCGCCTGTAACCTGTATACACTCCAAAGAGACCACAGGTTCACCTGATCCTTTGCTAATGAGAACTCCTTATGAGGAAGCCGCACCCTCTGCTGACTGAGGACTTCCTCATTGATGCTAGAACTTTGCAACTAAGCTGACCTGTGCCCTGAAAACCCTCCTTGTTCCTGATCCCATCTGAGCCACCCATCTGAGCTACCCATCTGGACTCCTATTTACCGGTACCCCTCTTCATCAGTTATTCAAATCTGATAGATTACCTATGTATCTGACCGCTTGCCTGGATTTTGGACTAAGAGATTGCCTGCCCCCCTATCTGGACACTGTGCCACGGACTTTACTTTAGTTCTCCCCTCCAGTTGATCTATTGCCTCCCTCTGTTAGTATTAGTCTGATAGGTGATAGGGCCCTTAGTTTTTTTTCAGTGGTATGATTTAGTGGTGCAAATTATTAGTGCCCCCCAGTTTTGACTGTGGTATCTTATGTGCCCCCTAAATATTGTTCCTAGAGTCGTCACTTCCTTTCAGGCCAGTCCTGCCGGGAGGTGCCAGTACATATATACCCCAGGGCTGGATATATTTACATTAAATGTAGGAGACAGGGAAAAAAACTTTGAAGCCAACTAGATGTTTAGATGCCAGGCAAAGACTGCTTTTAGATTGGTGTAAAATAAACTGGAAATTTGGGAGCCATGAGTAAAATTCTATGAGCCAGTGGCTACCAGGCTCCTGGATTTGTCAAGCCTTGCCCTTACGTTTTGACGGAATCCTGAGTGCTTGTAGGGGGTTCCTAATTCAGCTGGATATATTTTTGGAGCTTAATACGGGTTCTGTCCATCTTAAAAATCCAAAGTGGGTTTCATTATCAATAATTTGTCTGAAAATGCCTTGTTCTGGGCTATGCCTCTATGGGAACATAAAAAAACCTATAATCTATGACTATGAAGGGTTCATAGGTGAATTAAGGCAAACCTTTGACCCAACCAGAAGGGCAAAGAATGCTGGGAGAGCCCTCTTTTAATTGGTTTCTGAGTATGCAATCAAATTCAAAGCATTAGCATCAGATGTATAGTGGACTAATGAGTCATTAGCCTTTACCGAGGGCCTTTACGAAAATATAATGTTTGAGATTGCTCCTATGACTTTACCTGAAGGGTTAGAGGATCTCATCGATTTTTGCATCGCACTAGACGATCAAATTTGTGTGGGTCGTTATGAGGCCTCCCCAAACACCTTACAGGGAGGCCTCATAATGCTATAGAAGCTCATTAAATTGTGAGTATATACCTTTATTTACACAGTCCTTTCTTTTCCTCCTTGTGCTGCACTATTATTTGTAAAATTTATGTTTTTGAGGATACTGGACATTGAAGCTTGTGCAATAATATATACCAGCACAGACAGCTAAACGGTGGAATGTGAGTTTTACTCAATATGGCACTTCCGGGTTTTTGACACTCGCACTCTGTTTAACACTATATGCAATTGTTGTACTCACCACAAGTGCATGCTCTGTGTGCTCTACTCCACCCATGTAATGCAGGGTTTGGATCCCCTGTGAAGTGTGTGTATGGAACCCAATGGCAAGCTATGGATAAGGAAATCAGGAGGCGATGGAGAGTAAGGTAATCTTTTAGTGAACCATAAATAGTAGTTGAAGTCCAGAAAATAATACAGTCAATAAGGTTGGAGTGGAATTCGTAACAAAGTCCCAGGAAGAACAACGGATAATAACGAGGATGGTGGCGTGGTCGATGGTACAATCCGGGTCGAAGAGTGTAGAAGGCGGCGTAGTAGGTGGCACAATCCGGGTCGAAGGTTGAAGAAGGTGGCGTAGTCGTTGGCACAATTCGGGTCGAAGGGTTGAAGAAGGCAGCGTAGTCGGTGGCACAATCCGGGTCGAAGGGTTGAAGAAGGTGGCGTAGTCGTTGGCACAATCCGGGTCGAAGGGTCAGAAGATACGTGATCAAGGAATACGAGGAACTCTAGGAAAACTGAGGCGGAAGGCACAGTAGAACCTGGATAATGTGCTGGGAAGGAAGGCGGATTTAAATAGGGTTCATGGGATCATGAGAATATCTCTCACCTGGTTCTCGTAGGTGGAGTTGAGGTACCTGGATCTTTGATAGGTCAATGGGAGGCATTCGAGGATCTCCAGAGCAGGTGTCCCGCAGTACCCTTAATCGGCCAGCCGAGGGCGCCAGAGTACCTGATTTTACAGTACATAGGAGGGTCTGTTCTCGCGCGTGCGCGCATTCCTTTACAGGGCTTGGATTCAGCTGGCGGCGTGGGGCGTCTCCTGGCTCTTCCTCTCCATCCTGCGGACCCGGAACTCGGAGCAACGCGCCACGAGGGACCTCGGGTGAGTAGGGAACCTCTCCCAGCATGGCGGTGTGGGCCGGGGGAAGGCCGCGGAGCGGGGCATGACTGGACCCCCCACCAAGGCGCGACCCCCGGGTGCGCCTCACTGACGGCTTGGAGAGGTAACGAAGATGAAAGGCACGAACCTTAGCTGGAGCATGAATATTGGTGCCAGGTTCCCAGGAGCGATCTTCCGGACCGTAACCTTTCCAGTGGACCAGGTATTCCAACTTGCCATAACGTAGTCGGGAATCCAGGATCTTTGAGACCTCGTATTCCTCTTCTCCGGACACAGACACGGGAGTGATCGGGTCGGCGTGTCGTCCCGGAAAAGGATTGTCACGCCAAGGCTTTAGGAGGGAGACATGGAAAACAGGGTGAATCCTGTAGGAGGAAGGAAGGGTTAAATGGGCTGCCACCGGATTGACCATTTTGAGGACCTGGAACGGGCCGATGAAGCGAGGCCCCAGTTTCTTAGACGGGCAGTCTAGTCGGAGATGAGCAGTGGACAGCAACACCTTGTCTCCGGGTGCGTATCGCGGAGCGGGTCTTCGGTTACGGTCTGCATACCTTTTTTGGGTGTCTTGAGCCTGTTGTAGTTGATGGCGTAATGTTCGAGGCGTAAGGGTCTTAGACGGTTTGCCACTTCAGGAACCGGAGTGTTCAGAGGGATGTCGGGTAGAATATCGGGGTGGTATCCGTAGTTGGCATAGAAAGGAGAAAGACGTGTTGACGAATGTACCTGGTTGTTGTAGGCGAACTCAGCGAGTGGCAAGATGTCCAGCCAGTCGTCTTGGAGATGTGTGGTATAACAGCGGAGGTACTGTTCCAACGTCTGGTTCGTCCGTTCGGTTTGTCCGTTGCTCTGAGGATGAAATGCAGAGGAGAGATATCTAGAAATTTTTAGACTACGGCACATTTGAGACCAGAAGCGAGAAGTGAACTGGGATCCTCTGTCTGAAACGATGGAATGAGGGATGCCATGCAGTCGGAATATTTCTCTGATGAAGAGTGTAGCTGTCTGGGCAGCGGTAGGAAGGCCTATCGCTGGAATGAAGTGGGCCATTTTGGTGCAACGGTCCACCACTACAAAATCGTTGTGTGTTGGCGTGAGGGGGTAAGTCAACGATGAAATCCATCGAGAGGTCTTTCCATGGATGTTGTGGAAGCGCCAAGGGTTGTAGAAGACCGGCAGGGCGAGCTCTTGGTTGTTTGTTACGTGCACAGATAGGACAGGAAAGAACAAAGGCAGCAACATCCTTCTTGACTGATGGCCACCAGAAATATCGTTGTACGGTGTTTATGGTCTTCTTGATACCCCCGTGGGCGGCAGCTGGAATATCGTGCACAGTTTGTAGTACTTGTAGACGGGTCTCCGGAGGCGCATATATCTGCTTTTCATGATACAGGTATCCTTTGATGGGGACGAGTCCTTGGATATTTGTAGGTGGATGTCGACTGTACCTTCGTATGTGCTCCATTAGGGTGTCTTTTGTAGCACAGAAGAATCCACTAGGCAGGATCGTGTCGTTTGGTGTCGTGGTAGAGGGCGTACCAGAATCATACTGACGAGAGAGGGCATCCGCCTTTCCGTTTCTCTTTCCAGGTCGATACGTGATGAGTAGTGAGAAACGAGAGAAGAAGAGCGCCCACCTGGCTTGTCGGGGTTGGAGTCGTTTGGCAGTACGGAGATATTCAAGGTTGCGATGGTCAGTAAACACAGTTACAGGGTGTGTCGCTCCTTCGAGAAGGTGTCTCCACTCCTCGAGAGCGTTTTTTATCGCAAGCAGTTCTTTCTCACCTATGTTATAGTTTCGTTCGGCAGGATTGAGGCGTCTGGAGTAAAAGGCTACCGGATGCAGGAGTTTCTTGTCCCCGGATCTCTGAGATAGGATTGCGCCCAGGGCAATGTCGGAGGCGTCTGTCTCTAAATAGTATGGGAGGTGGCCTCAGGCTGTTTTAGGACGGGTGCTTGGGTGAAGCTCTTCTTAAGTCTCTCGAAGGCCTGTTTAGCCTCTGCGGACCATTGAAATCGCACGTCCTTTTTGGTTAGCGATGTAATAGGTGCGCTGAGGTGTGAAAAGGATCGGATGAAACGTCGATAGAAGTTGGCAAACCCCATGAATTGTTGGACCGCCTTTTTGTCTTTAGGTGTTGGCCAATCGAGGATGGCCTTGACCTTGGCTTCATCCATCTCGACATGCCCTGGTGACAGAATGTATCCCAAAAATTCGATGGATGGGGTTTCGAAGGTGCTTTTTTCAATTTTACCATATAATTTGTGCTGACGGAGGCGAGACAGGACGAGTCGGACGTGCTGTTCGTGTGCTCTTGGAGAGAGCGGGAGAATATCAGTAGATCATCCAAATAAATCACCAGGAAGGTATCCAGGATGTCACGAAAGATGTCATTGAGAAAGTGTTGAAAGGCAGCTGGGGCATTGCACAAGCCGAACGGCATGACGCGATACTCAAAGTGACCGTATCGAGAACGGAAGGCGGTCTTCCACTCGTCCCCTCGTCTCATTCGCACCAAATTATAAGCTCCGCGGAGATCAATCTTTGTGAAGATACAAGCATCCTTCACTCTATCCAGTAACTCGGGAATCAGTGGTAGCGGGTAACGGTTACGTACCGTGATTGCGTTCAATGCTCTGTAGTCGACGCATGGTCGGAGCCCACCATCTCGTTTCCCAACAAAGAAGATACCGGCCCCGGCAGGCGAAGTGGAGTGACGTATGAATCCTTTTTGGAGCCCGTCCTCAATATACTCCTTCAAGGATTGGGATTCAGGAACGGATAGGTTATAAATGCGCCCATGGGGTATGGGTGCTCCTGGAAGAAGGTCGATGGGGCAATCGTATTCTCTGTGTGGAGGTAGCGTGTCGGCCCCTTTCTTCTCAAACACATCTTGGAAGTCAGAATATTTGACCGGTAGTTCAGAAGCTGGGTAGGTAGAAAACCCAATCTTTTCGGCGGTATACCCGTTCATACAGAAGTGTTGGCAATGGTGAGAAGGGAAAGAGACGGTGTTGGAGGACCAGTCGATGGAAGGATTATGGGTGCGAAGCCAAGGAAGACCTAGAACCAGAGGGAACAAAGGAGAAGGTACAATGTCCCATTGGAGGCGCTCCTGGTGTTTAGTACCGATGAGCAGCAACAAAGGAGTGGTTTCATGGGTGATGGGGCCGGTACGTAGTGTGCTTCCGTCGACCATTTGTAACGGTGTGGGAGTCTTCTTCAGTCGTGTAGGGATCGCTAGGGAGGTAGCGAGGGTGAGATCGAAGAAGTTGTTACTAGCTCCGGAGTCTATGATGGGGGACACGTTCACACTTCTATCTTCCCACTGCAGGATGACAGGAATGGTCATATGAGCGGAGGTGGAACCAAATACACATTGAAGTGATATTACGGAGGGATGGTTCTTACCTCCGTCAGAAGGAAGTGGTGGTCGTATAGGGCAGCCACGCAAGAGGTGACCGGGTTGACCGCAGTACAGGCAGAGGTTTTGCGCGCGTCGTCTGCTTCGTTCAGCAGGGGACAAGGGACCTCGTGCTAAGCCAATCTCCATGGGTTCGGGAGGTGAAGGAGTGGAGTTGGGGGATCTGACAGAGGTCGTGGATGGAGTTTCAGACCGCCGGACAGGTAAGGAAGGAGCGGTGGCCATTCTCTCTTGACGTCTCTCTCTGAAACGTTGGTCCAGGGTTAGGGATCGCAGGATCATGGCGTCCAGTGTTGTGGGAACCCCTATTCGGGCCAGTTCGTCCTTTAGTTGATCAGAGAGACCATGACGGAAATGATCTCTAAGACCCACGTCGTTCAAGCCTGTATCTGCGGCCACAGCTCGAAACTCGGAGATGTAGTCCTCCACTGGTCGTCGTCCTTGTCGTAGATGCCGAATTGTGGATAATGCGGTTGATGAACGCAGAGGGTCATCATATATAGGGTTCATGGCTTGGACGAAGGAATTCCAGGAGGATAGAAGAGGACTCCCTTCACGCAGAAGTTGGAAGGCCCAGTCCTGTGGAGCCCCGGACATCAATGAAATGGCTGAGCGCACTTTTACGGAGTCAGATCCATAAGTACGGGGACAAAGAGAGAACATAAGTTCACAGGCGGTGATAAAGGTGCGGTACTTTGTGCGATCACCGGAAAACCGTTCGGGTGCATTGGCTCTGGGTTCTGGAGCGAGGAGTTCGGCCTGTTGAATGACGGAACCAGAGGGTGAAGGAGGTAATGCCGTGGCCTCGGCGCGACTCCTCTCTCTGTGGAGTAAGGTTTCTTGGCTGGTCTGTAGGTTCTGTACCATCTTGGCTAGGGCGGCCATCTGTTCGGTGAGGATAGCAAGAACCTGAGCGGTGCTTGCGGGTTCCATGATGATCCAGGTTCTTCTGTAATGCAGGGTTTGGATCCCCTGTGAAGTGTGTGTATGGAACCCAATGGCAAGCTATGGATAAGGAAATCAGGAGGCGATGGAGAGTAAGGTAATCTTTTAGTGAACCATAAATAGTAGTTGAAGTCCAGAAAATAATACAGTCAATAAGGTTGGAGTGGAATTCGTAACAAAGTCCCAGGAAGAACAACGGATAATAACGAGGATGGTGGCGTGGTCGATGGTACAATCCGGGTCGAAGTGTGTAGAAGGCGGCGTAGTAGGTGGCACAATCCGGGTCGAAGGGTTGAAGAAGGTGGCGTAGTCGTTGGCACAATTCGGGTCGAAGGGTTGAAGAAGGCAGCGTAGTCGGTGGCACAATCCGGGTCGAAGGGTTGAAGAAGGTGGCGTAGTCGTTGGCACAATCCGGGTCGAAGGGTCAGAAGATACGTGATCAAGGAATACGAGGAACTCTAGGAAAACTGAGGCGGAAGGCACAGTAGAACCTGGATAATGTGCTGGGAAGGAAGGCGGATTTAAATAGGGTTCATGGGATCATGAGAATATCTCTCACCTGGTTCTCGTAGGTGGAGTTGAGGTACCTGGATCTTTGATAGGTCAATGGGAGGCATTCGAGGATCTCCAGAGCAGGTGTCCCGCAGTACCCTTAATCGGCCAGCCGAGGGCGCCAGAGTACCTGATTTTACAGTACATAGGAGGGTCTGTTCTCGCGCGTGCGCGCATTCCTTTACAGGGCTTGGATTCAGCCGGCGGCGTGGGGCGTCTCCTGGCTCTTCCTCTCCATCCTGCGGACCCGGAACTCGGAGCAACGCGCCACGAGGGACCTCGGGTGAGTAGGGAACCTCTCCCAGCATGGCGGTGTGGGCCGGGGGAAGGCCGCGGAGCGGGGCATGACAACCCATCTGTTTTGTTTGTATTTATCATTAAGCATATAGGGAATACTTATTAGGAGTATTGTAGCAACTCAAATATATATTCATTTTGTTTGAGCGCGGTTAATACGGGTCCTAGCGATCCTTTTTTCCCCTATACATAAGAACCTGCCTCGAGGATTCAATAGACGTTCTTCATCCTCTGCTGGGGCAGGGTTCTTTTTTGTCTCAAAAAAGGAGTGGGATTTGCACCATTGTATCGATTATAGGGGATCAACAGAATAACCATAAGAAATGCATTTCCTATCCCTCTCATATCTGAGCTCTTTGATTAGTTGAGAGGCGTCAAAGTGTATACGAAACTTGACTTGCAGGGTGCCTATAATCTTGTTTGTGTTAAACAGGGCCATGAATGGAAAACGGCGTTTAACACAAGAAGTGGGCATTACGAATATCTAGGGATGCCCTTTGGTCTCTGCAATGCTCCTGCCATGTTTCAGGATTTTATCAATGATGCTCTCAGGGAATTCCTACAAGTCTTTGTGATTGTGGATCTAGATGGTATTCTAATCTATTCCCCAGAGCTCGAGACTCATCATGTTCATGTCCATACAGTATTGAAAAGTTTGCTGGAAAATGGTCTCTATTGAAAGCTTGAGAAATGTCTCTTTGATATAACCTCAGTGCAATTTCTAGGTTACATCATTAATCCTGAAGGATTGCAGATGATCCCCAGAAATTATCTGCTATGCTTGATTGGCCCTTACCCCAAGGGTTAAAGGCAATCCAGCGGTTCTTAGGATTCACTAACTAATATTGAAGGTTTATCAAGAACTTCTCTAACAAGGTGTCTCCTATAACTGCTATGACCAAAAAGGGTGCCCATAATCAAAAATGGACCCTTTCTGCTACTCAAGCATTTGAGGCTCTGAAACAAGCCTTTACTACTGCCCCAGTACTCGGACATCCGGATCCTAAGCTACCTTTCCAGTTGGAGGTTGATTCCTCCGAGATCGGTATAGGTGCACCTGTCAGAGTGAAGCACCTGATAAGCCATTACACCCCTGTGGGTTCTACTCTCGGAAATGATGTCCTGCAGAGATGAACTATGATATTGGGAACAGTGAATTGTTGGCCGCAGTCTCTGCTTTAACTGAGTGGAGGTATCTTCTGGAGGGAATGATGTGGCAGAGATTGGCACTTCAATATTCTGATTGTGATATATATTCGCAGGTTCCGTGTTTAACTTCTGGGGTATAGTTCCTCCGTGGCCCTCAAAAGTAAAAATTGTACATAGCGTAGTACAGTTTAAATTAAAATGCAAATATACCAAAATGTATATTATTCATTTACTGGTGTCTCATAGCTCAGACACCAGATTTGAAGGCAGCCAGTGATTTCTCTAGGTGCACCGGATCACCTATCAGCCTCAGCCACCTTCTGGAGGGTTCTAGGGATCCTATCATAATAATCACAGACCACAAGAACCTAACCTGCATTGGTGATGCCAAACGGTTAAACTCCAGACAGGCATGATGGTCGTTGCTCTTGTCCAGTTTCATTTTTGTTCTTGCGTACAGGCCCGGGTTTCATAATGTAAAAGCAGATGCTTTGTCGAGACAACATGAGACATATGAACAACACATACATGATAAAAATCCAATTGTTCCTTGAGAACGTATTATCGTGTCTACCGCCATTGCCGTGTCTTTGCCTTTTTTGGAAAGGGTCCAGGCATCTCAGGGTGCTGCCCCTATGGAAAAACCTTCTGGTAGGTTTTTTGTACCTGAGAATGAAAGAGAACAATTAATTATCCTCCATCATGATGCCAAACAATCAGGTCCTATGGGTTTCACTAAGGCTGTGTCCAGTCTTGACAAACAATTCTGGTGGCCCACCATAAGTAAATATGTGGCAGACTATGTAGCGGTCTGCAAAGTGTGCGCCAGAAACAAAAAACCCAAAACTGTGCTGGTTGGTTTCTGCAGCCTCTGCCAATCCCTGAGCAACCATGGTCTCATCTATCCATGGATTTCATTGTTGAATTGCCCAGGTCTTAAGGAAACAGTCATACTCACCATTGTAGACCGCTTCTCGAAAATGGGTCATTATATTCCTCTCAAAAAGCTACCTTCCGCTATAGAACTGGTGCCCATCTTTGTGCAAAATGTGGTCAGACTTCATGGCATTCCTCCATCCATTGTGTCTGACAGGGGTAGCCAATTTGTGTCCAGGTTCTGGAGAGGCTTCTGTGATAATATTGGAATACAGCTGGCCTTTTCTTCGGCGTAACATCCTCAGACTAATGGGGCAGCGGAGAGAGCTAACCATAACCTGGAGCAATATATGAGGTGTTTTGTATCTGAAAAGTAAGATAATTGGTCGGCGTTCCTGCGATGGGCAGAATATGCCTTGAATAACGCAGTCAGAGAATCCACTGGTAATTCACCCTTCTATACGGTGTATGGCTTTGATCCCCCTGTGCTCCCCTCTCCATTTCATACTACCACTCTGCCCGCTCTGGATGAGCATCTAGTCTCGCTGAGGGAGCCCTGGGGGAAAGTCAAAGAGGCAATGGAAAGAAGTGTGTTGGTCAAAAAGGTAAAGGCTGACAGGCATAGGAGGAAAGCTCCTATATATAATGTTGGAGACAGAATGTGGCTATCTACTTGTCACATACGACTACTTGTGCCATCAATGAAGATGGCTCCATGATTTATAGGTCCATATAAGGTGTTACGCCAGGTGAACCCTGTCTCGTATGCATTGGTATTACCCTCTTATCTAAAGATACACAATGTGTTTCATGTCAGCCTCCTGAAGCCCCTATTGTGTAATAGATACACCAGAGTTCATGCCTCCCCTCCTCCTGTCCTGGTTGAGGAGGAATTTGAAGTTTGTGCCATCCTGGATTGACGTCTGTCAAGGAACACACTGCAATTCTTGGTGGACTGGGAGGGGTACAGACCTGAAGACAGGTCATGGCTACATGCTAGTGAAGTCCATGCAACTCGTTTGGTGAGAGCCTTCCATGCCTCGCATCCCTCTGTGCCTAGTCGTCGTCTAGTTGCTGTCCATAGAGGGGGGTTCTGTCACGTCCCACGCCGGCAGTACCCGGCGCCCAGCAGCATCTTGTTCACTGCTCGCTGGCCAGATACAGAGTGAAGAGCAGGACTGCTGTGGTCACGTGAGACGCCCTGACATGGTTATCATATCCCTCAGTGCTTTCTCTTGTGCTTTGGTTACTCTGTCTTTGACCCTGGCAATTACTGATGAACCCGCTCTGTGTACTGACTTGGCAATTACTGATGAACCCACTCTGTGTACCGACTTGGTTATTCATGGTGATCCTGCTCGTGAACCGATTTGGCAAGAAATAATGGAAAGTCTGCCAATTGGTTCCACAACCATTTATTCATATGAAAATGATTACAGTAATCCAAAATACTGCATAGTATAAAATAAGACAAATTAACCTGCACATTGCCTTTGAGAACAATTGTGGCTGGTGGGAGGGAGAGAGGAGAGGAGGAGGGTTATTGTGCAGGACGTTTATCACTAACGGGATCACTGCTATCTGTTGGGAGGGTTTCAGCACATCCGGTGTAATGTGCGATACTATTATGCATGTTACACCATGTGGCACTCCTGACCAAGCTGCCAGAATGCTTCGACGGACGCAGGGAGGAAAGGTGACCATGGCCTCAGTTGTGACGTGATGCTCGGCAGACAAAGCGTATCTACTCTGACTGCTTGTATACCAAGTCAAAATTTATTAAAAAAATTGCTCTTCTTGCAAAACGCTCTCAAACCAAGTTACTCTCAATCCAAGGTTTTACTTTACTTTGTACAGGGACCAACATCATAGACCAAAGGGGAATTCATGACAATGGGCTGGTACCAGATGAACATTAACCTCTTGTTATGGCTCGTGGTGGCTCAGAGGTCATTGCCTTTTCCACTGAGTGCCGGTGGGGTCTCCATCTGTGCCTCGTCGACGGCACAGAAACGAGGAGTTTGCTGGCAATTTAATGATGGCGTCTGCTGCTGTGGGAGTAGATGCAAATTTAAGCATGCTCGGTTTGTGGAGGAGGCATCCATTCTTAATGTTTTAAATAAGAAAAACCCTTGGGGCAGCAGAGTATGGGGTTTGGGGTTAACTCTGGTGAAGCTCGGCGTGATGTCCCCCTTGCTAAAATTGTACGGTAGGAGGGGCGATGCAGCGTTCTTAGAGGAGGGTTTTTGTTTGGGTTTTCGAATTCCTTTTCAGGAGAGGAAAGGAGGGGTAGGTTGAGGAATCTGTCAACAGTGTTGCAGTTTCCTGAGGACGCTATGGATATATTGTGTAAGGGGGTACAGTCGGGGGGGTGATTAGCTCCTTTTCGGATCCGTCACTGGATGGGTTTCATATTTCTCTGGTGGGGGTAGTTCCGAAGGGGACTCTGGGGTCCTTTCCTCTTACATCATTTGTCATTCCCCAAAGGGGGATCAGTTAATGATGTCATTTCTCTAGATCTTTCCTCGGTGTCATATACGCCGTTTGATTCGGTGGTGGGATTGGTGCAGGGAGCAAGGAGGGGTGCATTGATGTGAAGGTCGATATTGAATTGGCTTTTCGGTTGTTGTCGATACATACAGATTGCCATCATCTCTTGATGTTGGTTTGAAGAGACATTCTTTCTAAGCCTCTGCTTGCTCAGGTGTTGTTCCATATCTTGCTCCTACTTTTAGAAGCTTAGTTGTTTTTTGGAATGGGTGGTCCAGACAGTTTCCGAATCCCATTCCTTGGTACAATAGTTGGATGACTTTTTGTGTTAGACATGGGAGTGCGTTAACACCCTGCACTGTTTTCTATGGATGGCAAAGGTTTTTGAGGTTCCTTTTGACTTCTAATAAAATGGAGGGTCTGGCAATGGTGATAGTCTTTCTAGGAATCGAAATTGATTCAGTAGCGGGCTATAGCTGCCTGCCTCAGCTCAAGATCTTTAAAACACAAAATGTCACATTAGGCAAGGTTTAACCTTTTTACGCCGCAGGGCGTACTGTGCCACACAACTACAACAACACAACAATAGATGATGGAAATGATCTGAACATGTCAAAAGGAAGCAATGAGTACATGGATGTATCTAAAAATGCCTTGTGTTCCTTCACCTGAGTGAGCAATCTTTAAAAAATTTTCCTCTCAAATTTTCAAATTGCACCCAGCAGAGAAATCACAATATCAATTCACTCGCAGGTATATATTCTGGGGGGTGGGATATATTACTTATACAAAGAATTCAAACTTGCAGGGGAACAATAATAGAAAAGCCCTCACAATGTATCCATCTAATCCTGAATAAAGCCTGAATATGTCATTAGTTCTTTTTACCATTTCAGTTTGTTTACTTCTAAACCCTGCACATGGTTTTTCAGGGTAAATGTATCAATGGGAAGCCGGGAATCCCATTAATTGATGTCACACATTGGGAATCACATTTTGTGCAGATAACATGAGACCGGATAGGTCATATTAAGATGGTAGCATCACAATTTCTATTTAACACAATATATGGAAAGAGGTTTATTTTGTGCCTGGCTGTACCTCAGGTTTGGAGGTGCAGGTGTAGGCTTGTACACCATATAAAACCAACAATGCAAATGATGTTTTTTAATTAATTAATTTTTTTTATGCAGCGAAATCAGTCATCACGTTTTTAGATTTGCCCAACAGATGTCGGGTAGACATGTACACACCAAAAAAAATTCATTTAGAACGAATGGATTCGTCCTAAAACACAATTTAATTAGTCCCTATCAAAATTCGTTTTCAGTTCTATCGTATAAAAACGAGTTTCGTTCATCCGAAAACCGGCAGATACATTGTTGAAAGCTGCAAATTACAATGCAAACATTTAAGGCACTTAGTTGCGAGGATGTCAATCAGCTGTAACACCCTGCACTAATAACTGTTCACTTCACGCTCACAGCACTCAGATACAATATGAAATCATATTTTTATTAAGATATTATTGCAGTGCTGAGATCGGCTACTTGTTACATTATTATCCCTCAGCACAATGTGTCATGCAAAGCTGTTAAAGTAACTGCTGCTCATCACATCGCTCAGAGTTTCCATAAAACTAGTAAATTATATTATACTAGTTGTAAAGCCTGCCCAGAGGGCAGTCTATTGTGGATATACTGCCCCTGCTCATGTATACTGCCCCAGCTCGTGGATACTGCCCCAGCTCGTGGATATTGCCCCAGCACGTGGATACTGCCCCAGCACGTGGATATTGCCCCAGCACGTGGATATTGCCCCAGCACGTGGATATTGCCCCAGCTCGTGGATATTGCCCCAGCACGTGGATACTGCCCCAGCACGTGGATACTGCCCCAGAACGTGGATACTGCCCCAGCACGTGGATACTGCCCCAGCACGTGGATATTGCCCCAGCACGTGGATATTGCCGCAGCACGTGGATACTGCCCCAGCTCGTGGATACTGCCCTAGCACGTGGATATTGCCCCAGCACGTGGATATTGCCCCAGCTCGTGGATACTGCCCCAGCTCGTGGATACTGCCCTAGCACGTGGATATTGCCCCAGCACGTGGATGGATACTGCCCCAGCACGTGGATATTGCCCCAGCTCGTGGATACTGCCCCCAGCTCCTGGATATTGCCCCAGCACGTGGATACTGCCCCAGCACGTGGATATTGCCCAGCACGTGGATATTGCCCCAGCACGTGGATACTGCCCCAGCACGTGGATACTGCCCCAGCACGTGGATATTGCCCCAGCTCGTGGATACTGCCCCAGCACGTGGATACTGCCCAGCACATGGATATTGCCCCAGCACGTGGATTGATACTGCCCCAGCACGTGGATACTGCCCCAGCACGTGGATACTGCCCCAGCACGTGGATGGATACTGCCCCAGCTCGTGGATACTGCCCCAGCTCGTGGATACTGCCCCAGCTCGTGGATACTGCCCAAGCTCGTGGATACTGCCCAAGCACGTGGATACTGCCCAAGCACGTGGATACTGCCCCAGCACGTGGATATTGCCCCAGCTCGTGGATACTGCCCCAGCACGTGGATACTGCCCAGCACATGGATATTGCCCCAGCACGTGGATTGATACTGCCCCAGCACGTGGATACTGCCCCAGCACGTGGATACTGCCCCAGCTCGTGGATACTGCCCCAGCTCGTGGATACTGCCCCCAGCTCGTGGATACTGCCCCAGCTCGTGGATACTGCCCCCAGCTCGTGGATACTGCCCCCAGCACGTGGATACTGCCCCAGCTCGTGGATATCGCCCCAGCACGTGGATATCGCCCCCCCGCTCGTGGATATGGCCCCCCCGCTCGTGGATATGGCCCCCCCGCTCGTGGATATGGCCCCCCCGCTCGTGGATATGGCCCCCCCGCTCGTGGATATACTCACCTACATCGGCCCTCCAGCGATGGCGGTCCCGCGTCCCGCTTCCAGCGTCCTCTCTCGCTCCGTTGGTCGCCGGGATGACGTCACGAAAGCCTTTGACCCCCGGGGTCAAAGGCTTTCGTGACGTCATTCCGGCGAACAACGGAGCGAGAGAGGACGCTGGAAGCGGGACCGCCATCGCTGGAGGAGCTAAGGGCCGATGTAGGTGAGTATGTGTTAGGCAACATCCCCCTACATTGGCCCGGAGCCTCAGCGGTGGCTGTCGTAGGCTGCTCGGCCGGCCTCCAGGCTTAGGCGAGCCCCCGGCTCGGCTGGGCCTGTAGGCCCAAGCCAAGCCGGGGGCTCGCCTGAGCCTGGAGGCCGGCCGAGCAGCCTGCGACAGCCGGAGGACAGTCACCGCTGGAGCTCAGGGCTAATGTAGGTGAGTATGTGCTCTCCACACCCACCCTGCTTACTCGGCCGGTATCCAAGCTTAGGCGAGCCCCCGGCTTGGGCCTAGAGGCCCAGCAGAGCCGGGGACTCGCCTGAGCATGGAGGCCGGTCGAGTTGCATGCTCGGCCTTCCTCCAGGCTCAGGTGAGTCCCTGGCTCGGCTGGGCCTCTAGGCCAAGCCAAGCCGGGGGCTCGCCTGAGCCTGGATGCCGACCAAGCTTAGGCGAGCCCCCGGCTTGGCGTGGGCCTAGAGGCCCAGCCGAGCCGGGGACTCGCCTGAGCCTGGAGGACGCCCGAGCATGCAACTCGACCGGCCTCCATGCTCAGGCGAGTCCCCGGCTCGGCAGGGCCTCTAGGCCCAAGCCAAGCCGGGGGCTCGCCTAAGCTTGGATACCGGCCGAGCAAGCAGGGTGTGTGTGTGTGTGTAGAGCACATACTCACCTACATCGGCCTCGAGTCCTCCACCGGTTCCACACATACTCACCGACATCGGCCCTTAGCTCCTCCAGCGATGGCGGTCCCGCTTGCAGCATCCTCTCTCTCTCCGTTGCTCGCCAGGATGACGTCACGAAAGCCTTTGACCCCCCGGGTCAAAGGCTTTCGTGACGTCATTCCGGCGAGCAACGGAGAGAGGATGCTGCAAGCGGGACCGCCATCGCTGGAGGAGCTAAAGGCCGATGTCGGTGAGTATGTGTTAGGCAACATCGGCCCTGAGCTCCAGCGGTGACCTCCTCCGGCCGAGCAGGCTGCTCGGCCGGCCTCTACGCTTAGGCGAGTCCCCGGCTCGGCTGGGCCTGTAGGCCCAAACCGAGCCGGGGGCTCGCCTAAGCCTAGAGGGCCGCCGAGCAGCCAGCGGCAGCCGGAGGAGGTCTCCGCTGGAGCTCAGGGCCGATTTTGGGGTGTATTTGTTTGGGAACTTCGGCCCCGATCCTCCAGCGGTGACCTTCTCCGGCTGCCGCTGGCTGCTCGGCGGGCCTCTAGGCTTAGGCGAGTCCCCGGCTCGGCTGGGCCTGTAGGCCCAAACCGAGCCGGGGGCTCGCCTAAGCCTAGAGGGCCGCCGAGCAGCCAGCGGCAGCCGGAGGAGGTCTCCGCTGGAGCTCAGGGCCGATTTTGGGGTGTATTTGTTTGGGAACTTCGGCCCCGATCCTCCAGCGGTGACCTTCTCCGGCTGCCGCTGGCTGCTCGGCGGGCCTCTAGGCTTAGGCGAGTCCCCGGCTCGGCTGGGCCTGTAGGCCCAAACCGAGCCGGGGGCTCGCCTAAGCCTAGAGGGCCGCCGAGCAGCCAGCGGCAGCCGGAGGAGGTCTCCGCTGGAGCTCAGGGCCGATTTTGGGGTGTGTTGTTTGGGAACTTCGGCCCCGATCCTCCAGCGGTGACCTTCTCCGGCTGCTGCTGGCTGCTCGGCGGGCCTCTAGGCTTAGGCGAGTCCCCGGCTCGGCTGGGCCTGTAGGCCCAAACCGAGCCGGGGGCTCGCCTAAGCCTAGAGGGCGCCGAGCAGCCAGCGGCAGCCGGAGGAGGTCTCCGCTGGAGCTCAGGGCCGATTTTGGGGTGTGTTTGTTTGGGAACTTCGGCCCCGATCCTCCAGCGGTGACCTTCTCCGGCTGCTGCTGGCTGCTCGGCGGGCCTCTAGGCTTAGGCGAGTCCCCGGCTCGGCTGGGCCTGTAGGCCCAAACCGAGCCGGGGGCTCGCCTAAGCCTAGAGGGCCGCCGAGCAGCCAGCGGCAGCCGGAGGAGGTCTCCGCTGGAGCTCAGGGCCGATTTTGGGGTGTATGTTTGGGAACTTCGGCCCCGATCCTCCAGCGGTGACCTTCTCCGGCTGCTGCTGGCTGCTCGGCAGGCCTCTAGGCTTAGGCGAGTCCCCGGCTCGGCTGGGCCTGTAGGCCCAAACCGAGCCGGGGGCTCGCCTAAGCCTAGAGGGCCGCCGAGCAGCCAGCGGGAGCCGGAGGAGGTCTCCGCTGGAGCTCAGGGCCGATTTTGGGGTGTATTTGTTTGGGAACTTCGGCCCCGATCCTCCAGCGGTGACCTTCTCCGGCTGCCGCTGGCTGCTCGGCGGGCCTCTAGGCTTAGGCGAGTCCCCGGCTCGGCTGGGCCTGTAGGCCCAAACCGAGCCGGGGGCTCGCCTAAGCCTAGAGGGCCGCCGAGCAGCCAGCGGCAGCCGGAGGAGGTCTCCGCTGGAGCTCAGGGCCGATTTTGGGGTGTATTTGTTTGGGAACTTCGGCCCCGATCCTCCAGCGGTGACCTTCTCCGGCTGCCGCTGGCTGCTCGGCGGGCCTCTAGGCTTAGGCGAGTCCCCGGCTCGGCTGGGCCTGTAGGCCCAAACCGAGCCGGGGGCTCGCCTGAGCCTGGAGGCCCGCCGGCAGCCGGAGGACGGTCACCGCTGGAGGATCGGGGCATCTGGCCATGTAAACACACGGGTAGCTGCGCGCGGCTCGTGCCGTTTTTTTTTTTTTTTTTCACGCGGCCGGCACGCGCAGCTACCTGTGTGTTCTAACGGCCGCTTTCAAATGTCCGTCGCGCATGCGCAGACGGCTTTTGGCGACGGACAGTTTTTAGCTTATCCTTTTATAGTATAGATATTAGAGGTTATAGCAATATTATTTACTAGTTTTACGGAAACTGAACGCTGTGATGAGCAGCAGTTAGTTACTGTAACAGCTCTGCCTGACACATTGTGCTAAGATGTAACACAAGCAGCTGATCTCAGCGCTTAGAGGAGCCACTGGGTTTAAAGGGCTCAATTAAAATAAAAAAAAAGAGCCATTCATCTCCTCTAAGCTTTCAGTCCTATTTAAGTTAATGTTTTGGTTTTCCTCTCCCCCTGCATTAGATCATCCTAAGTAAATTCCCCTCCCTTAATGTAGGAGGATGTTTTATACAGAGATGGGCATCAATTAATGCAGGATGTAAAGGTGATGCCCCCCAGGGGGTGATATAGCACTGATAAATAACAAATTATCAGTGCTATTATTAAGTAAGATGATTATTACTGTGGCTAAGTTCCTCTTGTAAGGTAGCAGCACTCAGTGTCTGCACAATCAGCTGTGGTTTGGTAAGATATCAGCACTCAGAGCCAAGTCACTGCTGAAGGGGCAGAGGCAGACACTAAGTGCAGCTACCTTAAAAGAGGAATTTAGCCACAGTAATAATCATCTTACCTAAATAAATACCTAATTTATCAATGTTATCACAGTGACTCCGAGCGCTGGTTCAGTTACACTTTCACAGGCTCTGAGAGATACAATAACTGATCCAGCGCTCATAACCTCCTGCCATACTATTGTAGCGCTGCATTAGATTAGCTCTGGTGTATTGAACTATTGTTACCACTAGAGGGAGACAGAGCTAGAGACATTGTGGACTATGCTGGACAAAAAGGACTTAATCTCCTAGAACCCTTTGCAAAGAGGACAGGAAGTTGGCGTGCAGCACCGAGGAAAGACATCAGCAGCCTCGTGCTTGGAGAGAGGAGAATGAGCAGAGCGACGAGCGGAGTAGGATGCATACAGAAACGCTGTCCGGGATCGCAGCCAGGCCGGAGTGCGAGCGCCATCGTATCCAGTGCTGGAGATCGGAGATGGAAAGTGTGTTATCGCCTCCTACATTGCGCTTAACTGCTGGGATGACAACCAGGTTCCGGTAGGACCTTGAGTTAGGAGGCCGCGACGATCAATTGGGAGTGCAGGTGGCAGATCGTTGTTCCGGAGATTCGGCCGGCAAGCGGGGAGCAGAATCGTTGGCACCTTGTTCCAGTCTAAAGCAGAGAGAGAGATCCTTTGGTCGAGACATTGGTTCTGGACATTTCGTTCATCGGATGGGTGAGAGGCCTCCAGGCCTACGGTTCCAAAACAAAAGCGCGCACTCGTTAAATTGCTTCAATTCACAGGGCCCCAACGGTGACTAGTCGAAGATTATTCTTTTTGTTCACTGGCCAGTTGAACACAGTACCCGGGTACCCTAGACACCACATTTTTTTAGCCTTTTTGACAGGACTTACACTTGCAAACTGAGGGGGTTAACCGTTCCTTTTTCCACCACGTGTTTTCCCGCGTTACGCATTCCTGTCATTCATATTAACGTACATGTGTATTATATGCCACTTTATTGAGACCAGTAAAGTATATAAACTAGAAAATCAACAACAGTGCTGGTGTATAGTAGTTCCTAATGTGGTGAGACTATCCCGAGGTTTATTCTGCGGCTCCTCTGGGGGTGAGCGCTACACCTGGGGGCTCGTCCAGGATTCCAGTCTCTGAGTATACCGCAATTAAAAGGTTAATATGGATCCAGACACTGCTGCCAAATGGTGTGAGGAGCAGAATAGACAGCTAGGGTTAATTGTAGTCATGGACATTCCCGCAGACACTTGGGCCAAAGACCAGATTCGCCAGGCCGTGGCCACGCTGACACCAGATCATCGGGGGTTAATAATGGACATTAAAGCAAACCTAGAGACTTTTCACACATGTTCTTTTTGAGTGGAGAAAGGGTGTTCCAGTGTGTTTTCAGGGTGCGAGTGTGAAGCTGACGACGATGTGGAAGTTCAACTGATCCAGCCATGTACGCCAGGTGGCGATCTCGCGAACATTCCTGCGCCCGGCCCGCTAGCCATGATCGAGCCAGAGTTCATTGTGGCTATCGGAGACTTGCTGGCTAAATGTCAGAGAACTAACCCTCCTCACACTAATTTTGGTTATCGACGGTTGAGGAATTTTTCAGGAAGCGTGCCAACTCCGGCGGGAGAAGAAACCTTCGAGGAATGGGTAGAACAGGCGATGCAGGCTCTAGACGAGTGGGACGTCCCTGAAGCGCAGGAGAAACAGAGAATTACTGAGCGCTTAAAGGGACCTGCATCAGAGGCTGTTAGAAACCTGAAGTTGAGTAAACGAGACTGTACTGCTTTAGATTACCTAAATATATTACAGGAAGTCTTCGGGGGAACAGAAAAGGCTGCTGAACTCACATGAGTACCAATATGAACACACCTACCAGCAAAAAGGTGAGAAAATGACTGATTATATGAGGCGCCTGGACAAGATTCTGCACCATATACTTCTCAAGAAAGGGGCCGAACCTGCCATGATAGATCAAATCAGAATGCGGCAGATATTGAGGGGTACTCAACCTCTAGATCCTGTGATGTTGCAGCTGAAAACCAGAGAAGGTAACAGAGAATTGAAATACCTGGAGCTGATGCGAGCTGTTAGAGAGGAAGAGGCTCTTCTGGAAGAGAAGTCCCTAAGAAGAGGGGAAAGAGCCTATGCACAACCCGTGAGACATGACGAAGGTTCGTTGACTGAAGATGATTTGATGGATGCCTATGGGTCCGAAGTCGACAGGAAAGAGCAGTTTGTTGTCCCTACGCCTTCGGAGAGTGCTGCAAGAGAGTCAACTATTCAGGCATATGGTGAAATACAAAAGACTGTTAAGAAAGTGCAAGAAGCTCAAGGTGAACTGGAGCAGGTACACATGGACCTGTGCCGGGTAATTTTGAAGGTGGCAGAGACACAGACCGATATGCAGAAATTCCTCACAGATATGCAGACAACAGGAGTTGCTGTGGCCTCTGGCCAGGGTCCTTCAAAGGAATCACCACGAGCAAGTGCACCTCCATCTTCAAAGAAGAGATGTTTCAGTTGTGGAGAAATGGGTCATTTCAGAGCACAGTGCACAAACCGAAGGCCGGAGAGGAAAATAGTTGAAGAGTTCTTAAAGGCATTAGAAGGGCTGCTATCTACCTCACAGGCAGGAAACTACGAAGGGCCCTGGTGAGGGAGCAAACTAGGTGCCCAACGGTCAAAAACGCTCCAATTTTCAAGCCCGAATTGAAAGGCCGAGAGGGTCCAGATCCGTGCCGAATGCTGTGCCTTCCAGGACTGAAAGAGTTACTCCATTAATATCTGGTCCTATGTCACGGGAAAGCAATGCACACCCAAAACCTCCTTGAGTCAGGAGAAAGGCTAGAGTACAGCGAACTGGGTCTATATCCCCTGCTGCTACAAGCAAGTTTCCTGACCAGCTGATAGGTCCTTTGTCCATTGTTCCAATCCGAGTAGAGGGAGTCTATACTAAAGCTCTGTTAGACTCAGGTGCCCAAGTGACGCTGATATATTGAGACTTCTATGAGAAACACTTGAAGCACATACCCTTGAAAAAGCTAAAGGACCTTGAGATCTGGGGTATCGGAACTGAGAAGCTTCCCTATGATGGATATCTACAGGTGAAGTTAGAGTTTGGCTCTGAGGTCGTCAGACAGTCTGGAGGTTGTGACGCATTGGCCATTGTGTGTCCTCACCCTTCGGGGGCCAGCCGAAGTTCTTTGATAGTGGGGACGAATACTGATCTGGTGAGATGTCTTCTGACTCCGATAGTGATGGAAGAAGTTTCTACCAAAGAAGTACATCCGATGTTACGTCCGGTCTATCGACGAATGGTCGAAGAGCAGAGAGCACCTGCTGAAGTGGGGCATCTGTGGAGATTGGGAGGAACAGAGAAGGTTCTACAATCAGGAGAAGTGGCGAGATTCCGGGCTTCAGTTAAGTTGAACGAATCACAACCGGGTCCTTATGTGGTACTGGAAACTGATCTCAGTCATGGGAGGCCAGAGTAGAAGTAATCCCTGAAATAATCTCTACAAGAGCTTTGAAACAGACATGGGAAGAGTTTCAGTTAGTGTGTGTAATGTGTCTGATTCTCCAGTGGTCCTGAAAGCACGAATGCCCATCGGACAAGTGGCTTCTGTTACGCCTCTCTCCCCTACCGATTTAGGGGGGGAGTGAACAATGAGATTCCATCCGAACGGTGCTATCCTAAAGACGCTCCTATCTCGCTTGAATGGAAGAAACAACTTCAGTCCCAGATCCTAAAGTGGAAGGACTTGTTTTCTAAGGATGAGTTCGACGAGGGATGCGCTATGAGTACTGAACATCGCATTTGACTGCAGGAGGATAAGCTGTTTCGAGAAAGGTCAAGACGAGTTCCGCTGGGAGACTTGGATGATCTACGAGAACAGTTGACCGAACTGCAAAGGACTAAGGTGATTCAAGAATCCAGGAGTCCTTATGCTTCTCCCATAGTGATGGTTCGAAAGAAGAATGGCTCTATCCGTTTATGTATAGACTATCGCACGCTAAATCAGAGGACCATTCTTGATCAATATGCTACTCCCCGGATAGAAGATGCCTTACAGTGTTTGTCTGGAGCAAAATGGTTTAGTGTACTAGACCTGCGAAGTGGGTATCAGATACCAATGCATCCTGAAGACAAAAAGAAGACTGCGCTCATCTGCCCACTGGGGTTATTTGAGTTACTAGAAAGCCTCCAGGACTCACAGGGGCTCCCAACACGTTCCAACGGTTAATGGAGAAGAAGGTTGGAGACATGAACCTGATAGAGGTGTTAGTGACCTGATTGTGTTTGGAAGGACTTTGGAAGAACATGAGCAATGGTTGGAGAAGGTCTTGAAGCGGCTCCATGAAGAGGGGTTGAAACTGTCGTTGGAAAAGTGTCAATTTTGCTTACCTTCAGTTACGTACCTGGAGCATGTCATTTCTGCGGAAGGCGTTTCAACGGATCCTCGAAAGTTGGAAGCCGTAGCTTCCTGGCCTAGACCCCGGAATATTACCGAACTTAGATCCTTCCTGGGATTCTCCTCATACTACCGAAGATTCGTAGGGGGATTTGCTAAGATAGGTCAACCTTTGAATAAACTCCTGCCAACAGAAGAAGTTGGAGACGACTCAACGGCCCCTAATCGAAGTTCGCTGGCTCAAGGGCCTAGGAAGGCTCGGGAATCAATTCAAGAAGAGTGGACTAATCAGTGTGAAAATTTGAAGTGGGCGGTAGTAGACAAGCTGAAAGATTATCTTTATGGGGCTTCATTTGTGATAAAGACTGACAACAATCCTCTTATGTACGTCCTTACTACTAGGGATGAGCTGTTTGGTTCGGAGTTCGCATCGAACATAGCCTGTTCAGTTGTTCGCGAACTCCGAACATTTCCGGGTGTTCACCGCGTGTTCGCCCACAATGCACCACAATGGACCACAATGCACTTTCCAACTGGCCTGAAGCTCGTAATTGGCTACAGCCTTGCACCTGACCACAGGTCTGGTGCAAGACAGGTTCAACACTATGCCAATCACGGCTCAGAGTCCTGATTGGGCAAATTTTGCCCAATCATGGGCTCACAGAGCTAAGTCCGAGCAGCACACTATATAAGGTTTCCACGCAGCGCTTCTGCACACATTTGAGAGGAGATTTCATAGTAGATAGTTGTTCTGTGTTCTTACTGACGGTCTGCCACGCTACTGGGGGGGTCTCATTTTCTACCAAATATCTGGGAATTGAGGTGATCTGTCTCTTGTCACTGCCAGCAAGTCTTTTTGGGGTCACAAATTTCTACAAAATATTTGGGAATTGAGGTGATCTGTGTCTTGTGATTCACTACCAGTACCACGCAGTATTTTGGGGGGTCACAAATTTTTACAAAATATCTGGGAATTGAGGTGATCTGTCTCTTGTCACTGCCAGCAAGTATTTTGGGGGTCACAAATTTCTACAAAACATTTGGGAATTGAGGTGATCTGTCTCTTGTCACTGCCACGTAGTATTTTGAGGGGTCACAAATATCTACAAAATATTTGGGAATTGAGGTGATCTGTGTCTTGTGACTCACTGCTAGTACCACGCAGTATTTTGGGGGTCACTAATTTTTACAAAATATCTGGGAATTGAGGTGATCTGTCTCTTGTCACTGCCAGCAAGTATTTTGGGGGTCACAAATTTCTACAAAACATTTGGGAATTGAGGCGATCTGTGTCTTGTCACTGCCAGCAAGTATTTTGGGGGTCACAAATTTCTACAAAACATTTGAGAATTGAGGTGATCTGTCTCTTGTCACACTGCGAGTATCACGCAGTATTTTGGAAGGTCACTAATTTTTACAAAATATGTGGGAATTGAGGTGATCTGTCTCTTGTCACTGCCAGCAAGTATTTTGGGGGTCACAAATTTCTAGAAAACATTGGGAATTGAGGTGATCTGTGTCTTGTCACACAGCCAGTACCACACAGTATTTTGGGGGTCACAAATTTCTACAAAACATTTGGGAATTGAGGTGATCTGTGTCTTGTCACTGCCAGCAAGTATTTTGGGGGTCACAAATTTCAACAAAATATTTGGGAATTGAGGTGATCTGTGTCTTGTCACTGCCAGCAAGTTTTTTGGGGGTCACAAATTTCTACAAAACATTTGGGAATTGAGGTGATCTGTGTCTTGTCACACAGCCAGTACCACGCAGTATTTGGGGGTCACAAATTTTTACAAAATATTTGGGAATTGAGGTGATCTGTCTCTTGTCACACAGCCAGTACCACGCAATATTTTGGGGGGTCACAAATTTTTACAAAATATCTGGGAATTGAGGTGATCTGTGTCTTGTCACTGCCAGCAAGTATTTTGGGGGTCACTAATTTCTACAAAACATTTGGGAATTGAGGTGATCTGTATCTTGTCACTGCCAGCAAGTCTTTTTGGGGTCACAAATTTCTACAAAATATTTGGGAATTGAGGTGATCTGTGTCTTGTGATTCACTACCAGTACCACGCAGTATTTTGGGGGTCACAAATTTTTACTAAATATCTGGGAATTGAGGTGATCTGTCTCTTGTCACTGCCACGTAGTATTTTGAGGGGTCACAAATATCTACAAAATATTTGGGAATTGAGGTGATCTGTGTCTTGTGACTCACTGCTAGTACCACGCAGTATTTCGGGGGTCACTAATTTTTACAAAATATCTGGGAATTGAGGTGATCTGTCTCTTGTCACTGCCAGCAAGTATTTTGGGGGTCACAAATTTCTACAAAACATTTGGGAATTGAGGCGATCTGTGTCTTGTCACTGCCAGCAAGTATTTTGGGGGTCACAAATTTCTACAAAACATTTGGGAATTGAGGTGATCTGTGTCTTGTCACTGCCAGCAAGTATTTTGGGGGTCACAAATTTCTACAAAACATTTGAGAATTGAGGTGATCTGTCTCTTGTCACACAGCGAGTATCACGCAGTATTTTGAAGGGTCACTAATTTTTACAAAATATGTGGGAATTGAGGTGATCTGTCTCTTGTCACTGCCAGCAAGTATTTTGGGGGTCACAAATTTCTAGAAAACATTTGGGAATTGAGGTGATCTGTGTCTTGTCACTGCCAGCAAGTATTTTGGGGGTCACAAATTTCTACAAAACATTTGGGAATTGAGGTGATCTGTGTCTTGTCACTGCCGGCAAGTATTTTGGGGGTCACAAATTTCTACAAAACATTTGTGAATTGAGGTGATCTGTGTCTTGTCACTGCCAGCAAGTATTTTGGGGTCACAAATTTCTACAAAATATTTGGGAATTGAGGTGATCTATGTCTTGTCACACAGCCAGTACCACGCAGTATTTGGGGGTCACAAATTTTTACAAAATATTTGGGAATTGAGGTGATCTGTCTCTTGTCACACAGCCAGTACCACGCAATATTTTGGGGGGTCACAAATTTTTACAAAATATCTGGGAATTGAGGTGATCTGTGTCTTGTCACTGCCAGCAAGTATTTTGGGGGTCACTAATTTCTACAAAACATTTGGGAATTGAGGTGATCTGTATCTTGTCACACAGCCAGTGCAACGCAGTATTTTGGGGGTCACAAATTTCTACAAAACATTTGGGAATTGAGATGATCTGTCTCTTGTCACACAGCCAGTATCACGCAGTATTTTGAAGGGTCACTAATTTTTACAAAATATGTGGGAATTGAGGTGATCTGTCTCTTGTCACTGCCAGCAAGTATTTTGGGGGTCATAAATTTCTAGAAAACCTTTGGGAATTGAGGTGATCTGTGTCTTGTCACTGCCAGTAAGTATTTTGGGGTCACAAATTTCTACAAAATATTTGGGAATTGAGGTGATCTGTGTCTTGTCACACAGCCAGCAAGTTTTTTGGGGGTTACAAATTTCTACAAAACATTTGGGAATTGAGGTGATCTGTCTCTTGTCACTGCCAGCAAGTATTTTGGGGGTCACAAATTTCTACAAAATATTTGGGAATTGAGGTGATCTGTCTCTTGTCACACAGCCAGTACCACGCAATATTTTGGGGGGTCACAAATTTTTAGAAAATATCTGGGAATTGAGGTGATCTGTGTCTTGTCACTGCCAGCAAGTATTTTGGGGGTCACAAATTTCTACAAAACATTTGGGAATTGAGGTGATCTGTGTCTTGTCACACAGCCAGTGCCACGCAGTATTTTGGGGGTCACAAATTTCTACAAAATATTTGGGAATTGTTATAATCCGTTTGTTCTCACTGGCTGCCACCCATCAGGGGGTCTCACTGATTTATAGGAGGTTTCTGAGACTTGTAATCTGTGGCTTCTCACTGCCACCCATCAGGGGGTCCCACATACTTCTAGCAGATTTATGCGAATTGTAATCTGTGGCTTCTCACTGCCACCCATCAGGGGGTCACACTGATTTATAGGAGGTTTCTGAGTCTTGTAATCTGTGGCTTCTCACTGCCACCCATCAGGGGGTCTCACTGATTTATAGGAGGTTTCTGAGATTTGTAATCTGTGGCATCTCACTGCCAGCTATCAGGGGGTCACACTGATTTATAGGAGGTTTCTGAGACTTGTAATCTGTGGCTTCTCACTGCCACCAATCAGGGGGGCACACTGATTTAAAGGAGGTTTCTGAGATTTGTAATCTGTGGCTTCCCACTGCCACCCATCAGGGGGTCCCACATACTTCTAGCAGATTTATGCAAATAGTAATTTGTGTCTCCTCACTGCCAGCTATCAGGGGGTCACACTGATTTATAGGAGGTTTCTGAGACATTTAATTTGTGTCTTCTCACTGCCACCCATAAGGGGGTCACACTGATTTAAAGGAGGTTTCTGATACTTGTAATCTGTGGCTTCTCACTGCCACCCATCAGGGGGTCCCACATACTTCTAGCAGATTTATGCGAATTGTAATCTGTGGCTTCTCACTGCCACCCATCAGGGGGTCACACTGATTTATAGGAGGGAATTGTAATCTGTGTCTTGTCACTGGCTGCCAGCTATCAGGGTGTCTCACTGAGTTATACCAGAGTTCTGTAAATCTTTAATCTTTATACCAGAGTTGAATCAGAGTTCTGTATATATTTAATCTATATATCACTCACCATGTCTGAAAGAACAAAAAGGACAGGCAGACGCTCCCAGACACAGATAAGAGGGCAAGCAGCCCCTATGTCGGGAGGCTGTGCCTCTGGTCGTGGTGGACCTGGTGCATCCTCTGCAGGGGCACGCTTGTCCTTTCTAACTGGTGCTGGCCATTTTAAGCAGCAGCAACATACAGAGGATTTGGTGGATTGGCTAACCAGGCCATCCTCATCCTCCGAGTCCTCTGCCAGCCAGGCTTGAAGTGCTTTACAGTCCACCTCAGCTAACAAAACATCTAATGCAGCCTCAATGTCCACAGCTACTCCTGCCGTAGCCTCACTATCACACACAGAGGAGTCAGCTGAATTGTTTGACTACAATGAGAGTGACATGCTGCTTGAGGATGCGCAGCAAGTACAGTGCTCTGATTCAATCTCTGAGGTTGAGGAATGGAGTATAATCAAACTAGAGGAAGGGGGTGCCAGTGATGACACACAAATAACTGGCACTCATGTTGCCCCAGCAGCTGCAGCATATACTGCCTAGTTGGCTCCAGTGAAGATGACATTGATGATGAGGTCACTGACTCCACCTGGGTGCCAGATCGAAGAGAGGAATCAAGTGAGGAAGAGGGGGAGGAGGAGGCACAGCAAACACGAGGCACAACATCCTCTATGACCAACCGTAACACTAGCCAGTTCAAGGCATCAGATGTCAGAGCTGCTCCGGTGCAGAGCACTGTTGTCTCAAAGCACACATGCAGGAACTCTGTTGTCTGGGAGTTCTTTAAGAAATGTGCACCGTGGCTATTTTTAATCTATGTCAGATGAGGCTGAAGCGTGGGAAAGACACCGGACACTTGGGTACCACGTGCTTGAGGCGACATATGAACACCTGCCACACATCCCGTTGGCGCAAAACTTTGCGTAGGTCCTCCTCTTCCTCATCTGTCTCTACCCCCACTGTATGTCCTGCCATGTCATTGCCTACACCTCCACTGACAGGGATGATGCTACAGTAATGGATGTACCAGCTCCTTCCACACAATGTGACATCATTCCATCAGTTGAAGATTTACGCAGTCAGATTACGTTGCCGCAGCTGCTGCAGCGTAAGAAAAAATATAGTCCCAACCATCCCCAAGCACAGCGTCTAAATGCCAGCTTAGCAAAATTACTCGCATTGCAGCTGCTGCCTTTCCAGCTGGTGGACTCTGCTCCCTTCCGTGAATTTGCTGAATGTGCTGTACCACAGTGGCTGGTTCCGAAACGCCATTACTTGTCACGCAAGGCCATTCCAGCACTATACCAGCACGTGGAAGACAATGTTATCCAGTCATTGGGAAAGGCAGTCAGCAACAAGGTGCATGTGACTTTAGACACGTGGTCCAGCAAGCATGGACAGGGCCGTTACATTTCCGTCACGGCACACTGGGTAACTCTGATTGCAGCTGGGAGGGATACAAGGCGGGGCTCTGTGCTGGAGCTTGTTCATCCACCACGCCT
The DNA here is from genome assembly GCA_009667805.1 of Leptobrachium leishanense. Lineage (NCBI taxonomy): Eukaryota > Metazoa > Chordata > Amphibia > Anura > Megophryidae > Leptobrachium > Leptobrachium leishanense. The sequence continues at coordinate 70,928,644 of CM019073.1, read as the reverse complement.
CCAGAAAGCTGCTTGTATGAGGTCTGTCTGCTCCACCACTTCTTCCTCCTCCTCCTCCTCCTCTGTCTCTGGCGAAGTGGCAGTTAAACCGAGGCGTGGCAGGGGCTACGCAATGGCTCAAGCAAAAAGATGCCATACTGTGCTTGAGGTGGTTTGTTTAGGGGACAGGAGTCACACCGGGCCAGAATTTCTGTCAGCTCTGCAGGGGCAGGTGCAGAGATGGTTAACACCACTCCAGCTTCAGCTGGGAATGATCGTCTGCGATAATAGCAGCAACCTTCTCTCCGCCCTACGCAAGGGTAAATTGACGCATGTACCATGCCTAGCACACGTCCTAAATCTAGTGGTACAGCGTTTCCTAACCAAGTACCCAGGGTTGGCAGAACTTCTCAGCCAGGCCAGAAAAGTCTGCAGCCAGTTCAGATGGTGATTCCCAGCAAGCGTTCGCCTGGCAGAAATTCTAAGAGAATGCCACCTTCCCACAAACCATCTGATCTGTGACATGCCCACCACTGGCCAGAACTTAGCCAATATGCTATGCAGCTACTAGGTTGCCCTTCATCCAGCGTGCTTTCTGAAAGGACGTTCAGTGCTGCTGGAAGTTTTGTCACAGACAAAAGAGTGCGTCTGTCCTCCGACTCTGTAGACCGGCTGACATTTATAAAAATGAATCAGTCCTGGTTGAGCAGTTATCAATCCCCTGATGCTGATGTAACGGAATAGATCGGGGATGTCTTCTGCAGGCACAAAACCTCCAGCAATGAACTCTTCCACAATACCACAAAAATGCACTTGCTGCCATGAAAGGCACAATATTTGGCTGCACTGACGCCTGTGCCAGATTTATATCATTTTAATTTTTTGAACCGCAGGGTCCAACCCTGCACTCTTCCACAATACCACAAAAGGGTTACGGTGTGAATGCACTTGCTGCCATGAAAGGCACAATATTTGGCTGCACTGACGCCTGTGCCAGATTTATATCATTTTAATTTTTTGAACCGCAGGGTCCAACCCTGCACTCTTCCACAATACCACAAAAGGGTTATGGTGTGAATGCACTTGCTGCCATGAAAGGCGCAATATTCGGCTGCAATGACGCCTGTGCCACATCTATATCATTTAAATTTTTTGAATCGCAGGGTCCAACCCTGCACTCTTCCACAATACTACAGAGGGGTTACTGTATGATAGTACTTACTGGCAGTCTGGCACCAAAGCACAATATCTGGGTGCACTGACTCCTTTACCAGATTTTTTTTTTTTTTGTAAATATCATTTTATTAAGTTTTCAGAGAAAATGATAATAGGACACGCAGGTCCAAACAGTGGCAATATATCGTAAGGATGCAAAGTTATAAGTAAATAAAAGAGGGTAGACATGCAAGTCTGACATATAGTATAACAGGGCACGCAGGCTCCCAGGCAGATTCAGAGGGTGGGGAAGCTAGGGTGATAAAACAGAGAGGACGAAAACCAGGTGAACACAGTCTGGGGAGGGAAGAGAGCATAAATTCTACTCAGGCGTAGGCGTGGGAAGGGCAGGGACTGATGGGACCGGACCCAGGCGGGCGAGAAAGGCTGATGAAGTGGACAGTGTGTGCCATGGGGACCAAATTGAGAGGTATCGAGGAAGTTGATCAGTGGTCGACATATATAAATGTTCCACCGCCCTAAGGTCCTCCATCCGGCGGAACCATTCCCGCAGAGGTGGTGGGGCAATTTGTTTCCAGTACAGGGGGATCAGGCTCTTAGCAACATTCAATATGTGGGGCAGTATGGTCTTTTTGTAAGACGCTATAGACATATAGGTATGGTGAAGCAGCATAGAAGCCGGGGTAAAAGGTGGTGGGGTGCCTAGCAAATCACCGGCGATGGAGTGGAGACTCAACCAAAATGGGGACATCTGGGGACATTCCCACCACAGGTGAATAACCGAGCCCAGGGCCCCGAAGCAGCGCCAACAATCTGGGGAGATGTCCGGGGAGAAGGTGTGTAAGCGGATAGGAGTATAGTACCACAGTGTGAGCAGTTTATAAGCAGTTTCTTGGGTTCTGCTGTCCACGGAACATCGGTGTGTCAGCTCACATATGTCGGACCACTGTTCCTCTGTGAACGTGCATTCCAACATCATTTCCCATTTACCCATGAATGCTGGGGGGATCGTGGAGGATGCGTCTCGTAGAAGGGTATATATTAGAGACACCCCATTGGATAGGGGAGCGGGAGATGCACAAGTACGTTCAAGGTGTGTAAGGGGACGGGTCAGCATGTGAGGTCTCAGTGCGCGACGGAGACAGTTAGTGACCTGACGATATTTAAAGTGGTGCAAAAAGGTAGGCGGTCTATCCTCCAGCAGAGAGCCGAGGGGTATGGCACCCGAACTAGTGAGGAAGTGGTGGACCCTGGGAATGGGGGTAGTGGTCAAGGCCACCAACGATCTTGGTCCCATGTGTGACAGGAATCCATCGTAATATGTGATCGGGGTCATTGGGGAGGGATAGGTCGTCAGGCCCGAACGAGTCGCTTCCCTATGCCAACACCATAGGGTGGCAGTTGTGAACGGTGATGTGCGCGCCAATCTCATGCCCCGTGAGCGAGGCAGCCACGGGAGAACCGCCAATGGGACCTCCAGCATCGTTTGCTCCACAGACTTCCACCTCTTCACCACCCCCTCCCTGGTCCACTCCGCCGCCCGCAAAATGTGGCAAGAGGCGTAATAGCGGGGGAAATCCGGAACCCCCAACCCCCCTCGAAGTCTAGAACGTGTCATGGTGTCATAACTGATTCTTGGCCTAGCGCGACGCCAAATATAGGATATCACCAGGGAGCGCAGAGTAGCAAAAAAGGAGTTTGGAATGGTAATAGGCAGCGTTTGAAACAGGTAGAGAAGACGGGGGAGGATATTCATTTTGAGGACGGAGACCCTCCCTAGCCATGAGATGTGGGGGTAGTCCCATGCCCTAAGGTCGCGGCGGAAAGTTGCCATCAACACGGCAAAATTTGTTTCGTATAAGCGGGACCAGTCCACAGTCAACCACACACCCAGATACTGTAGTCGGGATCCCGCCCAACGAAAGGGCAGCGTATGGCGCATGGAGACTACCCTGTGCGATGGGACCGAAATGTTTAAGATAGAGTACTTCGAAAAATTAATCTTGAGATTAGCTAGTTTACGATATTCCTCAAAGACCGATAAAATGTTTGGGAGAGAGATCAATGGGTTAGAGACAAAGAAGAGAAGGTCGTCCGCGTATGCCGCCACCTTATGTGTTTCCGCCCCCCCCCGCAACCCCTGAAATATCCGGGTGTTGGCGAACCGCCTCTAAAAAGGGTTCTAAAGAAAGAATGAAAAGGAGAGGTGAGAGAGGGCAACCCTGACGCGTACCATTGCATATAGGGAAGCTATCAGTAAATGCACCATTAATGCAGACCCTTGCCGAGGGGCCCGTGTACAGCGCCTGTATCCAGGAGCGGAGCAGAGGTCCCAATCCGAGGTGGCGGAGATTGGCGAAAAGGAAGTCCCCGCCCACCCTGTCGAACGCTTTTTCTGCGTCCGTTGACAGGAGTGCAAGGCCTCCCTGGATTTTAGGGGCTGCATGTATAATGTGAAGAGCGCGTATCGTGTTATCTCTGGCCTCTCTGTGCAGTACAAATCCCACTTGGTCTACGTGTATCAGCGACAGGATGTATGGATTCAGGCGAGTCGCTATTATTTTGGCAAACAGCTTCACGTCACAATTAAGAAGGGATATCGGCCTGTAGCTAGAGCACTGTTCCCTATCTTTCCCTTCCTTTGGGATCAAGACTATGTTGGCCATTAAGGATTGAGTGGGTAAGGGTTTCGTCTCACGCAGGGAGTTAAAGGCCCATAAAAAGTGTGGAGAGAGGACATCAAAAATTTTTTGTAATACCGCGTCGGGAAGCCATCCGGTCCCGGGCATTTGCCCGATTGTGTGGACTTGATGGCCAGGCTCAATTCCTCTACAGTGATCGGCTCATCCAGGAGCTCAGCTGTGTTCGCCGAGACTTTACGTCGAAGGTAGCGGGTGAGGTAATTGTCAATGTCTAGGCGGATTTGCGCCCGTGCCTCCTCCGTAGGGGAGCCAGGGACTGCGTAGAGGGATTTATAATAATCTGTAATGGATTGCATAATTTGTGTGGGGAGGTGATGCAAATTGCCTTTCTTGTCTCTAATGGTAGGGATATATGTTGCAGCACGTCTTTTAGCCAGTTGCCTGGCCAAAAGTCGACCTCTCTTGTTGCCATGTACGTGAAAGAACGCCTGCGAGCGGAGTAACGCTCTATGATGCCTAGTGTGCATGAGATTGGCCAGGGAGCATCTCAGGGCTGTCAGAGAGGTGAGTAGGGCAGGGTCCCCCGTCCGTTTATGTTGAAGCTCTGTTTTGTCAATCTGGGCATATAGATCCAAAATTTGGGCCTCCCAATGTTTTTTAATTGCCGAACCCACGCTAATGTAGTGACCTCTCAAAACACACTTATGCGCCTCCCATACCGTGGCCGGGGGTACCTCTGGATCAGTGTTTTCTACAAAAAATCGTTCCATGACTATTCTGCTTTCAGCCAAAAGCGTCGGATCCGCCAAGTGTGCGTCATTCAGGCGCCAGTTTGCGGTCGACGGGCGAAAGGTCGGGGATTTAAAAGTTACAATAACGGGGGCATGGTCCGACCAAGTTATATTACCTATTGTTGCAGAGAGGAGGAGGGGGAGGTGGTAGAAAGGAAGAAAAACATAATCAATATGGGAGTAAGAGGTAGAGGTGTGCGCGTAAAAGGTATAGTCCCTGTCTGTGGGGTGAAGAGCCCTCCAACAGTCCACCAGACGTGAGGCGTGCAGTGTTTGCGTGATAGACTGGAGAATGTTCGTCGGGAGGGAGGAGCGCCCCGTAGAAGTGTCGACCGATGGGTGAAGAGGAATGTTAAAGTCGCCCCCCAGGATCAGCGTGCCCTCAGAGAAGGCCTGCAATTTTCTTAAAAGTTTGGTGAGAAAGCGGTGTTGTGCTTTGTTGGGAGCATACACGTTTGCGAATGTAAACATCTGTCCTGCAATCTGGCCTTTCGTAAACACAAACCTGCCACTGTCATCTGTCAGCGTGGTCGTCTCCCGGTAAGGGACCGATTTGTGAAATAAAATGGCTGTACCTTTTGATTTAGAGCCCGGTGTGTCACTAAACATACCAGTCGGGTAATGGGAGTCAGTGAAGCGAGGTCTAGCCCCCCTGCGGAAATGGGTTTCCTGCACGAACACCACTGAGGCCCGGTGTCTACGGAAATCAGTCAGAGCAGTGGATCGCCTCTCCGGGATATTTAAACCCCTAGCATTGATGGATAGGAGTACCAGGGATGCCTGTTTAAGCGCCATGGGGAAGCTCAAGGAGGAAAGAGTCGTAAGTAGTGCGGGTGAAAGAGTGCGTGCCCTTTCAGGGGGGGTCAACAGGGGAATACAACAACAACTATTTACAGGCAAGAGGCACAGGTGTAGGGGAAGAGCTACACCACTCACCGAGGCAGCCGCCACAGACGAGGGTAGCACCCACCCCGGGGAGTAGGGAAGGGGAGGAACACTCAACCTCAGAAAAAGCGGAGACGCGGCTCGGCAGCCGGTCAAACGACCATCAGGACCGCACGACAAACAGTCGTACGGAAACGAGGATCCAAGTGTGACAGGGAACGGGTGTCGCACTGATCCAAGTGATTAAACATGATAAAACATATGTAAACCAGCAAGTAGCAGAAAGAAAAGGCAAAGAATATGCAGCAGTTTAAATAAACCAGTAAAGGATATTGGCGCCGCCTCGTGCCTGGAGGACGCGAGGTCCATCTTTGAAACTTCACATCGGGACTGTCGAGTCAGCAGGTAGGCAACTGTGTGAAACCAGTCCAGCAACGGTCCGAAGACCAAACAGCTAATGTGAGTCCCGGAATCTGAAGCCCACATATACCCCTCAATCAGGATCGAGGTCTCTAGGGTGTCATCTTTGTGCCTCTTAAAAGACACGTAACAAAGTCCCGGTGAGAGTGGCACGGGCAGCAAGTGTAGAGGGACTTCTTGGGAAAAACCTTTAAGCGATCAGGACGCCCAAAAACCACCGGTCCAAGACCACGTGTGTGGGTCCCCACACGCCGGGCAGCAAAGTCCAGCAGGAAGACGAGCTAGTGTGGGGCCCACCAGCCATAACGTTCGAATATGAACAACACGGGCCGCAATCCTTCATTTAAAGGGACAGAGATTCAGCCAACAGCTCCGGCTCTCCTCGGGGTCTGAGAGCCAAACCTCAGGGGACACTGAGGGAGACCCTGCCGGGGTGGACGTCCGCGGGGCATGGAGTATAGGGCAAGGGGGTCCGGCCAATGAAGCTGGATGGATGGAAGTTGTAAGTCCGTCAATAATGGAGGTATGTCTTCTGCCGCGGACACCAGATATGGACCCGCCGGCGTCGTCACCACCAGCCCAATAGGCACGTTCCACCTGTAGCAGATCTTTTGGGCTATCAGTTGACCCGTGAGAGGTTTCAAGGCCCTTCTGTAGGCCAGAGTGGCCGGTGAGAGGTCAGGATAGAGCTGCAGCGGTGATCCTTCATACGAAAACTGTGTAGAGTTCCGCGAATGTCGTAATAAATCCTCTTTAAGGCTGAAGTTGGCGAGACAGCAAACAACGTCTCGTGGCGGGCCCCCCGGAGGACCCCATGGGCGAAGGGCTCTGTGTGCTCGGACATCATCAATCCTGGTGTCAGCGGGTCGTTCCATCAAAGAGTTAAAAATAGTAGTGAGCGCCAGTCTAAGTTCAGCTGGAGATTCTTCGGTGTCTGGGAGGCCCCTAAGGCGCAGGTTGTTGCGGCGGCCCCTGTTATCCAGATCCATTAGATGCTGTGCCATGCTTCTCATTTGGGCTGAACGGAGATCTAGCAAATCCAACGTGGCGGTCTGAGCATGCCTTGCCGTGTCATTGTCTGCCTCCAAGGATGCAACCCTGTCATGCAGGCCTTGGACATCCGTCCTTATGTGATGCAATTCCGCCATTATGGAGTTCTGTAGCGCCTGTATGTCCGCACGTGTGGGGAGAGCCCGCAATAACTCACCCCACGTGGCTGGGTCTTCTGCCCGGGCACTGGCAGGGGATCGTGGCGGGGTTGCGTCCTCCATGTGCCCCGAGGACGAGGGGGAGACCGCAAGCGGATCTGCAGGGAGATCTACTACAGGCCCCGGCTTCACTGCGGCCTCCGGGAGTACCTCCGGCGGTAGGAGAAAAGAGCGCAAATTCGAGGCGCCGCTACACCGCACACCCTCCTGAGGCTTCTTGGTGGCCGAGGGCTTATTTATTTTCCCCATTAGAACGGCTGGAGTGCTGGGGTGAGGCTGTATGGTGCTGGTCAGTGCGGAGCTCCCAAATCAAGTGGCCATCACGATCGGCAGCCAAGCCATGCCCCCCCTTTACTAGATTTATATCTTTTTAATATAGGACCACATGGTCCACCCCTGCATTCTTCCACAATACTACAGAGGGGTTACTGTATGATGATACTTGCTGGCCTGGCAGTCTGGCACCAAAGGCACAATATCTGGGTGCACTGACGCCTTGACCAGAATCATATCTTTTTAATATAGGACCACATGGTCCACCCCTGCATTCTTCCACAATACTACAGAGGGGATACTGTATGATAGTACTTGCAGGCCTGGCACCAAAAGCACAATATTTGGGTGCACTGCCACTGACGCCTGTATCAGATTCATATCCTCAGAGGGGTTACGGTGTGACGGCACTGTTGCCGACGCTAAAGGCCCAATTTTAAAGCACCTATTGTTACTGTCATCCAAAGCTTGCATAAGTTTCACAATAATTTAGCCAAAAAATCACTAAACTTTTTCTGCCTGTCCGAAAATGTCTCCTCTTTTCATACAGACTGCCGCCCCAAGCAGTTGTTTATGGATAGATTAAAGGAAAAGCATTTACCATCATTTGAAACGTCATTTTTTTGTTTTTAAGTGTTTCTATACATCCTAGAAATCCGCCACTTCACGGGCAGGTTATGGGGACCTCCAAGGCACGATATTTGAAGGAATTTTTCGTTTTTATTTTTAACCCTTATTTCATGGAAAACTCTCTGTCCCTTTAAAAACGTTTGTTTTAAAACTTTTTGTCCTTGTTTCCTGTCCCCAGGGCACTACCCGGACCCCCATACACCTTTTATGGCAAATATCTAGCATATATGCCCTCTTGGAGGGCACTCTAAAAACCGAATTTTCAGCCCCATTGAATTGTATTGAGTTCGGGTTCGGATTCGAACATTTGGAAAGTTTGGGTTCGGGTACGAACCCGAACTCGGGCGTGTTCGGCTCATCCCTAATGGGGACCTCCTAGGCACGATATTTGAAGTTTGGGTTACGCTAACATTTGGCAATCATACAGTAGCAATTTCGCAATCATACAGTAGCTCATGTAGGTGTGATCTATAGACCCCCTGGACAGGTAGAAGAGCTAGATAATCTGCTGTTTGAGTAAATAGCCAAAATGGCAATGAAGGGGGAAGTTATTATCATGGGGGACTTTAATCTTCCTGATGTAAACTGGAAAACCAAAATAGCTGGGTGCACCAGGAGTACAAATATTCTAAACTCCCTACTGGGATTATCTCTAACACAAGTAGTTGAGGAGCCGACCCGTAAAGAGGCCATATTGGATTTAATACTCACAAATGGAGGTTTGGTATCAGACGTTTTTGTAGGTGAAAATTTGCCATCTAGTGATCACCAGTCAGTGTGGTTTAATATAAGAACAGGGATGGAGCCGCACCACACAAAAACAAAAGTTTTAGACTTTAAAAAAAACAGATTTTTCTAAAATGAGATTTTGTGTGAATGAGTCATTATCAGACTGGAGGAGTTTAAAGGGAGTCCAGGAGAAATGGGATTATTTAAAGGAAGCATTATTGAAGGCCACAGGCAATTGCATTCGGCTTGTTAGCAAAAACAAAAAAGGGAAGAAACCACTGTGGTACTCTGCAGAAGTGGCCAAAATAGTGAAGAACAAAAAACTAGCATTCAATAATTATAAAAAAACTCAGAGTGAAGAAGATAGGCAAACCTATAAGATTAGGCAGAAAGAGGCAAAGCAATTTATAAGAGCTTCCAAAGCACACGCAGAAGAGAAAATAGCTCAGTCAGTAAAAAAGGGGGAACAAAACATTTTTTAGATACATAAACGAGAAAAGAAAAGTAAAACAAGGATTAGTTAGATTACAAACAAAGGAAGGAATGTATGTAGAAGAGGATAAAAGTCTCGCTGACTGCCTCAATGAATATTTTTGTTCAGTCTTTGCAGAAGAAAAGGAAGGAAAGGGACCTCAGTTAGGAGGAAACACTAATGAGACATTTACATATGAGTTTACAGAGGAGGAGGTTCAATCAATGGGGTCTGATGGGATCCACCCTAAATTATTAAAAGAGCTCAGTGATGTAATAGCAAAACCGTTAACAGATTTATTTAACCAATCCTTGTTAACGGGAGTCATCCCAGAAGACTGGAAATTAGCAAATGTTGTGCCCATTTACAAGAAGGGTAGTAGGGAGGAATCGGGGAACTATAGGCCAGTTAGTCTTACGTCAGTAGTGGGGAAATTAATGGAAACCATGTTAAAGGAAAGGATTGTTGAACATCTAAAAACACATAGATTACAGGATCAGAAACAACATGGGTTTACCTCAGGGAGATCATGCAAACTAATCTTATTGATTTTTTTGATTGGGTAACAAAAATAATAGAAACATGTGGTGCAGTAGACATTGCTTATTTAGATTTCAGTAAGGCTTTTGATACTGTTCCGCATAGAAGGCTTATCAATAAATTGCAATCTTTGAGCTTGGATTCCAATATTGTTGAATGGATTAGGCAGTGGCTGAGTGACAGGCAACAGAGGGTTGTGGTAAATGGAGTTTATTCGGCGCAAGGTCTTGTTACCAGTGGGGTGCCTCAGGGGTCAGTACTTGGACCCATTCTCTTTAATATTTTTATTAGTGATATTGCAGAAGGTATTAATGGAAAAGTATGTCTTTTTGCTGATGACACAAAGATTTGCAACAGGGTTGACGTTCCTGGAGGGATCAGCCAAATGACAAATGATTTAGGTAAACTAAAAAAATGGTCGGAGCTGTGGCAATTGAGTTTTAATGTGGATAAGTGCAAAATAATGCACCTGGGACGTAAAAACCAAGGGCTGAATATAGAATATTTGATACAGTCCTAACCTCAACATCTGAGGAAAGGGATTTAGGGGTTATTATTTCAGAGGATCTAAGGGTAAGTAGTCGATGTAATAGAGCAGCAGGAAATGCTAGCAGAATGCTTGGTTGTGTAGGGCGAGGTATTAGCAGTAGGAAAAGGGAAGTGCTCATGCCACTGTACAGAGCACTGGTGAGACCTCACTTGGAGTACTGTGTGCAGTACTGGAGACCGTATCTCCAGAAGGATATAGACATCTTAGAGAGAGTTCAGAGAAGGGCTACTAAAATGGTGTACGGCTTCAAGGAGAAAAGTTACCAGGAAAGGCTTAATGATCTTAACATGTACAGCTTGGAAAAAAGACGAGACAGAGGAGATATGATAGAAACATTTAAATACGTAAAGGGAATCCACAAGGTAGAGGAAGGGAGTATATTTAAAAGGAAACAAAGTAGCAAAACAAGAGGACATAGTCTTAGATTAGAGGGGCAAAGGTTTAAAAGTAACATCAGGAAGCATTATTTTACTGAGAGGGTGGTGGATACATGGAACAGCCTTCCAGTTGAAGTGGTAGAGGCCAAAACAGTAATTGAATTTAAGCAAGCATGGGATAGGCATAAGGCTATCCTAAACAAAAGATAAATCCAGGTAAAGTATCCATGTAATTGGGCAGACTAGATGGGCCGAATGGTTCTTATCTGCCGACATTTTTCTATGTTTCTATGAATTTTTCGTTTTTATTTTTAACCCTTATTTCATGGAAACTCACTGTCCCTTTAAAAACGTTTTTTTTTTAAATTTTTGTCCTTGTTTCCTGTCCCCCAGGGCACTACCCGGACCCCCATACACCTTTTATGGCAAATATCTAGCATATATGCCCTCTTGGAGGGCACTCTAAAAATCGAATTTTCAGCCCCATTGACTTGTATTGAGTTCGAATTCGAGTTCGGATTCGAACATTTGGAAAGTTCGAGTTCGAGTTCAGATTCGAACATTTTGGAAAGTTTGGGTTCGAATACGAACCAAACTCAGGGGTGTTCGGCTCATCCCTACTTACTACTCCGAAACTGGATGCAACAGGACATCGGTGGTTGGCCGCTCTGTCAGGGTTTCGGTTCAGCCATGGTGTATAATAATTCCTAGTGCGGTGAGACCATCCCGAGGTTTATTCAGTGGCTCTTCCGGGGGTGAACGCTACACTATGATTATTACTATAGGTAGAAATAATTTGCCTCCTGCAATACTATGATTATTACTATAGGTACAGTGGCAAGAAAAAGAATGTGAACCCTTTGGGATTACGTGGAGTTTTGCATGAATTGGTCATAAAATGTGCTCTGATCTTCATCGATGTCACAACAATTTGAAAAACACAGTCTGCTTAAAATAGTACAACACAAACATTATCAGGGTTATCCAAAGAGATCCGAATTGCTTGAGAAAGGTAACCGAACGCTGAAAATCAGCGTTCGGTTGCCTTTCCTGGTCATTCGGCTATCCAGAGAGCAGGCAATTCGCCAAATCCTGGCGAATTGCCTGCACATACAGTGCCTGTTCGGTGCCTGTTCGAGGGCAGTGAAATCCCCATGAAAAAGCACTGCTTCGGCTATTCAGAGAACACAAACCAACAGTGAAAGGTTCCCCTAATGCCCTGCCATTCGGTGGTTTCATGCGGCAAATTTAATCAGGAGAATCCCATAGACTTCAATGTTAAAAATATTCCCGTTTTAATTCAATATCTAATAAACCATTCATTATAAAATTCTGCAGCAAAAAGTCTCTTTATTTATAGATCTTTTAGGATACTTTAAACATTTTTCTGAATTTTTTTTTTTTAAAGTCCAATTTATTTTTTGATTTTTTTTTAAGTTTACTTATTTTTTCTGTAACAGCCCTCTTTATTATCATTCCCTGGACCTCCTGTGTAAATTTCAGACATTTTCGCTCAGTAGTTTCTTTGCAAACAGCGTTTCATTTTCACAGATTCAGGCTAGGGTCAGACGAACGCATTTTTATGTTGTCTGTGAAAAAGTGCGTTCGAACGAATGGACGCATTTTTTCACAGAATACGTGATAGTGGTCATACTATGCGCATTTTCGTCCGTGATTTTGTACGGATCATCAATAAAACACTTTTTGTGTCTGGACGTTATGTTGGCCGGACATTAGCAGCGTCTGACGTCTCCTAATCACGCACACACGCCGCTAGCGGACGCAGCGCACTCTGTACGTCAGTACCTGCGGTTTCACGTTCTCGAAAAAATGCGTTCATTTTCCACTTGCGTTGCGCAGCCGGACTTTTGTGCGACCGTACTTCGTATATTGGCCGTCATTGCCCGGCATCTGCTGCTAGTGCGGCCGTGATTAAGTGCGGCTGCACGCGCGTTCGCACTGCCTCAGTCTGACCCTAGCCTCATACAAACGGTTTTGCTAATTTATTCACTGCCTCCTCTGTCTCAGCTGCTTCGGCTCTGTGTGATTCGGCTCCTGTTCGGCTGCTTCGCTGCGTGTGATCGGCTCCTGCTCGGGTTTTTCGAAGGTTAATCCAGATGTTTTTGCTTGTTTTCGGCGTGCATTCGGTGGGTTTTGCGGTTAGTTTTCGTCAGGTTTGCGGTAGCTTTTCCCTGCAACTCGGGGACCCTGTGGTGCTTGCTGAATACACCGCAGGGTCACCGAAATGGGATCGGCAAAAGGAACCGAATTGAAGAGAATGAAAAGTCACCGAACATCCGGTGACTTTTCGAATCTCTTTGGATAACCCTGTATATGTTTTCATGTTTTTATTGAACATAACCTGTAAACATTCACAGTGCAGGGTGGAAAAAGTATGTGAACCCCTAGCCTAATCCCTACACAGCACACCAACATCAAAACCTCATCCCCACTGTAAAACATGGTGGAGGGAGCATCATGGTTTGGGGCTGCTTTGCTGCCTCAGGGCCTGGACGGATTGTTGTCATTGATGGGAAAAATTAATTCCAGAGTTTATCAAGACATTTTGCAGGAAAACTTAAGACCATCTGTCTGCCAACTGAAGCTCTGCAGAGGATGGGTGATGCAACAGGACAATGACAATGACAATGGTATACAAGTAATTATATAAAAGAATGGCTTCAACAAACCAAAATACGCCTTCTGGTGTGGCCCAGTCAGAGTCCCAACCTCAACCCCATTGAAATGCTGTGGCATGACCTTAAGAGAGCGATTCACACCAGACATCCCAAGAATATTGCTACACTGAAACAGTTTTGTAAAGAGGAGTGGTCCAAAATTACTCCAGATTGTTGTGCAGGTCTGATCTGCAACTACAGGAAACGTTTGGTTGAGGTTATTGCTGCCAAAGGAGGGTCAACCAGTTATTAAGTCCAAAGGTTCACATACTTTTTCCACCCTGCACTGTGAATGTTTACATGTTCTGTTCAATAAAAACATGAAAACATATAATGTTTGTGTTGTATTATTTTAAGCAGACTGTGTTTTTCAAATTGTTGTGACTTACAGTAGATGAAGATCAGAGCACATTTTATGACCAATTCATGCAAAACTCCACATATTCCCAAAGGGCTCACATACTTTTTCTTGCCACTGTAGATATAATTTGCCTCCTGCAATACTATGATAATTACTATAGGTAGCTATAAATTGCCTCCTGGAATACTATGATTATTACTATAGGTAGATAAAATTTGCCTCCTGCAATACTATGATTATTACTATAGACAGATCTAATTTGCCTCCTGCAATGCTATGATTATTACTATAGGAATATATAATTTGCCTCCTGCAATACAAGGATTATTACTATAGGTAGATCTAATTTGCCTCCTGCAATGCTATGATTATTACTATCTATAACATAAAATGATAAGGGCTGGCGTGTCCGTCGCCAAAAAAACGGACTGCGCATGCACGCGCAACCAGCGGCGGTTGGCTGCGCGCGCATCCAACGGCCGTGGCACGCGCACAGCTGGCGTGCGCAAGGGACAAAACAAATCTGATCCATTGGAGAGGCGCACAGCGCCTCTCCAATGGACCGGATTTGTTTATCTCCTCAGTGCCCGGCCTCCATCTCCTCAGTGCCCGGCCTCCATCTCCTCAAGCCCGGCCTCCATCTCCTCAGTGCCCGGTCTCCATCTCCTCAATGCCCGGTCTGCCAGCCATGTTACCTGTCTGCCATGCACATTGCCATGCACAATACCAGTCTGTCATGCACAATACCAGTCTGCCATGCACAGTACCAGTCTGCAATGCACATTGCCATGCACAATACCAGTCTGCCATGCACAGTACCAGTCTGCCATGCACAATACCAGTCTGCCATGCACATTGCCATGCACAGTACCAGTCTGCAATGCACAATACCAGTCTGCCATGCACATTGCCATGCACAATACCAGTCTGCCATGCACAGTACCAGTCTGCCATGCACATTGCCATGCACAGTACCAGTCTGCCATGCACAATACCAGTCTGCCATGCACATTGCCATGCACAGTACCAGTCTGCCATGCACAATACCAGTCTGCCATGCACAATACCAGTCTGCTAAACATTACCAGTTCGCCAGCCATATTACCAGTCTGCCATGCATAATACCATTCTACCATGCACATTACCAGTCTGCCATGCACAATACCAGTCTCCCGTGCACAAAACCAGTCTGTCAGTCATATTACCAGTCTGCCAGCCATATTACCAGTCTGCCAGCCACATTACCAGTCTGCCAGCCATATTACCAGTCTGCCTGCCATATACAATACCAGTCTGCCAGACAAATTATCAGTTTGCCAGCCATATTACCAGTCTGCCATGCACAATACCAGTCTGCCATGCACAATACCAGTCTGCCAGCCATATTACCAGTCTGCCATGCACAATACCAGTCTGCTAAACATTACCAGTTCGCCAGCCATATTACCAGTCTGCCATGCACAATGCCAGGCTGCCATGCCTAATACCAGTCTGCCAGCCATATTACCAGTCTGCCATGCATAATACGAGTGTCTCATAATACCAGTGTGCCTAAACACCAGCCTGCCATGCCATGCATACCACGTGCCATTAAATATCCGTATAATGTATACGCTACAAAAAAAATGCCCGCCCAAGCCCAACACAATCTAAGGGGCCCCATGAGTTTACAATCTAAGGGGCCCCATGAGCTTACAATCTAAGGGGTCCCACAAGTTTACAATCTGAGGGTCCGGTTCCCGTGAGCTTACAATCTAAGAGGGAAGAGGAACCTGCTCTAATATATAAATGCCTTTGTAATGCGCTGTCAGCTGCGCGCGCCCATCACAGCTGCTCAGTTGGCCCTCCTGTTGCGGATGGGATGGCGATGGACGCATTACAAACGCATTTATATAGAGAGATACTCTTGGATAGGACATTGAAAAAACCTATGTGGACGTGAATTCTGAGCTGGCGACAACAATAGACTGCCCTCTGGGCAGGCTTTCCACCTAGTAGGTAGATATAATTTGTCTCCTGCAATACTAGGATTATTACTATAGGTAGATATAATTTGCCTCTTGCAATACTATGATTATTACTTTAGAAAGATATAATTTGCCTCCTGCAATACTATGATTATTACTATTGGAAGATCTAATTTGCCTCCTGCAATAATATGATAATTACTATAGGCAGATCTAATTTGCCTCCTGCAACACTATGGTTATTACCATAGATATATGTAACTTGCATCCTGCAATACTATGAATCTATATATATAAACGCGAAAGTCCTGACTGACTGACTGACTCCTCAACGCCCAGCTGAAACCGTTTAACCTAGGCACTTGAAATTTCGAAGGTGTACTGTTTTTATGATGTAGGCACCCACTAAGGAAGGATTTTTGGAAACTCCGCCCCTAAGGGGGTGAAAAAGGGGGTTGAATATTTTAAACAGGATACCTATAGCTCAAAAACAGAAGATGTTACAGATGTGAAAATCGGTATTTAGATTCGTCTTGAAAAATAAAAAAACACATATTTTACCGTTTTTCAAAAATTCAACTGGGGGGGCAAAAAAAGGGGGTTGAATATTTTAAATATTTTAGACAGGATACCTATATCTTAAAAACAGAAGATGGTACAGACGTGAATATCGGAATTTAGCTTCATCTTGACAATTAAAAAAACACGTATTTTACCATTTTCTGAAAATTCCTTGGGGGGCAAAAAGCGGGGTTGAATACTTTTATCATAAACGCGAAAGTCCTGACTGACTGACTGACTGACTCATCAACGTCCGGCTGAAACCGTATAACCTAGGAACGTGAAATTTTGAAGGTGCACTGTTTTTATGATGTGGGCACCACTAAGGAAGGATTTTTGGAAACCCTGCCTCTAAGGGGGTGAAAAAGTGGGTTGAATATTTTAAATACGATACCTATATATCAAAAACAGAAGATGTTACAGACGTGAAAATCGGTGTTTAGATTCTTCTTGAAAAATAAAAAAACACGTATTTTACCGTTTTTCAAAAATTCAACTTGGGGGCGACAAAAGGGGGTTGAATATTTTAAATATTTTAAACCGGATACCTACAGTATATCTTAAAAACAGAAGATGTTACAGACGTGAAAATCGGTATTTAGATTCGTCTTGAAAAATAAAAAAACACGTATTTTACCATTTTCTGAAAATTCCATGGGGGGGCCAAAATGGGGGGTTAAATACATCTATATATATAAATGTGAAAGTCCTGACTGACTCAACGCCCAGCTGAAACCGTTTAACCTAGGAATGTGAAATTTTGAAGGTACACGGTTTTTATGATGTAGGCGACCACTAAGGAAGGATTTTTGGAAAATCCATCCATAAGGGGGTGAAAAAGGGGGTTGAATATTTTAAACAGGATACCTATAGCTCAAAAACAGAAGATGCTATAGATGTGAAAATCGGTATTTAGATTCGTCTTGAAAAATTAAAAAAACACGTATTTTACCGTTTTTCAAAAATACAAGTTGGGGGGGTGAAAAAAGGGGGTTGAATATTTTAAATATTTTAAACAAGATACCTGTATCTCCAAAACAGAAGATGTTACAGGCCTGAAAATTGTTATTTAGATTCATCTTGAAAAATAAAACAACATGTATTTTACCATGTTCTGAAAATTCCTTGGGGGAGCAAAAAGAGGGGTTGAATACTTTTATCAGTAAACCTATATTTCAAAAACCGAAGATGTTACGGGTGAATTTTGGTATTTACAATCTTCGTGAGAAAAACCAAACATGTGTTTTGCCATTTTCCACAAATCCAAATAAGGGGGGTCGGGGGAAAGGGTCTGTATACTGTTATCAATATACCTATATTTCAAAAACCGAAGATGTTACGGGTGTGAAATTTGGTATTTACAATCTTCGTGAGAAAAACCAAACATGTGTTTTGCCATTTTCCACAAATCCAAATAAGGGGGGGTCGGGGGAAAGGGGTCTGTATACTTTTATCAGTATACCTAGATTTCAAAAAGCAAAGATGTCACAGACGTAAAATTTGGTATTTACAATCATCTTGAAAAATAAACAGGTGTTTTACCATTTTCCAAAAATCCCAAGTGGGGGGTGAAAAAAAGGGGGGCTGAATACTTTTAAACAGGATACCTATAACTCAAAAACAGTAGATGTTACAAATGTGAAAATTGGTATTTAGATTCATCTTGAGAAATATAAAAACACCTATTTTACCCTTTTCCAAAAATCCAGTGTGGGGGCAAAAAGGGGGGTTGAATACTTTTATTACTATAAAAAAGAAGAAAGATATATATATTTATATCTCATACAGCGTAGGCGCCTATTTATAAACCAGATTACTATAGTGTTATGAAGTAGTTAAATTATAACTAATAAGTAGTGAGATGCTGCCCAAAGGGGTAAGCGCAATATACAGAAAAAAACAACCAAAATCTGCATTAACCAAAAATGAAATTATACATAGAACCTTTGTAGCGCATCAAAAATAGATTTAAAGGTAGACTTCAACAAAGAGGTATATCAAACATAAAGTGCTTCAGTCTTAAAGTGCTTCAATCTTAAGGTGACAAATATTCAATCAATGTACACATATAAAAGTGCAATGTGCCATAGAACACAGTAAAGTGCAACAATATATAAAATTCCAGCAGTGCGATGGGTATAAGAGAGCCTATAAAGTGCAACAGTGTCCGAATGTGCAAAATGTGCAAATTCACTGATATCCAATACAACAGTATGAATACCAGTGGGAAAAAATTCCTTAAAATTTACTTCTCTTTATGTTCAAGCGAGGCACAAATATAGTCCTCCTTTCTTGGTCTGTGTATCTCTTGCCGTCTCTCAATAATGGAGAGGATAGCCAGAAAGGAGAAAAAAGTGAGAGAGAAAAAAAAAAAAAGGATTCGAGGAGAGAGAAAAAAATGAAGAAATAATCGTGCAGAAAATCCCAATTAAATATGGCAAATAAATCACTCGTAGGAATATGGAAACTCACATTTATAAGAGCCCAAAAAATCCCTGGCTCTAGGTTTAGGAGCTTCCAGCCATATAGAGGGTGGCGTATCCCTTCTTAAATCTTCAACTCTGGTTGCGATGGCTACAATAAGATAGTAGACAGCGCTCCCATAGTATATTACCGTATTATGATAAAAAGAGGTGATAATGTATTGAACTCACCAGATATGGAGCCTCTTCCACACAGGCTCACTCAATACAGCGTCAGGTACACTATGGTGGATACCCAGAACCTCTTCCCAACCTTCTGAGGGCCAGATATCAGGAGCTTCCAAGCGGTGGCAAGTATATATCCAAGGAGAGTAGTCAATAGAATATAAACCATCTAAAATTTATTGTGTATTAAAAAAATTAATTGCATATTAAAAAATGGACAGATGCGTTACCGAGACGCGTTTCGGCATTAACAGCCTTCCTCAGTCGGTATATTTAGGTGCACTATTGTCCAAAAAATCTCCAAACAGGAGCAAAAGTAAAAAAGTCCTCTTTTATAGTCCTTTCATGGGATTATGTGAACCACATGAACAACATAAGACTTCCTGCATCCTGTTGTGTGACCTCTGTGATTTCATATCCGGTTCATTACCCAAAGGTGCTTTGCAGTAATCACCTGACAGAGTAAACACAAAAAAAAATATGTCTCCCTGACGATCAGGAAGAGGAAGTAAATGAAAACCACTGCTGCGCAAATAAGCAACAAACAAAAATGAAAATAAATGGAGCCTGGAGATAAATGTCTCTCTGTATATGCATCGCAAGTCCACAATTTAATGATACCCAACATGACCAGGTATAAAGTAAAAAAATAAAAAAAAATGTATTTTTTTGTGTGTTATTTTTATTAATGCAGCAATATTGTTCACATTTCAATTATAATGTGAACAATAATGCTGCACTAATGATTTTTTTCTATGGTGTGCGTTTGCTAAAAATCACATAATTCCCTCCAAAAAATTAAATATGTCCACATTTCTAATTTTTGTACAATTTTTGTACAGCTCACCCCATAGAAAATATAACCGCAAATGTTCATGTGATAAAAGGTGAAAAAAACACTTTACACGCTGCAGATGATTAAAAATTCAAGTTTCATTGCATTTTTTGTTATAATATACAGGCAGAACATGATGTATACATATAAAAATGATATATTATGAATCTGCCGAGTCTGCCGGAAAGAACGATATATAATATGTCTGGGTCGTATAATAAAATGTGGCTTCAAATCGCGTTTAAACATGAGCGAAAGTGGTAAAAATTAGCTCCGCACACAGCGGTGAAATGCCTCAGCAGTGAAAGGGTTAAAGGAACAGTGAGTTTTCCATAAAATGAGGGTTAAAAATAAAAACAAAAAATTCCTTCAAATATCGTGCCTAGGAGGTCCCCATAACCTGCCTGTGAAGTGGCGGATTTGTAGGATGTATGTAAACATCGCCATCACAGACCCACACACAACACCTAGCACTTCCAGTCTACATACAATGTATCAAATTCATGAGACCGGACTAATTAGAAGCACATGTTATTTCCAAACACTAATTAAACACCTGTTGTTTACGCCGTTTGAGAGCACAGGTCATTTAGAGGTGAGAATCTTTGCACCTAGACATTAGTTTTTAATTCAATATCTAATAAACCGTTGCTTATAATATTCTGCAGTAAAGAGTCTCTTTATTTCTAGATTTTTTAGTATTTTTTAAGCATTTTTTATACTTTTTTTCATTTTTATTTTTTTTAGAACTTGAGCCGAACACGCCAAAAAGTTCGAAGTTCGCGAACTTTCGAACTGCCGATGTTTGAATCGAATTCCGAACTCGATCGAACTGATCGAACCGAACAGCTCATCCCTAATGTAGGATGCACTCGAGGACTTTAACCCTTTCGCTGCTGAGGTTTTTCCCGCCCCTGTGCTGAGGTCATTTTTACCGGTTTTGCTCATCATGTTTAAACGTGTTTTGAAGGCTTATTTTAGTATATGACCCAGACATATTATATATCGTTCTTTCCGTCAGTCTCGGTAGATTCATAATATGTCATTATTATATGTATACGTTATGTCATGTCTGTATATTATAACAAAAAATGCAATAAAATATGTATTTTCAATAATTTGCAATGTGTAAAGTGGTTTTTTTCACATTTTAACATGCAAGCAATTGCGGTTATATTTTGTATGGGGTGCGCTTGTTAAAAAAATTAGAGATGGGGTCTCGTTACATTTTTTTTTGGGGAAAATTACACTATTTTTAACAAACGCACCGCATACAAAAATCGTTAGTGCAGCATCATTGTTCACATTATAATTGAAATGGGAACAATATTGCTGTATTAACAAACCAAAAAAAAGGAAAAAAAAGTGTTTATTTTTTTTTTATAATTTTTTTTTAATTTTTTTTTATTTTTATTTTTCATTTTTTTTTTTTTACAACATTTTTCACTTTCATGTTTGGTATCGTTGGAACGGCCATGCTCTGGCCGATCCAACCATACCAAAATTTAACCCCTAACTGCCACGGATCGGGAGATAGGGAGTTCATTGGAACTCCCTATCTCCACCGTTGGTGGCAGTTAAGGGTTAAGTCCAGGACTGGCGTCATCGTGCTACGCACGATGACGCCAGTCCTCAAGGGGAGTTCCCAGAGGCTTGGCCGACATCCAAGATGTCGGCCAGCTCCGGGAAAGGATCGCGAACCGGCGCTTTTCAGCGCCGATTCGCGATCCAGCTCCCCAGGGGTTAATGCCAGGCATCATTTGGAAGGGCAGGCTGTGCCCTTCCAAATGATGCCTGGGTGAACCCCCGCAGAGCCGCCGATCGGGAGGGAGAGAGGTCCGAAGGACCTCCCCCCCTCCCTTTCAGGCGCCTCCTCCGCACATGCGGGGGGGCGCCTGAATTAGGTGTCATCGCGCTGCCGCGATGACACCTAATTCCGGCGGCTGTGGTCCCGGATGCGCGGCTGACATCCAGGATGTCAGCCCGCACCGGGGGGGGCCAGCGATCGGCCGGAACCCGGCCGAACGCTGACCCCAATGGGAGGACGCGCTCAGCGCGTCCTCCGCATACCAGCAGGAATGCTGAGGACGCGCTGAGCGCGTCCTCAGCATCGAAGTGGTTAACAGGAGGGTAATTAAAAACTTGTAGTTTTATTAAGTATCCATATTAAAAATCCTGTAAGGAATAGTAATAATCATAGTATTGCAGGAGACAAATGAGATCTACCTATAGTATTAAATCTAGTATTGCAGGAGGCAAATTTTATCTACCTATAGTAATAATCATACTAATGCAGGAGGCAAATTATATCTACCTATAGTAATAATCATAGTATTGCAGGAGGCAAATTATATCTTCCTATAGTAATAATCATAGCATTGCAGGAGGCAAATTAGATCTACCTATAGTAATAATCATAGCATTGCAGGAGAAAAATTAGATTTACATATAGTAATAATCATAGTATAGCAGGAGGCAAATTAAATCTACCTATAGTAATAATCCTAGTATTGCAAGAGGCAAATTTTATCTACCTATATTAGTAATCATACTAATGCAAGAGGCAAATTATTTCTACCTATAGTAATAATCATACTAATGCAGTATAATATTTGTTCTAATAAATATTATTTACGAGGACCCAATCCCTTTAGTGACCATCCATATACTTATGTATATTGGGTGGTTATAAGTTCTTGTTTACAGCCTGTGAAAGTGTAACTGAACCAGCGCTCGGAGTCACTGTGATAACATTGATAAATTAATGATAAGATGATTATTACTGTGGCTAAGTTCCTCTTTTAAGGTAGCTG
Organism: Leptobrachium leishanense; assembly: GCA_009667805.1. NCBI lineage: Eukaryota > Metazoa > Chordata > Amphibia > Anura > Megophryidae > Leptobrachium > Leptobrachium leishanense. Next base: position 70,906,109 of record CM019073.1, on the reverse strand, counting down.
CACTCAGTGTCTGCCTCTGCTCCTACAGCAGTGACTTGGCTCTGAGTGCTGATATCTCACCAAATCACAGCTGATTGGGCAGACACTGAGTGCTGCTACCTTACAAGAGGAACTTAGCCACAGTAATAATCATCTTACTTAATAATAGCACTGATAATTAGTTATTTAACAGTGCTATATCACCCCCTGGACGGCACAGCATCCTTTTTTGTGTAATGCATTTTCCTATCATTTCCTTTGTTATTTGGAGTGAAGGGTTTCGGATATCGTTAGCTGCACGAATACGAAAACATCTGAACATTCGGACGAAAATGTATTAGTACTATAACGAATGCACATGTCTAATGTCGGGTGCTCAGTTCTGATAATCAGCGATGAGCGCCTGATCTTTTAGTAAATATGGACGCCAAGTGCTTCTTTCCAATCGCTTGAGACCGTGCCAGGAAAAGAAGAAAGGAAACGCGAAGGTGAAAGGTAACGGTCTGGACATTATATTATTAACATGCTGTCCATACCTTTTCAGAGAAGGTCCCTGCCCACATCACTTACGTTTCAAATATGATATGCTATTTTATAGGTCAGAGATGTTGCAATAGAAGGTATGGATTCCACTCTGCAGGTGAGTGGCAGCATAACCTTAGAGATTAGCAAGCACCATTTTTTCTCCCTTTTTCTTTACTGCATTCGAATATTTACTGTCGGATGTGTTATCTCTCCGGCAGAAACCTGGGGGATAATAGAAATAAGTCTATTTGCCGTTGAGTGCGGTACCTGGTTTTGTGAGCAGAGATGCATGCACTGTTTGATGGAGATGATGGGTTTATTTTGCAGCCTAGTCAGCATGGCGATCAATAAGAGAGAAATGGTGAAAGTCTGCGTTATAATTATTGTGCTGTAATCATCAGAGCAGGAGGTTTTAAAAACCACCTCGTCGTCTTTTATTCCAGTGCCCGCATCTCCTGCCATAAATTTATTTTATTCCTCCATGTTAGGATTATTATTATTAAAAAAAAAAAAAAGATCCTTCTGTGTCTAATTGACTTGACTATGAAAAATAGAAAGATAAATTGATCATTAGTGGCCAATCATGGTAATAAGAAGTGAAGACTGTCTGGGTGATTATTTATGCAAATTCTAGTACAGAGCAGATACAAAAGACGTGGTACTGCTTGAAATAATCTCAATTACACAGACCGTAAAATACTGATCTATGATCCCTGCAACAGATAACAGGCCTTTGTCTTATCAGAAATCAATCTTATTAAACTGGGCCGATATCAGTTTTCAGGTTATTCGCCATAAAACATAATCCTGCCGTTTTCGAACCTGTAGGTTATGAGGGTTTCTTGATTTACTGGCTAGTTCTGTGGTTATAAACCGTTTTAAAGTTTAATATCATTTTATACTGGTTCCTTGTAACTTATTAAATAAAACCTCTATTTTATTGTTTGGGTATTCGTAGAATATGTAACTATACTGTGCTGTTTTTTTTTTCCGTGCTGGTGTATTTCGTTTCGGCCATAACGTTCAGATTTGCAGTTACCACCAGCTTTTAAAAGACTTTAAAATTATGCACGCAAACGTCATTCGTACAAAGATGCGCATCGATTGTAATACCATCCGCATACCAGCGCACGAATGCATTTGCGCTCACAATGTTAAGTATAGGATGCACACAGTTCATCATGCTCGCGCAGGTCCATCTGCGTTAAACGTTAACACGCATCGTTTGCGCAAACGTTGTAATACGACGTTCAGCGCAAAGAGTTTTGCCCCTCATGTTAATGCGTTTTTGCGCACGCGCACTTTTTTGAGCGAAGAATGTAATAGGGCCGCCGCCTGTAATGTTTTCTACTCTTTGTGTTGGATTAAGAAATATTGCATTTCAAACTAAACAAATAGAAAAAAAAAAGAAAAAAGTTCACCTATCTCCTAAGAGATGGTGACTAATTAGAGAGCGTTCTAACCAGTTGGGATTAAACCCTCATTTAAAGTAGGAACGTAGAAGTTCCAAGGTGGAAGAAACCATTCCCAGAACTGAGAGTAGGTTATAATTAAAAATTTATTTTTATTGTTCGGATATTCCGAAAACACAAATAATACAAAAAATTACAATGACAAGATACTGAAAACATATAAAGTTGAACATAGATTGTTGGATAACAGGTTATGAGTTGGATACTCCGTAACAAAGCTGTTGACTATCTCATTGACATTACTAATGCTACCAGCCGGGTAAATGTTATGTCACAGTGATTTATTGATAACTATAAACAGTCAACAGCTTTGTTACGGAGTATCCAACTCATAACCTATTATCCAACAATCTATGTGCAATTTTATGTTTTCAGTAATTTGTCATTGTCATTTTTTGTATTGTGTTTTCGGAATATCCGAACAATAAAAATAAATTTTTAATTCTAACCTACTCTCAGTTATGGGAATGGTTTCTTCCACCTTGGAACTTCTATGTTCATGCACTTCAAACTATATCGCTGATACAAAATCAACTAAGTAACTCAAATCGTAGCCAGAATATCATATGTCAGATACATGTGTAGCGCTCACTCCCAGAGGAGCCGCTGAATTAACCTCGGGTTAGTCTCACCGCACTAGGGAATAAATATACACCAGCACTGTTGTGGATTTTATAGATTATATTCTTTACTGATCCCAATAAAGCAGCATATATAATGTAGATACGGTATTTGAACGACAGGATTTCGTAATGCGGGAAAAACACGCAGCGACAAAGAAAAAGATTAACCCCCTCAGTTCTGGAGTGTAAGTCCCGGAATGATAGCTCTAAATTGTGTATGTGTATGATCTCGGGTACCTGGGTACTGTATTCAACTGGCCAGTGAATGAAACAAACAAATCTTCGACTAGTCAAGTTGGGGCCCTGTGGATTTAAACAATACTGCAGCGTGCGTTTCTTATTTTTGGAACTGCGGCCTGGGAGGCCTCTCACCCATCCGATAGGCAATCTGTTCAGGACCCGATCAAGGATTTCTCTCCGCTGTGTACTGGGACTCTGTGCCACCGGATCCGCTCCCTGCTTGTCCGATCTCCGCACTGCGTACAACGGTCTACCGCCTGCACTCCCAATGGATCATCGCGGTCTCCTAACTCGGGGTCCAGCCGGAACCAGATTATTACTCAGACCTCTCAGCGGTGCGTAGGTAGGTCTCTGCAAGGTCACCGTCCCGATCTCCAGCACCAGCGAGGCAGCGCCTGCACTCCCGCCTGGTCACGATCCCTGGCAGTTTCACGTGCGTCCTCCACCTTTCGCCGCTCGGCTCACTCTGCCTCTCCTCTGCACGAGGCTGCTGATGTCTTTCCTCTTCCTCCCACCCACTTCCTGTACTCACGCAAAGCATGATAGAAATTGTAGTTCCGTTTATGTCCAGCATAGTCCATTATGCCTCTGTCTCCCCCTGGTGGCCATAATAAGTAAATGCAGCAACACAACCTTTAAGCAGCGCTACACATGTAACAGGAAAAACAGATGTAAATGCAGAAGTTTGTCTACACCAAAATATGTAGCTTTCACATTTTTGAACCTCACTAACATCATTTTGAGCTGCAAGTGGTATATGGCAGATGCAAATGTTTTCCGTTTGGGTCTTACGTTTAGCATCTGAGTTGTGATCTGGCTCATAGTTTTTTATGATTTCTACACAACACTTTTTCTGTCTGACGTGTTGAAAATGTTGGTGTTCTGGAGCTCATTTGCAAAGGAATTCCTTTGCCATAAGCAAAATATCTTTGCATTGCTCCAGAATCAGACCAGATTGAGTATGTTCGATCGTGATTTGCCTGCAGGTGCTTTTGAAGAATGAGTGCACAGGATGGTACTTATATTAATCGTAATGACGGGGTTAATAGACCTTAAGACATGGCTTGCACTGCACGACAAAATTAAAACCAAGCACTGCGCAAGAAGTCAACAATCAGCAATTAATTTTTCATTAATTTCATTGCTGTAGAAATTAATTTTGTTAGGTTTTAAATAACCACAAATAGGCTACCATGCGACCAAATTGAATCATTACAGAAAGAATCTTCTGCAAGTCTTACTTGACTGTTTGGGCATAGTGGTAGAGATTTTTCCTAAAATTCTAATACCTCATGATTATCTGTTACAACTGTTTCCTGTTTCCCCAGTTTGTCCAACTTTCAGTCCCCTCTTCAAGTCTCCTTTCTTCACGACGGCTCAATAACCTACTTTTCCTATTAATATACAAATTTCCCCTTACCTTTTGTGCACTGTAGATTCAGAACTCACACATGGGTGCTCCACTAATCACATTTTCTAGCTGCATGTTGCTGAGTGCAGATGAATTACGCCTTCAGAGGTCCTATAAAACAGGTATTTGGTTCACCATCCTAAAGCTCAGGCCCGTAATATTTCTGATCAAAGATGACAGTTCCCACATAACATTCATGATGGGAGGTATTTAGATAGTATCACCAATAGTTGTGCATATCTGCAGTCACTATAGTTGGTGTTCAATAGGTATTGATGACAGACTGGATTATAGTCACTTTGCTTAACATAGACATTTATTTGACTAGTTCTCGGACCAATGTAAATGTTATTTGTGTGAAGGTGTCAATTAACAGTAATTAATGCATACAAGAGTACATCACATTGAAGCTACATGATGCAGAAGGGTTTATTCAAAGAGCACCGAACTTGCCACTGAATTGCACCAAACGGTGAATTTCACCGTAGAGTGCAATTTCGTGTCAATTCACCAAATACCATAGAATTGACAGCGGAATTCAGTGACCTTCAGCAGCAGTGAAATCTTTCGATAGAGAAGTAATGATTAATTTAATCAGAGAAAGCCAAACTGCACCAAAATGTTGGCAAAATGCCCAGATTTTTGGTGGTTCAGTTCGACAGGTTTAAACAGGCGAATCCCATAGTATTCAATATTAAAAAATATTAAATGGGTTATGGAGTCAACTTGGTCCTCCTTAATGGGTTACAATTGGATCCCGTCGTCTTCAGTGTTACTCAAAAACAAGAGAGACACAATAACAATAGTGCAGCGAGTAACAAAAAATGGCCCATATCTATCAGGGTTATCCAAAGAGATCCGAATTGCTTGAGAAAGGTAACCGAACGCTGAAAATCAGCGTTCAGTTGCCTTTCCTGGCCATTCGGCTATCCAGAGAGCAGGCAATTCGCCAAATCCTGGCGAATTGCCTGCACATACGGTGCCTGTTCGGGGCCTGTTCGAGGGCAGTGAAATCCCCATAAAAAAGCACTGCTTCGGCTATTCAGAGAACACAAACCAGCAGTGAAAGGTTCCCCTAATATCCTGCCATTCGGTGGTTTAATTCGGCAAATTTATTCAGGAGAATCCCATAGACTTCAATGTTAAAAATATTCCCGTTTTAATTCAATATCTAATAAACCATTCATTATAAAATTCTGCAGCAAAAAGTCTCTTTATTTATAGATTTTTTAGGATACTTTAAGCATTTTTCAGATTTTTTTTGAAAAGTCCGATTTTTTTTTTTTTTAAGTTTACTTATTTTTTCTGTAACAGCCCTCTTTATTATCATTCCCTGGACCTCCTGTGTAAATTTCAGACATTTTCGCCCAGTAGTTTCTTTGCAAACAGCGTTTCATTTTCACAGATTCATACAAACGGTTTTGCTAATTTATTCACTGCCTCCTCTGCGTCTCAGCTGCTTCGGCTCTGTGTGATTCGGCTCCTGTTCGGCTGCTTCGCTGCGTGTGATCAGCTCCTGCTCGGGTTTTTCGAAGGTTAATCCAGATGTTTTAGCTTGTTTTTGGCGTGCATTCGGTGGGTTTTGCGGTTAGTTTTCGTTAGGTTTGCGGTGACTTTTCCCTGCAATTCGGGGACCCTGTGGTGCTTGCTGAATACACCGCAGGGGCACCAAAATGGGATCGGCAAAAGGAACCGAATTGAAGAGAACGATAAGTTACCGAACGTGCGGTGACTTTTCGAATCTCTTTGAATAACCCTGTATGTATTCAGCCGTCAGACGGCTCACATTTACATGAGCCTTACAAGGTCCCGGCTCTAGGTGTGAATGCCTCCGGCCACATCGAGGGTGGCACTGCCCTTCTTTTAATCACCGATGATCACAATTCTAGAGCCTCGTAATCACAGGCTCAATCAATATGGCATCAGGCACTTCTTAGGTGAATGCCCAGGACCTTTTTCTCAAGTGGTCCAGTTCGTGCTGATGGTCCTCTGGTAGATAGACTGGCTCTGGTAGATAGACTGGCCAGTAAATGGTTAAAATAATGATAAATTTATTTAACCCCTTCACTGCTGAGCCATTTCACTGCTGTGTGCTGAGCTCATTTTTACTGCTTTTGCTCATTATGTTTAAACGCGATTTGAAGCCACTTTTTATTATATGACCCAGACATATTATATACTGTTCTTTCCGGCAGACTCAGCAGATTCATAATATATCATTATTATATGAATTTTTAATCATCTACAGTGTGTAAAGTTTTTTTTTCACATTTTATCATGCGAGTTTTTGCGTTTATATTTTCAATGGGGTGCGATTGTTAAAAAAAAATAGAAATGGGGACTCGTTAAATTTTTTTGGCGGGAATTATGTGATTTTTGGCAAATGCACCCCATAGAAAAAAAACATTAGTGCAGCATCATTGTTCAGATTATAATTGATATGTGAACAATATTTCTGCATTAATAAAAACCACACAAAAAAAACACTTTGTTTCTTTAAACATGGTCATGTTTGGTATCATTCGAAAGGCCGTGATCTGGCTGTCACCGTTTGGGAGATATTGGGGTTCAAACGAACCCCCTATCTCCACCAGGGGATTTCCTTAGGAAATCACCGGGCAGCTAGGGGTTCCCCGGCAAATTGACGTCCGGTAGCGAGGGGGGACCCTGAGGTGGAGCTGCCATCCAAGATGGCGGCCCCCACCGGAGCTAGATCGCGATTCGGCGCCGGATCGCGATTCGGCACTTAAGGGATAAAAACAGGCATCGCTTTAAAGGGCAGACACTGCCCTTTGAGGCTAAGGTCAGACGAAAGCAGTTTTAACATGCGTTTAGCCGCACGAAATCACGGCCGTGCTAGCAGCAAATGACGTCCAATGCCGGGGAACATACGACGAACGGTCGCACGAAAGTTCGTCCGCGCAACGCAAGTGGCAAACGAACGCATTTTTTCGAGAACATCAAACCGCTACTACTGACGTACAGAGTGCGCTGCGGCCGCATAGCGGCGTGTTTGCGTGATTGGGAGACTTCAGACGCTGCACACGTCCGGCCAACATAACGTCCAGACACAAAAAGGGTTTTATTGATGATCCGTACAAAATCACGGACGAAAATGCGCATCGTATGACCGCTATCTTGTATTCCGTGAAAAAATACGTCCATTCGTTCGAACGCACTTTTTCACGGACAACGTGAAAAATGCGTACGTCTGACCCTAGCCTAAAGCGGTGCCTGTTTTTTCTTTGCAGACCCTCCATAAGAATCCCCCCTCCCATTCAGGCGATCTCCTGGCATTGCCGTGGGGGGGGGGGTGTGCCTGAAAATGACGTCATCCCGCAGGGCACGATGACATCGGGAGGGGTTTAAAAGAGAGAGGTTATAATAAAAATAAAATAAATAAATAAAATAATAAAAAATAAAAATGTGGTTTTTTTTGTGTGTTGTTTTTATTAATGCAGCAATATTGTTCCCATTTCAATTATAATGTGAACAATGATGCTGCACTAATGATTTTTTTCTATGGGGTGCGTTTGCTAAAAATCGCGTAATTCCCCCCAAAAAAATGTACAACATGTTTAAACACGATTTGAAGCCACGTTTTATTATACGACCCAGATATATTGTTCTTTCCGGCAGACTCCACGGATTAGTAATATATCATTTTTATATGTACAGTATACGTCAAGTCCTGCCTGTATATTATACCAAAAAATGCAATAAAATTTTAATTATTAATCATCTACAGCTACTGTAAAGTGTTTTTTTTCACATTTCATCACACGAGCGCTTGCGGTTATATTTTCTATGGGGTGGGCTTGTAAAAAAATTAGGACTCGTTAAATTTTTTTGAGGGGGAATTATGTGATTATTAGCAAACGCACCCTCCTTGGGAAATCTCCGAGCAGCGATAACGTTTGTTGCCGAGGGGGGACCTGGAGGTGGAGCCACCATCCAAGATGGCAGCCTCCACCTTATCTAGGCCACGATCTGGTGCCGATTGGTAACAGATCGCGGTCCGGCTTTTCAGGGGTTAAAGTCGGGCACTGCTTTGAAGGACAGACACTGCCCTTCAAACCGGTGCCTGGCTTTTCTTCGTAGACCCTCCCGATCGGTAGGGAGAGAGATCCGAAAGGATACCCCTTCCCTTCAGGCGATCTCCTGGCTTTTGCCGAGGGGGGTGTCGCCTGGAAATGACGTCATCACATCCGACGCAATGACGTCATTACGGCGGGAGGGACTACAAAAGAGGCATCTGACTTCCAGTAAGTCAGAACGCCACGGGACCGGGACCAGAGAGGTAAGTATTTCTCTGCCCCCCCGCTGAGCGGAAGACGTGTGGGGGAACGTCCTCCGCATACAGCAGGGATCAATGAGGATGTTCCCCACACATCCTCCTCAGGGAAGGAAATTTCACCTAAAAAAAACCAAAAAATTAATTAAAAGGCTTTTTGCTTAAAATGAAAAGAATAAATGGTTGAATAAAAAAGATAATATTTTTTAAAATGGAAATATAATATATATGTGTGTGTGGGCGCCTGGTATAAAGAGTAATTTTGAACAGTAATTTTAAAGTGAGAGCAATAAAGAATTAACTAGTCAAGTGAAATGACGCTGCCTGAACATGGAGCCATCTCCCTTGATTTTGCTAAGGCCTTTGACACAGTAGACCATGGCATCTTATTACAAAAACTTAAAAACTCTGGTATTGGTGATCGCACACTAACCTGGCTTGATTCATATGTATCTGACCGATTGCAACATGTGTCCATTTCTGGCAGCTCCTCACTCCCTGAACCCCGCAGTAAGAAAGCAGATTATACAACAAATGCTTATGCCGGGTATTGAATATGGAGATGTAGTGCATGTAGCCGTCCCACAAACGCACCTTCAGAAACTTACTACATTGTATAACTCATTCTGCTGCTTTGTCCTACAATGTAACTACATGACCCACCATTGTGACATGTTAAAAGAGCTAAACTGGCCGTCGCTGGAATCTAGACGCACCCTTCACCTTACCAACCTGGTGTTTAAGAGATTTTCTGGGAAGCTACCACCCTACCTGAATAGGCTGCTTCTCCTAGCAGTTCCTTCATCCTTTAACCTCCAATCCAGGACCACCACCTTACTTGAAATACCACAATACAAAAAGGAAATGGCTTGATGCTCATTTTCCTACAGAGCACCGCAGTTATGGAATAACCTCCCAGACGCCATCAAATCTTCCCCCAGTCTTAAGTCACTCAAGAGCTCTCTATTAACATACCTCGGTTCAGAATGCACCTGTAAACATGCAATGTAGTGACTATATTACTTACATATTTATTTTCTGTCTTAATCTGTATATTTGTGTTTAGTTCTTAATATCTTGCATTTATTACTTTGTATTTCTGTAATAACTGTAAAAAATTTAATGTTCTTGAACCCAGGACATACTTGAAAACGAGAGAAATCTCAATGTATCCTTCCTGGTAAAATTCTTTGCAAATAAATAAATAAATAAATGAGCAAAAGCGGTAAAAATGAGCTCTGCACACAGCGGTGAAATGGCTCAGCAGCGAAGGAGTTACAGGCTTTTTTTAAAATTATTTTTTTTAAAGGACCTTTTTTATTATTTCCACACATTTTCATGCATTTTTATTGTTTTTATTGCGGTCTTCGGTGGTGTCAGGTCCCTCGCCGCAGACGCCACAAAAGGTCCTGATCTGGGTCTGCGCCAGCCATGGAACCAGCTCTACCTCTCTCCCATTTCAGGTTTCCCATCTAGCCCTCTCCTTCATCCAGTTCCCCATCCTCCAGCCCAGTGTTTCCCATCTGTCTAACCTTGAGGTTACTCATGCCTAACCTGCCCAGGTCTCCATATAGGGAGACTACACCCAATACTCCCCACTTCAGTATTGACGTCTGACCACTGAGTCACACGCTGTGTGAGCCTGACTGCACCTGGATTCTAGACCCCCTTGCCTTCCTAACGGACTCCTTTTTCTCAAGACCCTTGCTTGGCTTATCTGAATTTCTGTTGCTCTTTGGATTACCCCCTCATTTGCCTAAAGAACTTTTGTTTCTCCCAAAGACTTCCACCATCGTTCATATGGACGCCTGCTGACTCCTGTACCAAGACCTCTTTGTTGCCACTTCCACCATAGAACCTCAGCCATCTGTGTATCTGTCCCTGTGACCTGCAATCTGCCTTTTGTATAACTTGTGTCCATAGGCGACTCTACAGGGGGCAAGGGGGGCAGTAGCCCCCCCCATGGTTATTCCTTGCCCCCACCAGAAATCAGCATCCAGCTTCTTTCAAATATTCGGACCCATGTATCTCTGTCCCTGTGCAACACATATGGAAGCTGTAGGTGTCGCTGTAAAGGGCATATTTTGGCCTTTCCAATGATATCAAACATGACTATTCAGTAACATAACATAAATAACATAAAAGTCATACATTTTATATAAATGTGTACATAGTAGAGGTTTGCACAGGGTTGAAATGGTTCAGCAGTGAAGAGGTGAACGTTCAGACTTTATATTACATTGTGTATTACTTTCATTTTTGGTTTAGTTGTGTATTAAGGGTTAATGGGCACGCTTCATCCCTACAGTACACATTTTATTTTTTTCCTTGATTTTGGCATATTAGGGCTTAATGCTACATGCGACACTGTTTATTATTTTTATTGTGTTTTCCTGGGTTTATGAAAGTTAGAATCTAAAGGGTCTATTCATCTGTAGATCCTTTGCTTTTCACATTTCAGGGAATTCATTTCACCAAAAATATTGTAAATTCCTTATTTAGCAAATGGTCACTGTAATTTGCTAAAATTGGAGTCGCTGAAGCAGTTATCAGACATTCGCGAACACCACCCAACTGCGTCAAATAAAATATTGAATTTATGTATCAGGTTAGTACAATATAAAGATATCATTGCACCACATTACTCTGGGGTTTTGGAATCTTATTTATATATACTTATTTAGGGCTCTATGACCTGGTGTGAGCTAACCCTAGCGTTGGCATGTGTTTGCGTTAGCGCCAGGTAAATTCAGTCTAGCACCGAACCAACAGATCGTTTGCTACAAACAGGAAAAATAATTTAGCACGTCGTTATTAGCGATTTGTAGTGTGAGCTTACTGTACTTTCCACGTCCTATACTTAACATGAGGAGCGCTAGAGATCTCTAGCGCTTTTGAAACTAACAGATCACTTTGGGCCTGCGCTAATTTTTGGAGGGAAGCTAATTTCAAAATTTTACCTACTGCTCAACCTTGGTGCTAACGCCAAAAAAACTGAAAAACCAGATCCTCCCCCAAAATTAACAAGCAATTGAAAGGCATGCACCACAGGTGTTATCTTGGCCCCATACACCAAGTAATGGATCTGGTCAGCAACGTCACTGCTGTTGCAGTAGGCTCTATTATAAATGTATCCTTTAGGCTAGAGTCAAACGAACGCAGTCTGAGTACACTCTGCGTGCGTGCATAACGGGCAGACGTACTGATGGAAGATACTGTAGACACCACACGATTCGTTTTTTCTTGACGGATGTAGAATAAAAAAGGGAACTATGGGAAATAAAAATAATATGAAAAATGATAAAAATTTGAAAAGGATATGACAAGCCATTGTGTGCATCAAGCAGGCATGTACTGGCCATAGGGATTACAGGGAGATTCCCGGGGGCCGATGGCTCAGTGGGCCAGTGAGAATGCTGGTTCACCGTGCCGTGCACTGCCCTTAATGGGTGAGGTGAGAAATTAGTCACCGTCTGTAAAACAGCCGCAGTTTGCCACAAACTCATATTGGGGCCACCGTGCTGGTGAGACCCGCTGCGCATCCACCTCACCTTGAGATATGGTGCGCACTCAACCTCAGTGCCACTGTGTTGCTCTACCCAGTCGCTCTGCAGGAGCTCCGGTATCTGTACAGCGATTGGTTGAGTGATCCGGTTGATTTATATACTATTTTTGTGCATGTTTGCATTATTAAAGTGGGCCGAACTGGATGAAGTCCAGGGCTGAATTTTGTCCCAGTCCGGCCCTGGCGTCAAGGTGCTGGACGTCGCAAATGCGCTGCATCTGACATCTCCTCATCAGTCACACACAATGCTACGCGGACGTGGCGCACTGCCGTTTGCACGAGTACTTGGTACGCCTGCAAATGGCCCGATACATCCCCCCGATACCGGAAGCCAGTGCTGGGCCTGATTGCCGGTATCCGCGGGGCTGGGGAAGCTGGCCGTGTGCATGAAAAGCACTCGGCCAGCGCTCCCCTCCGGCGGGCCGCATACTCACCTAGCGGTGGGTCTGGTCACAGGGCTGTGATGCAGCCGCCGGGCAGTGGAGGCTGTGACGCTGGAGGCAGAGTGAAGGCCTCCACGGCCCGACGGCCACGTCACAGCCATACTACCGAATCCACCTTCCTCCTTCAGTGTCCAGGTGAGCTGGGGGCAATATCCATGTGAGCTGGTGGCATATCCATGTGATCTGGGGGCATATCCATGAGACCTGGGGGCATATCCATAAGAGGCGGGGCATATCCATGAGAGCTGGGGGCATATCCATGAGAATAGGGGGCAATATCCATGTGAACTGGGGGCAAGCTCCATGTGAGCTGGGGGCAAGCTCCATATCCATGTGAGCTGGGGGCAAGCTCCATATCCATGTGAGCTGGAGGCAAGCTACATATCCATGTGAGCTGGGGGCAAGCTACATGTGAGCTGGGGGCATTCTGTATATATATATAGCTCGGGGGGATATATACATGTGAGCTGGGGGTATTTTTATATGAGGTCTGTTCTTATTGAAAAGCGTTCACATGACATAAAATAAAAGTATCGGTACTCGGTATTGGTGAGTACTTTTAAAAAGTATCTGTACTCGTACTCGGTCTTAAAAAAGTGGTATCGGTGCATCCCTAATTGATAGTATGGAAGCTGTTGATTATTAGGGTGACCGTGTGGACCATGTTTAAAGGGACATATGGATAAGTCTTGCCCTGAAACAGGTATTATTTATATGCTGCAGCAGGGAAATTACTGTCACTCACCTGGCCTTCTTTTGGATCTATTAAATGCAGTGTAATAATTCTACATGCTGTTGGGTGGCGTTTATCATGCAATGCCCATCAGCCTTAATATATGTGTGCATCGAAACATGGATGATACGGCCACAATGGAGTATTTAAATGATGCAGGGGTGTGAGAGCTCTTTGCTGGATGTGTTCATACTTATACAAGCTTGTGAGGGCAGGGGATAGGTATGACCCGGCACTCTGCAATGGAAAAAAAACAGTTCTATCCTGTACACAACCGCATTAACGCTGGGTCTCAGCCAAGGTCTTAGCAATTCATTAGCATGTGCTAAATGATCTTGTAGATGGTCTCCCGCGGACAAGGTGATCTGTTAGTAGGTCATCAGGGGCTAAGTTTTAGCGACTCGCGCTATATTTTTCCTTTAGCGATTGTGTTTTAGTTCACACCAGGTGATAGGGCCCTTAGTTTGTTTCAGTGGTATGACTAAGTGGCCCAAATTATTAGTGCTCTCCCGGTTTTGACTGTGGTATCTTATGTGCCCCCCTAAATATTATTCATTGAGTCGCCACTGCCTGTGTCTCAGTAAGTACCGCCTGTGTCTAGTTCATGTCATGCCCTTCCGTATTTAGCCTGTGTCTAGTTTATTCAGTTTCCTTAGTCTAGTTATCTGTTCTGTCCTTCTCAGTTCCTCTCTCATGTCATCTCCTTTCATGTCTTGCTCCTGTGTCTAGTCATATTCTGTATCAGTTCTACTTCTGTATTTTCATTTGCCCTGCCTGTGTTTAAATAAACCAAACTGTGCCCTGCAACCTGTATTGTCTACTGCATTTGCTGCAAACCGGACTCATCCGCTCATCACACACAGCGCACCTGACAGGTGGGTTCTGTTTGCTCACTTCATAGACCCTGTGGTGAATGCTGAATTCACCACAAGGTCGGCGGTCTGAAATTACCCATGTGCACCGACGTGTGCCAAACGAGAAAGCAGCAAAATTTCATTGAAATTTCAGACCTTTCTGAATCCCCCCTAACGTGTATGGGGGGAGTGCTTCTTATATGGTTGTTTCAAAAATATAGTGTGCAAGTTGTTAATTTGACTTGTGTTAACTTTATTTTTATTAATAAAAAATAGAGCCTATTGAGCGCTATCAATCATTGGGAAACTTATCCTGTTTCTATAGGTAGGCTATGTTCCTCTTTTTTTGTGTCAATGTATACCATTCATGATGCATTGCTAAAAAGGATTTACTTGTTAGAATTACAAATACACCAATTAATGATTAACGTTTGTTTTGTTTAACACTGTTTTCAATAATTAAATATAATGACAGTTTACCTTAAGAAATATCTAAATAACTCTGATATTATCTGTTATTTTTTTCTCATCAGCTGTTCGTTGCCCAGAATTTAGCCATTACTTAGTCTGCACAAGCAGTTGTCCAGCCACATGTTCTGATCTTACAGCACCCCTTTCCTGTAGAAGCCCTTGTGTTGAAGGCTGTGAGTGTGATGAAGGTTATGTACTAAGTGCAGATTTATGCGTTCCTTTAAGTAAATGTGGCTGTGAGATGGATGGAAAATACTATGCATCCGGCGATTCCTTTTGGGCCAGTGCAAACTGTGTTGTGGAGTGTTGGTGTGAAGATGGAGGCGATGTATCTTGCTTCAATACCACATGTCGAGAGGGAGAAATATGCTCTGTTGAAAATGGGTACCAAGGCTGCTATCCCAGAAGGGAAAGCCTTTGTTTGATTAGTCAAAATCAAGTAATAAGCACATTTGACTCTATCACATTTCCTTACCCTGTGGAATATTCATACACTTTACTAAAAACATGTCCGGATAAAGCTGAGTTTGTTGAGGTTGATATCAGCAAGAAGAAACCAGACTCCAGCACGAACTGGCTAAGGCCTCTGAGGATCCAAATAGCCAAGCAAGAAATTAGAATTGGTGGGACAAGCATATCCGAAGTTAAGGTAAGAGTACAACTATAATTTTTCATCTGCTTCATTAAAGTCTACATATATGTTTACGTCAGTAAGATTGATTCTAAACCTTGTAAGACTTATAACTATTCAAGTTGAAAAATTAGACCAATATAAAAGGTTTGCCAAGAATTGTATAAAAAAAATTAAGTTCTACAAATGGAGTCAGTCTTTCCAAGATAACAAACTGTAACAAATATATCTGGCACTCTGCAAACTTGATCTGCAAATATTTTTTTTTCGAAACAAAAATGTTTGAGAAAACACTTCGGAATCTATTCCCTACTCAATGCTAAAATGGGGACACTAATGGGGAAACCAGTTACCTGTGCCTGCAAGTTTCCCCATAGTGTACCCATTTTAGCATTCGATTCCGGGTCAGGCGCTACCGCGGCACCCTGCCCCGGAAAGCAGCGCTTCACTCAGTGCGGTGACATGCGGTGAGGTCAGTGGCTGGTGAGGCACTGGCTAGTATCAGAGCCAGATATACACAGATTATGTAGGTTCAGGTTCAGTGCTCCCCAGGGTCTGGCTGCTCTCAGTGCTCCCCATGAACTGGCTGCTCTCAGTGCTCCCCAGGAACTGGCTGCTGTCAGTGCTTACCAGGATCTGGCTGCTCTCGGTGCTCCCTGCTCACGGTGCTCCCCAGGATCTGGCTGCTCTCGGCGCTCCCCAGGATCTGGCTGCTCTCGGCGCTCCCCAGGATCTGGCTGCTCTCGGCGCTCCCCAGGATCTGGCTGCTCTCGGTGCTCTCCAGGTTCTGGCTGCTCTTGGTGGTCTCCAGGATGTACCTCCAGGCACACAGCCATGCACCACGTTCCTTTGACTGGCGAAGACAGTCACATGACTATCTTGTGTCAAAGCCTGGCAGGCCTGCCTCCCATGGATGCGTTTTTGAATAGCTTGAGACAATGGTGCTTTCCCATTGGTCCAAGCAATTCCCTTGCTCTCAGTTCTTCTCCGAGGCACTGAAGAGAGTAGATTCAGGAAGTAGGCAGTGCCAGACGCTCACTGCAGACTTCAATGAATCTATTGGCAGCTTCAGTTTACGGGATTAGCGTAGCGTTCAGCTGCGCAAATTGCATAGGCTGGGCAGAAAAAAAGCAGAGTAGAGACAAACGGCAGGGGAGCGCGGAGCAGAAGAGTATATTAACATTTTTATCACAACAGATTTTATTTTACACAATCAAAATATTAGAATTTTTGCAAATTTATGGCAGGTGAGCCCACTTAACTACTTAATGGCAGGTGAGGCCTCAGTGATACTCGCGGTAGCACTTCCATGCCACCGCGAGTGGCATGTTAAAAACAGAACATGAAAATAGGGTGACAATTAGCTTGGGAGCAATTAGTAGGTATACACATTAGCAAATAGATCTACTAGCACAGAAACAAAATGAAGATAGAGAGAAACATTATACAATTTGGTGTATGTCTAGGTGTGTGTGTATATGTATATATATAATTTAAACACACTGACAAACTATAGTGCAGTCTTATTAAACATAATTGTAATGACTGGGGGGGACCTGGCTAGATATGGAACAGGAGGGTGTGATTTCTATTGCAGTGCACAAAAATGAACCGAGAACAGAAAGTAAATAAAGGAATTTATTTACTAAAAAAAATAAAACCATGCGGAACCAGAAAAACCAGACAGCAGGTTTTAGAACAAAATATACATGAAACCAGAAATCAGGGAACTGAGCAAAACCTAAGCAGAAACCCAAATACTGAAAACAAAAGCAATGCAGGATTGAAGGGTTAAACTGAACTCAACAGGGGAAATACAAGACATGGAGGAGACCAGGAGACAGACACGATAAAGCTAGGACACAATGAGGAAATGGCATAAACTGAGAGCACAGATCAGACTGATAATAATACAGAATGCAGAACAGAACAAACTAGACTAGACTAGACCATGAATCACTAGGAGGCTTGGATCAGAAAGAGTACCTAACACGATGAGCTCCAGAACAAAATGAGGCAGCGTCCTTCTTTGGGCCTTGCCTGCTTTTAAGCACATGAGTTCATTAGCAATTCAGCCCAGGTGTGTGTGTCCAGGCTTGACGTCAGGAAGTGACTGAATGTCCAGAACTAAGATGCATAGTTCAAAGAAGCCAGAGGTAGCGCCAGATACACTTAAAGTCCAGAACTTCACTGGCAATGTCCACCTCAGCCAGAGGGGGCGCAGGACGTAACAATAATCAATAGCAGCGGAGGCAAAGCATTGAGCGATACAAAAGTACAGGAAGTGTAAGACGTTACTGTCACGGAACGGACATGAGAGCTCTTTTCAGCGAGCCACAGGACTAAAGACTGAACCCTTTTTAAAGACCATTTTTCCTGTTTTCGTTTTGGTTTTGCGTGTGAGCCTATGGACCTCTTATTTTATTGCTAGATGTGGTTTTATTGGTGTAATGTAATAAAAATGTACCCTGTATGATGTGACTGTAAAAGTATGAAAGAAACCGTTTGTATGTGTTTTTCCCCGTCGCCATTTTGCTCCTCCCAGCATGGTTTCACAGAACAAAGGATCTCATGCCCCAAGATGGAGGATGCAGCGGGCCAGAGGATTGGAGGCTTTTCCAAGACCTCATCTGCCTAATCCCTGGACAATGGGGGAGCCTGAAAGGGCAAGATAGAGGATACAGCAAACCAGCTGATTGGAGGCTTTTCCAAGACCTCATCTGCCTAATCCCTGGACAATGGGAAGACTGAAAGGGACCTGATAGGGAACAGGAGGCTGGGAAAGGAGCCAATCAGTGCTGGTTGTGTGGGTGGGGGAGTTGGTAATCTGTTTGTGTGAAGTTGTATAAATGACCCTGTTGAAACCCATAAAATTCAGTTCACTGTTTTAAAGCATACAGCCACGCCTGGTGTCTTCATTTCAGAGCTACAATCACTATTGCAGGAGACACTCAGCGGTCTCCTGCATCACCACTCAACCCAGGAACGGGATCCCCAAGGCAACACTGCACCATCTCTCCAGACACCGGACCAACGCCATTTCATCCTCCAGGCCGCTCGAGACGCCGAGTGCCGTGCCACTCGGTAGTCGGGCCGGACGCCATCAAAGGGGGGATCAGATAGAGCAGGACCGCAGGCGGACTTCCATCCCGTCACAGTTACAATAGCTGTTAAGGAAGCTGAGCCGTAACAGGAGTGCTTTAAATAGTTCTACTTAACAGCTCAGCCTCACTGGAATACCATAGGATGCCATAACATTTGAAGAAATATGAATAGTAATACAAGAAAAAAAGGAGCTAGCGCTTGCTCAACTATAGGGTGGGATGTTGTATGGAGGGATAATGAATCTGAACACCAGTCCCTTACCACCAGAAAATACGTGCCGATAATATGCCGAAAAAATAGGCACTTAACAATATGCTGGTAGTGGGACTTGTCTTATGATAAATTCAATGTATCTAAAATACATAAACCACAGTACATAGCATAATACTGTATGGTCATAAACAAGGTTAAACACACACTTTTAAGAGCTAATTAGCTTGTATTGAAGCGCCTTGGGGCTGTTTCGGCCAACTCTCCTGCCACAATGCTCCTGGTCACCACATCAGGATCTCCATGATCACCACGAATTTATTTGAATCAAACATGCAATGGGTAAAAACAAGTAAAAATAATCTGGCCAAACGTATTTCGCCCCACTCTGGTGCTTTCTCTGTGGCATTAAAGAAGGTAGATTTCATAGCAGCAATAGTCCTTGTTTAAATAGTCTCTACATGGAAAGCAAAATCTAAACTGATCAGAGAGCCGTCCACGAGGCGGCCGCTGCTGTCGCGGCCCTCTGACGTCATCACAGTGCCAAAGGGTTGGCGGCCCCCGGTTGTCGTCGTTGAGTCCACCCCATTCAAGCTCCTGGCATCCTTCACTTCCAGACGTCCGAAAATGTCTCGCAAGTGGCGCAGTGAGATGATCTCACTCGATGTTGTGAAGCATGATGGCTCCCAGTCGTCAATTTGTGTAGTCAAGTGCTTGCTCTTTGCGGTCTTGATCTTCGAGTTAATCATGTCAGGGAAAGATATATTGCTGCAATTAGAGAATATACATATGGCACATATTAACCAGTCAATAGATATGGGAGGGGGGCATAATAAACAGTCAGATAATGCGTCCCTATATACCAACTAAAAACCAAAATTCTGTACAGATGATACAATTGGTGTGCAAGCTCCCTTCTCCTAACCCTTATAAATAATGACAAAGTTCAAAATCCTTGTTTAGGCTTTAAGAATAAGGGTATCAAACTGAAATATGAGTTTCATCTCTTCCTGTTTGATTTTTTTTTAAAATAAAGTCCTCACCTCGCCAGTCCCTATAGATTATACGTAGGGCAAAAACTTCCTGGCCTGGGGGGGGGGAGGCAAGATTTACAGACAAAACCCCTCCTAATATTTTAATTGTGTTCCATTATCCTAGTGTGCATTGGTTGCATTGTATGTCAGATTACATGGACATTTTTAGAATGACAGGTGGTCACCTGCTTTTTCTTAAAATCTCCCTTCTGTTGGAAGGACTAAAAATATATTTTTTATTTAAAGATAAATTCCTACAAGCATTACATGTACCGCACCTATACAAGCCTTCGTGAAGATAGAATATATTCTTGGAGCCCTTCTTAATCCTATTTGCGCGTCTTACCACCTGTTTTTTAATTGGACGTGCTCCCCGATTTATTATTTTCAGTTTTTCCCTATCCAGTCTTTCTTTATATAAAATGTGCCAATATTTATTAATACTTTTGTTAATTATAGGAGTATGGCCATTAAAAGTTATATATGAAGGGAACTCCGCTAATTTATCTGGTTGTTTAGCCTTATATTAATTAATTAATTGTGCATTTGTTTTATATCTTTAATTTTAGTCTCCTCCAATAATTTTATCTGAGAAATCTTATTTATAGCCCTTCTCTATAGTCTCCCTTCAATGTTTGGGCTTGTTGTCACGTCTCGACCCTGCCCCCTGGTGGTGGGAGCAGGGATTTGCCAGTATGCTGGCTTTCAGGCTCTGCAGACCATCTCCACTGGGCCAATGGTCTGCAGTCACATGACCCACTCAGCCCTATATATAGGCCCAGTAGTGCTTTTGCTCCCTTGGTCTGGATAGGATTCACCTATAAGTTCCTGCTCCCTATTCTTGTTATTGTACTCACTGATGTTGATACATATTGTATTCCTGACTTCTCGTGTATGACTTTCTGGCTCTGGCTCTTGGTATACTCTTATGTCTGTCCCCTGAAGGTATTCTGTCTGGATTTATCGTGAATGACCTGGCTTGTGTTTTTGGACCTCTCTCTAGTTTGTGTATAGTTAATGTGCTTTTGCTCAGTAGATCTTTTGGTCACGAAATCAATAGCTACTGAGCAGTATCTAGTGTTCTCTTGTTGTCTGATCTCCCCGAAGGGGAGTGCTAGGATCAGCAGTCCTGTTCATTGTATTTTCTGGTATCAATGGGTTCTGCCCTGCAGGCTGCTGAATCCATTCAAGTCTCTGTCTGTCCTATTGAGAATTACTGTGTGTGTGTTCTCAAGTGTTTTTCTTGTTGTCTGAATTCCCTGGAGGGAGGTGTTAGGATCAGCAGTCCTGTTTATTATATTTTCTGGTATCAACGAGTTCTGCCCTGCAGGCTACTGAATCCACTCAAGTCTCAGTCTGTCCTGTTGAGAATTACTGTCTGTGTTCTCATTTTGCTTACCCTTGCCCTGAAGCTGTATTTAGATTGAGAAATTTTACCCAGTGCAGGGCTTCCTCTTGTGCCCGTCACCTGCACTATCACCTCTAGCTTTCTGTTTCTGTTCATGTGTGCTGGATTAAGCATTATGAGACAAACCACAAACCTGCCTCAAGGGCTCAAACCTTCCCTGGCATCTGCCCGGACGCCCGTGACACTTGTGTTCTAAAAATGGCCCCTTCAGGGCAGTTCCTCCTTAAGCTGGTAAACTGGCTGTTGGCACCACTTTTAAGCCAAGTCTTGGTCTGATATATGGCGAAGTCAATATAATTGTTGACGTCCACAGGTTTAAAAAACATCCTTGTTTTGATGTCATTATTCTCAATATATATTGTGAGGTCCAAGAAATTAATTTCTTTAGGGCTAAAATGTGTGTCAAGTTCTATGCCCCAATTATTTTCATTAAGAGCTTTAAAAAATCAGACTGGATTCCTCCCCCTCCATATGAAAAATAAATCCTCAATGTAACACCTGTAGAGGACAAAGTGTCACGTCCAGCAATCCGAATCCCCAGACCACTGGGATTCCCAGTGGACCATGAAGAGGTTCTCGTAGCTGGGTGCAAACCTGGTCCCCATAACATTGCCAATGCTCTGCAAGTTAAACTGTTTATTTAAACAGAAATAAATGTTAAGAATAAAATCAATTTCAGTTAAAATAAACTCTGTTCTGGTTCATAGAACTGATGCACTGACATTATTATTGATGCAGTAAACTCCATAGATTGAAAATATGTATAACACGTGATCACAGGTAATCCTTGAACAGAACCATACAACTGGTAGGCGCAATATAGAGAATGGTCACAAATAGAATAGATGTATAGCCCCTTGCCGTAAAATCAATTAAACAGCCCAGGCCCAATGAATGAAGAGCTCATAATAGCAGCACCAAGTGTGTGTGTGTGTATATATATAAAAAAAATCAAATACAAGAAAAAAGACCTCTTTTGTGCCCTGCACTAGTAGGATTTCTATTCTGTCCCTTAAAATATATAGGCAGCAAGGAATCCTGCTCAAAAGATAGCTTGTAATAAAGATAAGCTAGGAGCAATACAGATCATACCATGTAATATCTATATATAGCTGGCAGGGAAAGAAATCCCCAAACCAATAGCCTTACAACTGGTGATCTACAGAACTGTGGAAATTCAAACCAAAGATGAACTGATAAAAACCGATAAACACATGCTAAACGTACGTTTCGCCATTACATTCTCCCAGCTTTCTCAAGAGCTTACTAAGCTTATCGCACAGAAGCCTGAAATATAAAAGGCTGCTGAGCTGGTGGGTGTGACTCCCTTTCTACTAAATATTGGATCTATGTACAATATTACGCTATGGGAGCAACTAGGGGTCGACCGATTATCGGTACCACCGATATTTGGGGCCGATATTCAGTGATTTCCAGGTTATCGGCATCGGGTTGTTTCACTGCCGATGTGCCGATAACTCTGAGAAGCTGCGATCTCTCTGAGCATGCGTCAGATCCCGGCACTTCCGCACTCTGGCCGGCAATGATGAGGTCACCTCGAGGTCTCCCCCTTCCACTGGCTCGAACACATTAAGAAACAGAGGGGGAGGAAGCACATCTAATTGTAATAAAAACAAACAGGATGGTCGGACTGATTTACGGAGGGTCCATTCCGCTCTGTTGTGCTCCTCCCCTGCTCTCACTCTCCCTGTCTGCTCCTTCACGCTGTGCTACCTGCCAGTCTGTAAAGCTCCCCATCCCACTTCAGACTGGCTGCATAGGAGCATAAATCTTGCTCAACTCTACTGCCCTGACACCGAGATTAAATAAATAAATAAATGCCTCAAATCATTCACGGCACCCTTTATCTGCCAGCCGTTTAGTTTTGTCTTGGCAGGTGCAGGGATTTGAGTTTACATTAGGGAAAATTCGATTTCTACCCCAGGAGCTTACAATCAGCTTTCTAGGGAGCCACCTGGGGACAAGGAACTGAGTTTGCAGATTTTGTTTTTAGTAATGATAGAAGCCACAGTTAGGGTTTTAGTGGTCCTGGGCTACCCGACTGCCAGCTTGTGTGTCATGGCCCCTTGCATAAAAGTTTGCTATAAAGTAGTGCTGCACTTTTTACAAAGGAGGGGGTACTGATTTGCATCTTCCTGGGTCTCTGAACCCCCCCCCCCCTTCCCAGCAGTGGATTCTAGAGATTCTGGAAAAAATAGGGTATCTAGTGGCGCAGAAATTTCTTATACGGTGCCTCAAGGGCTAATGGTATATGTTATACAGTTCAACAACATATGGTACAAAGTGCAATTGTGAATCACAGTGATCTGTGTATTTAAACACAATTAAAGTGCAATTATAACAGTTGGAACAAAGTGCAAATGCAACAGAAAAATAAAGTGCAAGTGCGACACTGATGGCGATACAATGAGGATCTGGCTATAGTGCCCAGTTTAGTTCTTATAAGAGTTTTCAAACGATATCAAGAAAGTCTATGATGTTGATATTCCGGTTCCTAAGTGGATGGGTGATGCATCAAAAGTGCTCAGGATTAATGTCAATATTACCCCTTCCACAAACATAGCAGACTTGTTCTGTTCTTCTAGTGGTCTTGATGAAGCTCCACCGTAGAATATGCGAATAGGGGAATAAAGAAGGGGGAAATGATAGTGCAGAGATCTTTCTATACGTATATGTATAGGTTAAGTAAAAATGCACACTTACAAATTCCAGAGCCTAATGGGATCCAGGCTCTGGAGTGAAACGCCTTGTGCCTAAATATAGGGTGGTCACTGCCTTCTTTACAGCCTTTCTTTACAGAATCTTCTTACTCCACCTCAGTCGAGGGACACAGGGATAAAAAAAGAGAGACAACGCTCTCATAGCACAATACCAGTCATGTAATGTTGTGTTTAGAGGAGGGAGGGATTACACTCACCAATGCAGGAGCCTTGAGGGTCCAGGCTCAACTGTCGTGCATGCGGAGTTCCTTATCGGTGAACTCCCGAACCTCTTTGGCTGCTCACTCTGCACCGGATTGTAGTTTCGTTCGGTGTTTTCAAGTATGCTTGGCCAAATCCACGAGCTGGTGAGTTGTGTTCAAAAACAGCTAAGAGACTCTTGGGGATGAATCAAGGAGTTTATTGTGCAATTAACATTAACATTAATAGTTAAAGTGCATAAACGGGTACATAAAATAGAAAAAAAGAAGAAAAAGTTATATAAATTGTATATCAGGGGAGGGGGGGCGGCGAGACGCGTTTCGGTGCAACCAGCACCTTCTTCAGTCAAAGGGTTATGGAAAAGGGGGGATCTGAGACCTCTCCATGGCCCTTCTTTTATTTAGAAAGCGGAGACAGTGTCTGTGCGGCGTTTGGGGCGGACTTCCGGGTTCGCGCGGAGCCGCGACCACATGACACCTGACACGTCATCAGTCCGCGTCAGGTTGGTCTCTGGTATGCGTTCCAC
This sequence comes from Leptobrachium leishanense, assembly GCA_009667805.1. NCBI lineage: Eukaryota > Metazoa > Chordata > Amphibia > Anura > Megophryidae > Leptobrachium > Leptobrachium leishanense. The sequence goes on along the minus strand of CM019073.1, from coordinate 70,881,643 downwards.
CTCGTCTCTGCGTTCCACTTCGCATATCATAGCGCTGGGTGCGTGTATGGGGTGACCAGAAGTCCGCAACCGTTTTAAATGTCACAGAAACACCTCAATATATATCAAAAATGGGAAAGAGGACGGGGTCCCAATTAATTGATAGTGGATATATTCAGCGTGGTGCATTGGGGACCCATACATAAAAATTATGTGCAATAATGTCACATAATAAAAAATGGATAATCCATACAGTACATGGGGGGGAGGAAGGTATAATCACAATGTGTATATATAAAAGTCATCATATTAAAATAGGCTTATAAATTGAACATGTCAAAGTAAAATATATCAAAATAGAAAAGGGAAAAAAAAAGGGGGGTCCCAATTGGTTGATAGTTGAATTATTCAGCGTGGTGCATTGGGGACCCGCACATATAATTATGTGCAACATATGTCCCATGGTAAAAATTGATAATCCATACGAAGGGGGAGGGTATAATCACAATTGTGTATATAGTCATCATATTAAAATGGGCTTATAAAATTGAGAATAGAATAAAAAGGTAATGCAACGATAATAATAAATATGGTGAAAGGGTAAAAATAAGGCCATAGGGGGAGGATAGGGATAAAGGACTCATAAAATTATGGCTAAAATCAATGGCTAAAATATTGGGTCACAGGATATTAATTGAGAAAATGGCAGAGCTCAAAATCGGCATTTAGGCCTTGAGGCTGCATGGTGTCTAATTTAAAGATCATGCTCATTTCAGTTTGTCCAATTATTTTCTCAAGGTTGCCACCTCTCCAGGGTACTTCTACTTTCTTTATTCCTATAAATTTCAGGCCTTCTGGATTCTGGGCATGCTTCAATTTAAAATGTAGTGGGACACTGTGATTTTCATTGAAAAAACAAGTTGTCATTTACCACAATGGCTAGACGGAGTGCCAAAAGGTCAGTTTTTACGCATCAGAAGAAACTGTACAGACCTCGACACATACGACATACAGTCCAATAAGTTGAAAGATGACTTTGTTGAAAAAGGATATGATACACACATACTAGAAAAAACCAGATCTGGAGTAAGGGACCTACAACAAAATGATCTACTAACGAACAAGAAAAAAAGTGAACCTATAGGGTACAACTCTAACGTACCATTCATCTTCACCTATAATGCTCAGAATAAAATAGTTAGAAGGACCATAAGAAAATACTGGCCCATCTTGAGAAAGGACCCAATACTTAAGGACTGCTTACCAGAAAATCCAAGGATCATTTGTCACGGCGTGAACAATTTAAAAATGAAACTCACGCATAAACACACACAGAAAAACGCAACACGATCTAATCACTTTAACATTCAAAAAGGTTTTCATCAATGCGGAAATTGCCTAAACGTCAGAAATACACGCAGTAAGAAACAAATCATTAAAACATTAGATGGCATCACAGGACCAATAACGATTAAGGACGTGATTACCTGTTTCACCAAAAACGTGATATATCTATTGACCTGCCCATGTGGCCTTAAATATGTTGGAAGGACCACCAGACCACTTAATGTGCGCATACAAGAACACATCAGAAACATTAGAAATGGACTAGAAAATCACAGTGTCCCACTACATTTTAAATTGAAGCATGCCCAGAATCCAGAAGGCCTGAAATTTATAGGAATAAAGAAAGTAGACGTACCCTGGAGAGGTGGCAACCTTGAGAAAATAATTGGACAAACTGAAATGAGCATGATCTTTAAATTAGACACCATGCAGCCTCAAGGCCTAAATGCCGATTTCGAGCTCTGCCATTTTCTCAATTAATATCCTGTGACCCAATATTTTAGCCATTGATTTTAGCCATAATTTTATGAGTGTCACAGTGGCAGTACCACCAGGCACGCACCACCCTACTTGCCCTCCGATCCTTGGAAGTGGTCGGTCTGTATATATATCCCTATGAATATAACTCGCAGGAAGGTGAGGCCTTGGTTCCTGAGAGAAGCCCCTATATGCAGAGATGCAGGGTAAACTGCAAGGACAGGTGAAAGCAACAAAGGGTTAACAAAAGACCTCTGTACGGCAATACCAAAGATTCCCTGCACTGAAAGACCGGTCTTTAGGATAGCCGGATCTAATCTAAAGGAAAGTATTACCTTGAAGCCGTACAGAGTCTTTTGTTGTATACAGATGACAGGGTTTCCTGGAAACGGTACAGACAAGGAATATACAATAGAGTAGTCATAACATAAACAGCAAAACAAAATACAGCAATAGACAGAACTAAATACACAGAAGGAACTGACATAAACTGGAACAGAAATAATAGAGACAAAAACAGAATAAGGATGAACAAACGGAGGAATATCAGGAACACAGCAAGGAGCTCTCAGGACACAAGTGGCAAGGAGACCAGGCAAATAAAAATGACCCAGCAATGTCCTATAGGTACATTGCTCTAATATAGGCAGGGGAATCAAGGCAAGGGTCAACAGGTGAGCAGCACACAGAACACCAGTTAACCCCTGGGAGGCCACCCAGGAATTGGCAGCAACAGAAACACAAGGGAAAAAACACAATATACAAATACAGAGGGCAGGAAGACAGGGTTGGAACGTGGGAACGTGACAGTAGCCCCCTCCAAAAAAGGTGACCTCAGGGCACCTAAAACAACAAACATGACAGACAAAAATCAGGAAAACAGATCACGAACACCAGTCACCAAAATCCATTGAGGACCCACTCAGTGTCGTCTTCCTCCTCCTCAAAACACATGAGCGCATTAGGGTCTTTCTTGATCATGGCCCAGTGTGCCTCACGGAACAACATCCCGCATGGGGATCGTATAACCCTCGGGTACAGGGCTAGAATTAGGGATGTTGGTACCAGTCAGGCCACTACCCTGCTGGACCTCCTCAAGATAAGCACGGAATACGGCATTATCAGACCCATCATGGAGCGTGGTATTCTCGGAACTAGATTGACTAGTGTTGGTCAGCTTCCCACGTCTCCTCCTGGATCGAGACTTGGAAGGGGTGACCACCGTACCTGACACGGCAACAGTGGGAGTAGGCTCGCCTACCTGTGCCTTACCACGAGGTTTGGAAACCTCGGACTCTCTGTGGGGCATGGGCACAGTGGTGTTGCAACGCAGCTTTGGCACTGCTGACACACAGCTTGCCATGGATCTGACTGGCAGCTTACCAGAATCAGACATCACTGTCACCGCTGGCTTCGTGCCAGGATCAGGCAGCACCCGTGGCTTCGTGCCAGGCTGGGCTGGCTGCGCATTGCCAGACGGAGACAGGACTGGTTGCGCATTGCCAGACGGAGACAGGACTGGCTGCGCATTGCCAGACGGAGACAGGACTGGCTGCGCATTGCCAGACAGAGACAGGACTGGCTGCGCATTGCCAGACGGAGACAGGACTGGCTGCGCATTGCCAGACGGAGACAGGACTGGCTGCGCATTGCCAGACGGAGAGACAGGACTGGCTGCGCATTGCCAGACGGAGACAGGACTGGCTTCTCATTGCCAGACGGAAACAGGACTGGCTTCTCATTGCCAGACGGAAACAGGACTGGCTTCTCATTGCCTGACGGAAACAGGACTGGCTTCTCATTGCCAGACGGAAACAGGACTGGCTTCTCATTGCCAGACGGAAACAGGACTGGCTTACCGCCAATGGGCACTGGGGTTGCGGCTCTACATGTAATACATCCAGTAACAATATGTAGGGACTGTCTTTTAGCTGCCAGTCGCTGCTCAGAACCAGCCAGTTGTGTCTTTAAACCCCTACAGCCATCAGAGGTATTCACATAAGTCTGAGGTTTATTATTGGATGCCCAGAGCGACATAACCTCCATGGGTACTTCATCCTCTGGCCTTGTGGCCAAAAAGGATTCATCCTTCATAGACTCATGTGCCTCTTTCTCAGACCTGGATTTCTCAGGAGGTCTGAACTCACAGTGGGGTCTGGTGCCATCTGACTCCCCGCAGGGTCTGGCACCATCAGATCCCCTACGTGGTCTGGCACTATCCGACTTCCAGCTAGGTCTGGCACCGTCAGACCCCCTACGTGGTCTGGCACTATCCGACTTCCAGCTAGGTCTGGCACCGTCAGACCCCCTACGTGGTCTGGCACCCTCTGATTCCCAGCTGTAACTGGCACCAGTGGATCTCATGAGTGGTCTAGCTTTAGCGGCCTTACTGTGGGACATGGGCACAGTTGGCACTCGGCCAGTATCAGGGCGCACAGACTCACCACAAGTCTTGAGACGCACCGGCACTCCAGCCCCAGGACGCACCGGCTTGAGGGGACATCCAGACAAAAAGTGCAATGAACTGGCACAATAGAAACAGAGATTGTACTCACGTCTTCTGTTCTTTTCATCAGGAGAAAGCGGACCACGAACCCTGCTTTCAAATGAGACCTGATTGCCAGAGTCTAGACACAGGCTCAGTAACCCTTTGAGGTGAACCACAAATTCCTCAAACATGTGCAATATGGTTTCCAACACGGTACACATCTCTGCGGGCTTATGTAATGGCTGGGTCATTATGTCACGGTGGCAGTACCACTAGGCACGCACCACCCTATACTTGCCCTCCGATCCTTGGAAGTGGTCGGTCTGTATATATATCCCTATGAATATAACTCGCAGGAAGGTGAGGCCTTGGTTCCTGAGAGAAGCCCCTATATGCAGAGATGCAGGGTAAACTGCAAGGACAGGTGAAAGCAACAAAGGGTTAACAAAAGACCTCTGTACGGCAATACCAAAGATTCCCTGCACTGAAAGACCGGTCTTTAGGATAGCCGGATCTAATCTAAAGGAAAGTATTACCTTGAAACCGTACAGAGTTTTGTTGTATACAGATGACAGGGTTTCCTGGAAACGGTACAGACAAGGAATATACAATAGAGTAGTCATAAAAAGGAAAGCCAAAGGTCATAACCAGAGAGAGTACGTCATACAGAATATAGGAATAGGAACCAGAAGGGAAGTCAGCCAAGCCAAAATCAGTAACCGGAATCTGAATGGAACATAAACAGCAAAACAAAATACAGCAATAGACAGAACTAAATACACAGAAGGAACTGACATAAACTGGAACAGAAATAATAGAGACAAAAACAGAATAAGGATGAACAAACGGAGGAATATCAGGAACACAGCAAGGAGCTCTCAGGACACAAGTGGCAAGGAGACCAGGCAAAGAAAAATGACCCAGCAATGTCCTATAGGTACATTGCTCTAATATAGGCAGGGGAATCAAGGCAAGGGTCAACAGGTGAGCAGCACACATAACACCAATTAACCCCTGGGAGGCCACCCAGGAATTGGCAGCAACAGAAACACAAGGGAAAAAACACAATATACAAATACAGAGGGCAGGAAGACAGGGTTGGAACGTGGGAACGTGACAATGAGTCCTTTATCCCTATCCTCCCCCTATGGCCTTATTTTTACCCTTTCACCATATTTATTATTATCGTTGCATTACCTTTTTATTCTATTTTTATTCTATTTATTCTATTATATTTATTCAATTCCTCCATATTTTTATCCCGATATTTTACCTTTATATGTCATTCTCAATTTTATAAGCCCATTTTAATATGATGACTATATACACAATTGTGATTATACCCTCCCCCTTCGTATGGATTATCAATTTTTACCATGTGACATATGTTGCACATAATTATATGTGCGGGTCCCCAATGCACCACGCTGAATAATTCAACTATCAACCAATTGGGACCCCCCCCTTTTTTTTTCCCTTTTCTATTTTGATATATTTTACTTTGACATGTTTATATGCCTTCCTTCAATTTATAAGCCTATGTTAATATGATGACTTTTATATATACACATTGTGATTATACCTTCCTCCCCCCCATGTACTGTATGGATTATCCATTTTTTATTATGTGACATTATTGCACATAATTTTTATGTATGGGTCCCCAATGCACCACGCTGAATATATCCACTATCAATTAATTGGGACCCCGTCCTCTTTCCCATTTTTGATATATATTGAGGTGTTTCTGTGACATTTAAAACGGTTGCGGACTTCTGGTCACCCCATACACGCACCCAGCGCTATGATATGCGAAGTGGAACGCAGAGACGAGGTGGAACGCATACCAGAGACCAACCTGACGCGGACTGATGACGTGTCAGGCGTCATGTGGTCGCGGCTCTGCGCGAACCCGGAAGTCCGCCCCAAACGCCGCACAGACACTGTCTCCGCTTTCTAAATAAAAGAAGGGCCATGGAGAGGTCTCAGATCCCCCCCTTTTCCATACACCCATTGACTGAAGGAGGTGCTGGTTGCACCGAAACGCGTCTCGCCGCCCCCCCTCCCCTGATATACAATTTATATAACTTTTTCTTCTTTTTCTATTTTATGTACCCCTTTATGCACTTTTAACTATTAATTTTAATGTTAATTGCACAATAAACTCCTTGATTCATCCCCAAGAGTCTCTTAGCTGTTTTTGAACACAACTCACCAGCTCGTGGATTTGGCCAAGCATACTTGAAAACACCGAACGAAACTACAATCCGGTGCAGAGTGAGCAGCCAAAGAGGTTCGGGAGTTCACCGATAAGGAACTCCGCATGCACGACAGTTGAGCCTGGACCCTCAAGGCTCCTGCATTGGTGAGTGTAATCCCTCCCTCCTCTAAACACAACATTACATGACTGGTATTGTGCTATGAGAGCGTTGTCTCTCTTTTTTTATCCCTGTGTCCCTCGACTGAGGTGGAGTAAGAAGATTCTGTAAAGAAAGGCTGTAAAGAAGGGCAGTGACCACCCTATATTTAGGCACAAGGCATTTCACTCCAGAGCCTGGATCCCATTAGGCTCTGGAATTTGTAAGTGTGCATTTTTACTTAACCTATACATATACGTATAGAAAGATCTCTGCACTATCATTTCCCCCTTCTTTATTCCCCTATTCGCATATTCTACGGTGGAGCTTCATCAAGACCACTAGAAGAACAGAACAAGTCTGCTACGTTTGTGGAAGGGGTAATATTGACATTAATCCTGAGCACTTTTGATGCATCACCCATCCACTTAGGAACCGAATATCAACATCATAGACTTTCTTGATATCGTTTGAAAACTCTTATAGGAACTAAACTGGGCACTATAGCCAGATCCTCATTGTATCGCCATCAGTGTCGCACTTGCACTTTATTTTTCTGTTGCATTTGCACTTTGTTCCAACTGTTATAATTGCACTTTAATTGTGTTTAAATACACAGATCACTGTGATTCACAATTGCACTTTGTACCATATGTTGTTGAACTGTATAACATATACCATTAGCCCTTGAGGCACCGTATAAGAAATTTCTGCGCCACTAGATACCCTATTTTTTCCTGATTCTATCTGCACATTCATTTCGAGAGCCTGTGCTACCCTCTAGTTGGCTGCACCAATACATACCTACATCATACATCTAGTTACGAGAGCCTCCACCGAATCCTCCTTCTCTCGATTCTAGAGATTCTGTTTACTGTGCCCCAATAAGTGCAGAATATGCCCCATGCACAAATCCTGCAAACATCTGACTCCTGCTGCAAACACCTCTGCAGCCACCATAGCTGAGCCTGACAGAGTCGAGGCAATACCTAGGAGCAGTGGCGTAGCGTGGGGGGGCCAACGGGGCGGTGGCCCCGGGCGCGATTTTTTACGAGCTTTTAGGGGCGCAAATTTCAAAATTTGCGCCCCTAATATTTCCCAGCCGATCAGCCGCAGCGCGCCGAATGAAGGGAGGAAAATCCGGAAGTGCACTGCTGTGTCACGTGACGCCAGTGACGCTGCCAGCGCGCCGGCGCCATGCTTTTCAGGTGGGCGGGAGCGCCGGGCGAGAGCAGGAGGGAGGCACATCATCATGGCAGCACATGGCAGCCGGAGGGGCAGTGCCGTGCGTAGCTGTGCACGTGCAGATGGATTGACAGGGACTGGCGACACGTGTGTGCTGAGCCTGTCACTGTGACGAGGCGCCGCTTTGCTGAGCTGTGTCGGACAGTACCGATTTCGGTGTGGACACTGCCCGCAGGCAGAGAGAGAGACGAGGACGAAGAGCCGAGCCTGGACTGGACTGTGCAGTGTCTCAGTCTGTCAACGTGCGGTGTTACGAGCTGGTGGTCGTGAGTGAGGACTGTGAAATGAAATCATCCCTGGCTGCCTGCCTGACTGTGTTGTGCATCCAAACCCAGTCCGTCCACTATTCCCCAGGCCCAAGCCCAGCCAAGGTACCGTATGGGGGTACCTGCTGCTGGCTGCTCCCAAGTGTGAGTGACAGGCAGCCTCAGCCTGTGTGTGTATTATATAATGTAAATGCTAATGCTGGAAAATCCTATATGTATGGTTAATTGATGATACACAGAGTCTGTGGGGATTTTAAATTATGAGATTATGAGATATTCCTTTCAGAATCAGCGTGGATATAAGGACTCTCCAAATCCAGTGTTACGTATTATGGTATTCTTTTTTATATGGATTCCATAGCAGGAAAAAAAATAGCCAGACAGTGTCAAAAAATAAATAAAATTAAAATTTAGTTTGTATATGAATAAAATCGATATGAAAAGCACATAACCAACCGGTTTCGTCTGATAAAAATACAGACTTCCTCAGGGGAAATATATCAATCAGACGAAACCTGTTGGGCTTATGTGCTTTTCATAGCGATTTTATTCATATACAAAATAAATTTTATTTTATTTATTTTTTGACACTGGCGATTTTTTTTCCTGCTATGGAATCCATATAAAGAATACCATAATACACTGGATTTGGAGAGTCCTTACATCCACCACGCTGATTCAGAGTGGAATATCTCATTGATTCTAAGGACGTTCACCTTTTAAGAAAAGATTTGTGAGTTTAATAATTTAAAATCCCCACCCACTGCAGACTCTGTATGATCAATTAACCATGTAGGATATTATATCTTCCGTGTTACCTTCTATACTGCTGGAGTGCACAGTGGTATCTGATTCTGCAGCTCCTGTCCCATACATTATCAATCTGCTAACGTGTCCACAGGTTGGGGGGGGCGCACAATTCTTGGCTGGCCCCGGGCGCTGACAACCCACGCTACGCCACTGCCTAGGAGCCAGGCCAGGCATGCTTTGCATAGAATAAACCTGAAATTTATGAACCGCATAGCAGCAAGGACAGCCAACAGGAAGAACGGTTTAGTGAATAAACCCCTTAAATGAATTGTAAGGTCCTATGAGCTGGTCCCTCTTCTCCTCTATATTGTAAACTCCTGTGAGCCGAACCCTCTGCTCCTCTAGATTGTAAGCTCCTGTGAGCCGATCGGCTGGGACCAGCATTTTACAGATCATCACTTCTATAGCACCAGCAGGTTCCGCAGCGCAGTACACCAAGGAGCGGGGAAACAAAATAAATAAACGCCTCAAATAGTCCCTTTATCTGCCCACAAACTGTAATGTAAAGCTTTCCATGTTCCTCACTGGAAATCTATTTGCATTGCAGGTTGCTTTGTTGTACCAAAAAAGAAAATTAAAGAAGAAAAATGGGGTGGTTGCGATTTCTTAACCCATCACACTTTTTTTCAAGCACTTTATTTCTCTCAGATGTTATGTTTACAATTTTGACACCAGATTTATGTAGAAATTGTGATCCCCCCCCCTTCGAAATTTTTTAATGTACAGAATATCGGCACCCGATATCGGTTATCGGCCTGAAAGGTAGCCGATTATCGGTATCGGCACCTAAAAAGTGATATCGGTCTATCCCTAGGAGCAACGTCTCTCCTTGTTTTGTGCTTTGTTTGAAGTACTCTACACCACACAAGAAGGGCAGTGCCACCCTCTATTTGGTCGGAGGTGCTTCAGCCCATAGCCAGGGATTATGTGGGCTCTCTAGAGTGTGAGTTTATTTCCTTTGTCCGTAAATTAGGGACATCTGTTTCCACTCAGAATTACACGATGGTTCCATTTTAATTTTTTTTTTTTTTTTTTAAAAACTGGTCTTTGAGATTCACTGAGAGAAACGAGGAGAAATATATTGCTGCTGACCCCTTCCTTAAGCATTTATATCTTGGATTTTTCAATACATTGGGCTCTATTTTCACTTGCTTTCTACTGGACTTTAGTGGACTTTTAGCATGCGCATATACAATTGCTATTATACTTCTCACTGGAAACCACATGCAAAGTTTCTGGATTCTTTGTATATAGATGCACCAGTGGCGGAAGTACCAGGGTCGCAGCGGTCGCAGTTGCGACCAGGCCCTGGCATTCCGCCACTGGAGGGGGGCCCAGCGCCGCCACCAGATTCCGGCAAAAAGCGCCGGAATCTGGGAGCAGCGCCGCTGGCTGTTCCCCTCCCTGCGAGTGGCCCGCTGGCTTGCAGCTTGGCCGCTCGCGTGGGATGGGAACTAGCTGACCAGCGCACGAGATCTCGCGAGAACTCGGCTGCGCTGGTCAGGTGGTTTCCGGTGAGCGGCCAGGCTGCATGCTTTCAGCGGCCGCTCACCACATAGAGGAACAACTGCGGCAGCAGAGGAGCCTGAGGTGAGCGGGGGGCCCTATATACCCATAAGAGCTGGGACAGAATATATCCATGAACTGGGGCACAATATATCCATGAGCTGGGGGCAGAATATATCCATGAGCTGGAGGCAGAATATATCCAGGAGCTGGGGGCAGAATATATCCATGAGCTGGGGGCAGAATATATCCATGAGCTGGGGCAGAATATATCCATGTGCTGGGGCAGTATATCCATGTGCTGGGGCAGTATATCCATGTGCTGGGGCAGTATATCCATGAGCTGGGGCAGTATATCAATGTGCTGGGGCAGTATATCCATGTGCTGGGGCAGTATATCCATGAGCTGGGGCAGTATATCAATGAGCTGGGGGCAGAATATCCATGTGCTGGGGCAGAATATCCATGTGCTGGGGAAGTATATCCATGTGCTGGGGCTGTATATCCATGCCGGGCAGTATATCCATGTGCTGGGGCAGTATATTCATGTGCTGTGGCAGTATTTCCATGTGTTGGGGCAGTATATCCATGAGCTGGGGCAAAAATATCCATGTGTGAGCTGGGGCAATATATCCATGTGTGGCCTGGGGGCAATATATATCCATGTGTGGCCTGGGGGCAATATATGTCCATGTGAGCTGGGGCAATATATATGTCCATGTGAGCTGGGGCAATATATATATCCATGTGAGCTGGGGCAATATACAGTATATATATCCATTCAGCTGGGGGCAATAATATCTTTTTTATATTGCAGGAAAAAAAAAGGTAAAAATATCGATCTTTTTTGGGGGGGTTGGGGGGGCCCTTCGTGGATTCTTGCACCGGGCCCTCAGGTTTCTAGTTACGCCACTGAGATGCACATAAAGTCATGAACTCTCCCCCCCCCAATCGTGCACCGCCGCGTCGTAGGCCACTCCAGAAAGAGTGGTGCCGGCGTGCCTGTGCTGGGTGCTTAGCGTGTGACGCAAGACTCATGGCATCACCATAGGTGACGGCTAGGAAAGGGTGAAAAGGCTGTACTGGCGCCACCTAGTAGTGGTTCTTTGTGAGAGTGTTTTACTTAAGGCTAGGGTCAGACTGAGGCAGTGCGAACGCGCGTGCAGGCGCACTTAATCACGGCCGTAGTAGCAGCAAATACCGGGCAATGACGGCCAATATACGAAGTACAGTCGCACAAAAGTCCGGCTGCGCAACGCAAGTGGCAAACGAACGCATTTTGTCGAGAACGTAAAACCGCTAGTACGGTTGTACAGAGTGCGCTGCGTCCGCTAGCGGCGTGTGTGCGTGAATTGGAGATGTCAGACACTGCTAATGTCCGGCCAACATAACGTCCAGATGCACAAAGTGTTTTATTGATGATCCGTACAAAATCACGAACGCAAATGCGCATAGTATGACCGCTATCGCGTACTCCGTGAAAAAATGCGTCCATTCGTTCGAACGCACTTTTTCACAGACAACGTGAAAATGCGTTCATCTGACCCTAGCCTAAGTGTGCATATAAAGTGCATAAATGGCAACAAGAAAAAGGAATATATTTGTATACATATAAGCGATATTGCATAATGATAAAGTGCAAAATGTGCAATATATAAATAGCAAAATTAGCAACAGCAAAGTCAATGAATATAGCAGCAGACAATATATAGTAGCAGCAACCAAAGTGGAATGTGCAAACCTATCGATTATGCAACTTGCAAACAGATAAAATAGTGCAAACGTATAACACAGTAACTCTGAAACAGTGATAATAAAGTGCACAAATATGAATCTAGCAGCAAAATATAGTAGCAGCAACCAAAAGTGAAATGTGCAAACCTATTGATTATGTAACTTGCAAACTTATAGCACACAGTAAATCTGAAACAGTAATAATAAAGTGCACAAGTGTGAATCTGGCAGCAAAATATACGTGGTAGCAGCAACCGAAGTGAATCTGTCTACTGTGCAACCTTGCAAACTCATTAACCACAGTAAATGAAACAGTTGTAGCCAAAAGTGCATAAGCGTAAGTTTATGGTGAAATCATGAGAAGTTCAAAGTTTATTAATGAGGTAAACAGTATACAGCAGCTAGTCTCGCTCACAGAAAGTGGTATACCCCAAACCACTGAGGAATCTATGTAAGGTGGAGGAGTGGGCAGAAACAGTGCTTCTTTCTGATGATTCCCTTTGAGTAAATGGTCGCCTGGTTAATCCTCAGTCTGAATACGAAATATGGGCAGTTGTCAGAGCCTCAAAAACAAAATGTAGACAGGACATAGAACAGTACAGTTTTACCATGGGTATTATATATATATTTATTTTTTTAAAGTTTTTTATTTTGTAATGAAGTCGTCATATAAACCGAAAGAGTAAGGGCCTCGCAGGGCCACATGTGACGCTATCAACAGAAACACTTCTTAAGAAAATAACATGGGGGATCGAATGAAAAATCTGCAGAATTTCGGAAAAGGGGGGGAGGGGGAGTAACAGAAAGCCATCAAAAAACATCCAAAACACTTCAGAAAAATAAAAGGTAAGAATAAAAGAAAACCAAAAGTCTCAAATTTAGTCCCCTCTGGGGAGTGTCAGCAGTGAAAAAACAATAAAATAAAGACCCGAAGCGTCTCAGAGCAGCATAAAACAAGGGGGGGGAACGTTAAGACATAGTGGACTTCAAAACACAGCTAGAAGACTGCGAAGGGGGATTATAAAAGGAAAAATAAAAACAAAAACCAGCTTTTACTCAGCAAGAATCAGGGTAAAGAAAGAAAAAACAAAGAAAAACAAAGTCATCAGAAAAGATTTGCAGGGGGAGAAATACACAGCAGGCCATGTAAGGGTGCCAGGGTCGAAAACAGTGCGTAACAGATCGGCAGGGCAGATCCCTTCAGCCCGTATCCAGCAGAAACGTTGGGCAGAAAGCAGCTTCAAGCCTTCTTTCACCTCCTTCAGCGCCTGAGACATCCGGCAACCAGGTCCCTCCATCTGCCGCGCTGGGGACAGCCCGGGTCCAAGGCAAGCAATGCCCCTCAACAGTGCCCACGCTCAGGGTACAGAGCTGCGCCGTCAGCACAGGCCTCACCGAGGGAGCCGCTACCACCGGTTCCATGGTCGCCTTCCCAGCTAGGCCCCAACTCACAGGCCTCCCAGCAACCTCGCGCACCTCCAGCGTCGTCATCGGGAGCAGGGCTCTGCGCTCTGGACCAGGCATCCTTTAGGTCTCTCCTCCAGGTGTAGATGCAAGCGTCAACTTCCCAGGTGGGACGTCGATCGTGTCGCCGCTCCCCGTTCCAACCACTGAGCAGGTCCCAGCCATGCACCCATCCGGCGCATCCTCCTCTAAATTCGAGTCTCCTTTCTCCCGGCAGCTCCGCATCACCGACATCATCCTCCGCCAGACTCCTCTAGTGAGCGTCGCATCTTCCTCCTCCCCATCCAGCAACTGCAGACAGGCCTCCAGGCCTGCAAAGAAGGCCTCAGCGTTTCTCGTGGTGGGGGGGGGGTGATCCGCACCGCTCGTCCTCTCTCATCTGACCTCCCCTCTGGGCGATCGGGAAACGCGGGCCCACCGTTTCCCCAATCCCCAACTCAGAGGTAGGTCTGGTGGAGGCGGCAGGACAGTCAGGGACAGAGGCCCGAAGGGCCAGGACGAAGGCCGCAAAATGGCCGCCGGCTCCTCGCTCCGGCCACACACTGGCAGCTGCAGAGGGAGACCCAGGTCCGGAGGGGGGACAGAACGGCCTCCAGACATCTCCAGTCCGGTGGCCAGCTATCTGGAGCCTGAAATCCAGAGATGCACAGCGAAAAGAGTCTTTTATCAGTCTCCAAGGGTGGCAGACGTGCGGAGCTCCTTGAAAACACGTCTGCTCCCTTCGGTAGCCGGCCACGCCCCCCATGGGTGTTATATTTAAGAAAAGAGGAGTTACAATCACATGAGATGGTGTCTCAAATCAGACACTCAATGTAAAGGCAGCTGGCAGCTTTAGTAAGAAATGCCAGATTGACTTCCGGTTGGCAGCCATTGGAGCTGGCCGCACTACGCATCAGCTCCAAGCGGGGCTTGAATCGAGCACTTGGGCGGACCTGAAACACCATTCCTGGTGGTGACCGGTGGAATCTCCGGATTACCGGGACCACGGTGAGCGCAGCAGAGCCTCGGACAACAAAAAAAACACACACTTTTCTCGAAGCGCGCAACCGGGGGCAGGGACTCTCGAGCCGCCAGCTGCCATAGGCTGGAGTCTCAACATCTCTTCAACCGTGTGGCAGGTGGATGCTAGTCGAGGGAAACTGGTGGCAAACATCCACCTTTTTTATCAATCTCACCTCATAAACCCCTCTTTCATATCGCATTAAAGAACCGGAAATGAGGCCTAGTGCACTTGCGGTCGCCATTTTGGATTGTGTGCATGCATTGTGAACCTCACGAACACCTCTAGTTCGCTAGGAAAGCATACCTGCGGCTCTCCTCCTTGCCTTTTCTTGATTTCTAATAGGGATGTGCAATTCGTTTCGTACAGATTAGTTTTTCCTACGAAATTTACCATTTTCGTGCTTACGAGGGCATTCCGAATCCAAAATTTCGACCACATGAACTTTCAGATCGATTCGAAATTTCGGATCAAATTTTGAATTGATAAAAAAAAATGTTTTAAAAATGCTTAAAAGATCGACCAAAAATCTAAAACTAAAGAGACTTTTTACTGCAGAATATTATAAGCAACAGTTTATTAGACATTGAATTAAAACTGGAATATTTTTAACAATAAAGCCTATGGGATACAACATTTCCCACAATATCGAATTTGATATCAGCTATCGAATTTAAAATCAAATTTTGAATTGATATCAACTATCAAATTGATATTAATTTACAATGCAAGTAATAGTCAGCAAAGGACTTTATGAAACAAATTTAATTTCACTGTTTAATTTGACTCAAGTACAAAATCCGTGACACAGCTTAACCCTTTCGCTGCTGAGGCTTTTCACACCTCTGTGCTGAGGTCATTTTTACCACTTTCGCTCATCATGTTTAACCGCGTTTTGAAGCCATATTTTGATATATGACCCAGACATATTATATATCGTTCTTTCCGGCAGACTCGGCAGATTCATAATATGTCATTATTATATGTATATGTCATGTCCTGTCTGTATATTATAACAAAAAATGCAATAAAATTCGAATTTTCAATAATTTACAATGTGTAAAGTGGTTTTTTTCACATTTTAATATGCGAGCGTTTGCGGTTATGTTTTCTATGGGGTGCGCTTGTTAAAAAAATTAGAAATGGGGACTCGTTACATTTTTTTTGGGGAAGTTTCGCTATTTTTAACAAACGCACCGCATACAAAAATCGTTAGTGCAGCATCATTGTTCACATTATAATTGAAATGGGAACAATATTGCTGCATTAACAAAACAAAACACTTGTTTTTAGAATTTTTTTAAAATATTTTTTTATTTTTAATTTTTACTTTTTTTAAAAAACTTTTTACATGGTCTTGTTTGGTATCGTTGGAAAGGCCATGCTCTGGCCGATCCAACGATAACAAACATTAACCCCTAGCTGCCACAGATCGGGAGATATGAACCCCCTATCTCAACCATTGCTGGCAGCTAGGGGTTAACTCCAGTACTGGCATCATCATGCTATGCACGATGATGCCAGTCCTCAGGAGGAGTTCCCAGTGTCTTGGCCGACATCCGAGATGTCGGCCAGCTCTGGGAGAGGATCACGATCCGGCACTTTTCAGCGTCGAATCGTGATCTGGCTCCCCAGAGGTTAATGTCAGCCACCGTTTGGAAGGGCAGGCTGTGCCCTTCCAAATGGTGCCTTCCTTAACCCTGTGGCCCCCGATGATCGGGAGGGAGAGAGGTCCTAAGGACCTCCCCCCCTCCCTTTCAGGCGCCTCCTCCGCACACGCGGGGGGCGCCTGAATTAGATGTCATTGCGTTGCCGCGACAGGAGAAAGACTTGGCTGTACGCACTGAGCGCGTCCATAGCAGCCAAGTGGTTAATATTTAACCCCTTAGTGACCGGACGGTTTTACACAAATCCGTCCTTTAGTGACCGCTGCTGTTTTTACGTTTCTGCGCTGTTAGTGTTTACGTCAAATCTTCCTCTTACTCGTTTATGTAACCCACACATATTTTACACTGTTTTTCTCGTCATTAAATGGACTTTATAAAGATACCATTTTTTTCATCATTTCATATAATTTACTATAAAAAATATTGTGAAATATGACAAAAAAATTGAAAAAACACCACTTTTTTGAAATTTGACCACCAAAATTTCTTATGTATCAACAACCGTCAAAAAAAATTAATTCCTTAGTAGTTTCTAAATTTAGTACTGAGTTTAGCAATACCCAATGTTTACATATTCCTCGCTTTTTTCCTTATTTTATGCAACAATAAGTGCAAGTAGCACTTTGCCGTTTCCAAAGAGTTTATTTTCAAAACTAGTGATAGTGACATTGTAACACTGATATCTGTCACTAATTCCTGAATAACCCTCCACATATACATATTTTTTTAAAGTACACAAATCAAGGTATTAAACTTGGGGTATTTTGACTCTTTCCATGCAAACTTTTAACCCAAATCTATGCCAAAGTTTGAGAAAAAAATTTTTTTTGGTGATTTTTTTTTTTGAACGCAATTTAAGAATACATGTACTGTGAACTTTAAGGTTTACTGCCAAAGAGCACCCAAAATATGTTCAGCAACATCTTCTGAGTAAATTGATACCACCCATGTATAGGTATGTCGGGTCATTTGGGGGCTAATAGGCCTTATTTGGGGGGTGCGCATTTCAGTTTTCCAACTTGGAATTTTCACATTTCGTCATCATGCACCCATGTCCTATTTGGGACATTTTTGAAGCCGGCCAAAGTAATTTACCCCCATCAAACCATATATTTTTAGAAAGGGCACACCCTAGGGTGCTTCAAAGAGTTGTATTTTAACACTTTCCATGCACTAGCTCTATGTCAAACTTTCAGGTAGTCACTTTTTGGGTTATTTTTTCACACACATTGTACTTTAGGCATGAATTGTCAATCCAGTTATGGGTTACTGCCAAAAAACACCCCAAAATATTTTCAGCAACATCTTCTGAGTAAATTGATACCACCCATGTATAGGTATGTCGGGTCATTTGGGGGCTAATAGGCCTTATTTGGGGGGGTGCGCATTTCAGTTTTCCAACTTGGAATTTTCACATTTCGTCATCATGCACCCATGTCCTATTTGGGACATTTTCGAAGCCGGCAAAGTAATTTACCCCCATCAAACCATATATTTTTAGAAAGGGCACACCCTAGGGTGCTTCAAAGAGTTGTATTTTAACACTTTCCATGCACTAGCTCTATGTCAAACTTTCAGGTAGTCACTTTTTGGGTTATTTTTTCACACACATTGTACTTTAGGCATGAATTGTCAAATCCAGTTATGGGTTACTGCCAAAAAACACCCCAAAATATGTTCAGCAACATCTTCTGAGTAAATTGATACCACCCATGTATAGGTATGTCGGGTCATTTGGGGGCTAATAGGCAGGGGTCAAGTCCTGGGAAAAAAAGTGAGGGAACTCACCCACGAATTCCACAACCCCCATTACCTGAAGAAAATATATATATATAATATATATATCACGAGTATAGCCGGACGAGCCGGTGATACCATTTTAATTGGGTTAACTTTACATTTAAAAGACAAGCTTTCAAGAGTGTAAACTGGAAACTATACTGATCAGTGAAAGGTATCACTACGTACAGGTATACTCGTGATTGTGGCAGCTGGACTAACTCATTTTATATAAATATATATATATATATATATATCTCCAGGCACAGACCCCCAGAATAATATACACAGTGCTGAACCCCCAGAATAATATACACAGCGCGCTGAACCCCCAGAATAATATACACAGCGCTGAGCCCCCAGAATAATATACACAGCACTGAGCCCCCAGAATAATATATACACAGCGCTGAACCCCCAGAATAATATACACAATTGTGCCCCCAGAATAACATACACAGCACTGAGCCCCCAGAATAATATACACACAGCGCTGAGCCCCCAGAATAATATACACAACATTGTGCCCCCAGAATAACATACACAGCACTGAGCCCCAGAATAACATACACAACACTGAACCCCCAGAATAACATACACAGCACTGAGCCCCCAGAATAATATACACAGCACTGAACCCCAAGAATAATATACACAGCACTGAGCCTCCAGGATAATATACACAGCACTGAGCCCCCAGAATAACATACACAGCACTGAACCCCAAGAATAATATACACAGCACTGAGCCTCCAGGATAATATACAGCACTGAGCCTCCAGGATAATATACACAGCACTGAACCCCAAGAATAATATGCACAGCACTGGTTATATGGATATATTTTCCCCAGTTCACATGGATATAATTGCCCCAGCTCATATGGATAATGCCCCCAGGTCTCATGGATAATGCCCCCCCAGCTCTCATGGATAATGCCCCCAGGTCTCATGGATAATGCCCCAGCTCTCATGGATAATGCCCCAGGTCTCATGGATAATGCCCCAGGTCTCATGGATATTGCCCCCCTGGTCTCATGGATAATGCCCCAGCTCTCATGGATAATGCCCCAGCTCTCATGGATATTGCCCCCCTGGTCTCATGGATATTGCCCCAGCTCTCATGGATATTGCCCCAGCTCTCATGGATAATGCCCCAGCTCTCATGGATAATGCCCCAGGTCTCATGGATATTGCCCCAGGTCTCATGGATAATGCCCCCAGCTCTCATGGATATTGCCCCAGCTCTCATGGATATTGCCCCAGCTCTCATGGATTGCCCCCCTGGTCTCATGGATATTGCCCCCTGGTCTCATGGATATTGCCCCCCCCAGCTCTCATGGATATTGCCCCTGGTCTCATGGATATGCCCCAGCTCTCATGGATAATGCCCCCAGCTCTCATGGATATTGCCCCAGCTCTCATGGATATTGCCCCAGCTCTCATGGATATTGCCCCAGGTCTCATGGATAATGCCCCAGCTCTCATGGATAATGCCCCAGCTCTCATGGATATTGCCCCAGCTCTCATGGATATTGCCCCAGCTCTCATGGATATTGCCCCAGGTCTCATGGATAATGCCCCAGCTCTCATGGATAATGCCCCAGCTCTCATGGATAATGCCCCAGCTCTCATGGATATTGCCCCAGGTCTCATGTATATTGCCCCTGGTCTCATGGATATGCCCCAGGTCTCATGGATAATGCCCCAGGTCTCATGGATAATGCCCCCCTGGTCTCATGGATAATGCCCCAGGTCTCATGGATAATGCCCCAGCTCTCATGGATAATGCCCCCCTGGTCTCATGGATATTGCCCCAGCTCTCATGGATATTGCCCCAGCTCTCATGGATAATGCCCCAGCTCTCATGGATAATGCCCCAGGTCTCATGGATATTGCCCCAGGTCTCATGGATAATGCCCCCAGCTCTCATGGATATTGCCCCAGCTCTCATGGATATTGCCCCAGCTCTCATGGATATTGCCCCCTGGTCTCATGGATATTGCCCCCCTGGTCTCATGGATATTGCCCCCCCCAGCTCTCATGGATATTGCCCCCTGGTCTCATGGATATGCCCCAGCTCTCATGGATAATGCCCCCAGCTCTCATGGATATTGCCCCAGCTCTCATGGATATTGCCCCAGCTCTCATGGATATTGCCCCAGGTCTCATGGATAATGCCCCAGCTCTCATGGATAATGCCCCAGCTCTCATGGATATTGCCCCAGCTCTCATGGATATTGCCCCAGCTCTCATGGATATTGCCCCAGGTCTCATGGATAATGCCCCCAGCTCTCATGGATAATGCCCCAGCTCTCATGGATAATGCCCCCAGCTCTCATGGATATTGCCCCAGGTCTCATGGATATTGCCCCTGGTCTCATGGATATGCCCCAGGTCTCATGGATAATGCCCCAGGTCTCATGGATAATGCCCCCCTGGTCTCATGGATAATGCCCCAGGTCTCATGGATAATGCCCCAGCTCTCATGGATAATGCCCCCCTGGTCTCATGGATATTGCCCCAGCTCTCATGGATATTGCCCCAGGTCTCATGGATAATGCCCCAGCTCTCATGGATATTGCCCCAGGTCTCATGGATAATGCCCCAGCTCTCATGGATATTGCCCCAGCTCTCATGGATATTGCCCCAGCTCTCATGGATATTGCCCCAGGTCTCATGGATAATGCCCCCAGCTCTCATGGATAATGCCCCCAGCTCTCATGGATACTGCCCCAGCTCTCATGGATAATGCCCCAGCTCTCATGGATATTGCCCCAGGTCTCATGGATATTGCCCCTGGTCTCATGGATATGCCCCAGCTCTCATGGATAATGCCCCAGCTCTCATGGATAATGCCCCAGGTCTCATGGATAATGCCCCCCTGGTCTCATGGATAATGCCCCCCTGGTCTCATGTATAATGCCCCAGGTCTCATGGATAATGCCCCAGCTCTCATGGATAATGCCCCCCTGGTCTCATGGATATTGCCCCAGCTCTCATGGATATTGCCCCCCTGGTCTCATGGATATTGCCCCCCTGGTCTCATGGATATTGCCCCCCTGGTCTCATGGATATTGCCCCCCTGGTCTCATGGATATTGCCCCCCCAGGTCTCAGGGATACTGCCCCCAGCCCAGCTCACCTTTGCTGCTGCTGCTTCTGCTCCTCTGCCAGCGGCCGCGTGCTTCCTGCTTCAGTGGCCGCTGACAGGAAGTGCAGCCGCTCGCCTGGGAACTATGAAACAGCCAGGCGAGCGGCTCCACCTCCTGTCAGCTGGCCCTTGTAACAGGAAGCACGCCGGCCGCCGGCAATGTGCGGCGGCGGCGTTCGGGCTCGGGCCACAGCGGGAACGCTGCGTACCCGCAGCGTTCCCGCTGTGGGAAAAGTGCGGGAACGCCGTTCCTGCGCGTTCCCGCTCGACTCGAGCCCTGCTAATAGGCCTTATTTGGGGGGTGCGCATTTCAGTTTTCCAACTTGGAATTTTCACATTTCGTCATCATGCACCCATGTCCTATTTGGGACATTTTTGAAGCCGGCCAAAGTAATTTACCCCCATCAAACCATATATTTTTAGAAAGGGCACACCCTAGGGTGCTTCAAAGAGTTGTATTTTAACACTTTCCATGCACTAGCTCTATGTCAAACTTTCAGGTAGTCACTTTTTGGGTTATTTTTTCACACACATTGTACTTTAGGCATGAATTGTCAAATCCAGTTATGGTTACTGCCAAAAAACACCCCAAAATATGTTCAGCAACATCTTCTGAGTAAATTGATACCACCATGTATAGTATATGGTATGTCGGGTCATTTGGGGGCTAATAGGCCTTATTTGGGGGGTGCGCATTTCAGTTTTCAACTTGGAATTTTCACATTTCGTCATCATGCACCCATGTCCTATTTGGGACATTTTGAGAGCCGGCCAAAGTAATTTACCCCCATCAAACAATATATTTTTAGAAAGGGCACACCCTAGGGTGCTTCAAAGAGTTGTATTTTACACTTTCCATGCACTAGCTCTATGTCAAACTTTCAGGTAGTCACTTTTTGGGTTATTTTTTCACACACATTGTACTTTAAGGCATGATTGTCAAATCCAGTTATGGGTTACTGCCAAAAAACACCCCAAAATATGTTCAGCAACATCTTCTGAGTAAAGTGATACCACCCATATATAGATTTGTTCTGTTGTTTTTGGGGTGCTACGCCAATCTTTGACATGTGCTTGTCAATTTTCTAATTTGACATACAGTATCTTCTTTGCTTATCTTCTTTTTAGGGGCCTTTTTACATACCCCAGTTTTATGAACGTGCATATATTTGGTAAGCTAACACCCCAAAGTATTGTAAATGGAGTGTTTTTATGCTATGCATGCAACCGTTTGCTCCAAACAAATTGGATACTGTTTGGTGGTCATTTTTCATTTTCACACCACATCAGTTTTGGACTGTGATTTAGGAGACACGGTTGTTTGTTACTGCATGAAAACTCTCCAGGTTGTTTTCTGCAAGGTCTCCTGAGTACACCCATGCCCCCCATGCATAGGTTTGCCAGGATTTTGGGAAGGTTCAAATACAATTTTTATGACTTTGTCATTGGAGTTGAAATTGAGATTATTTCTTCAGCTAGGCCTAGCTTTGGTTTTGGGTCTACCGCATACCCCAGTTTGAATTATTGCCAGAAAATTGTTTATATTTGTTATGTTGACACCCCAAGGTATTGCATATGGAGTGCTTTGATGCCATGGATGCAACGGTTTTAGCCCAAAACATTTGAGAAGGTGTGTGGTGTAATTTTTCAATTTTCAGATTTTTACGCCCACATTAGATTTGGACTGTGATTTAGGAGACACTGTTGTTTGTTACTGCATGAAAACTCTCCAGGTTGTTTTCTGCAAGGTCTCCTGAGTACACCCATGCCCCCATGCATAGGTTTGCCAGGATTTTGGGAAGGTTCAAATACAATTTTTATGACGTTGTCATTGGAGTTGAAATTGAGATTATTTCTTCAGCTAGGCCTAGCTTTGGTTTTGGGTCTACCGCATACCCCAGTTTGAATTATTGCCAGAAAATTGTTTATATTTGTTATGTTGACACCCAGGTATTGCATATGGAGTGCTTTGATGCCATGGATGCAACGGTTTTAGCCCAAAACATTTGAGAAGGTGTGTGGTGTAATTTTTCAATTTTCAGATTTTTACGCCCACATTAGATTTGGACTGTGATTTAGGAGACACTGTTGTTTGTTACTGCATGAAAACTCTCCAGGTTGTTTTCTGCAAGGTCTCCTGAGTACACCCATGCCCCCCATGCATAGGTTTGCCAGGATTTTTGGAAGGTTCAAATACAATTTTTATGACTTTGTCATTGGAGTTGAAATTGAGATTATTTCTTCAGCTAGGCCTAGCTTTGGTTTTGGGTCTACCGCATACCCCAGTTTGAATTATTGCCAGAAAATTGTTTATATTTGTTATGTTGACACCACAAGGTATTGCATATGGAGTGCTTTGATGCCATGGATGCAACGGTTTTAGCCCAAAACATTTGAGAAGGTGTGTGGTGTAATTTTTCAATTTTCAGATTTTTACGCCCACATTAGATTTGGACTGTGATTTAGGAGACACTGTTGTTTGTTACTGCATGAAAACTCTCCAGGTTGTTTTCTGCAAGGTCTCCTGAGTACACCCATGCCCCCCATGCATAGGTTTGCCAGGATTTTGGAAGGTTCAAATACAATTTTTATGACTTTGTCATTGGAGTTGAAATTGAGATTATTTCTTCAGCTAGGCCTAGCTTTGGTTTTGGGTCTACCGCATACCTCAGTTTGAATTATTGCCAGAAAATTGTTTATATTTGTTATGTTGACACCCAAAGGTATTGCATATGGAGTGCTTGATGCCATGGATGCAACGGTTTTAGCCCAAAACATTTGAGAAGGTGTGTGGTGTAATTTTTCAATTTTCAGATTTTTACGCCCACATTAGATTTGGACTGTGATTTAGGAGACACTGTTGTTTGTTACTGCATGAAAACTCTCCAGGTTGTTTTCTGCAAGGTCTCCTGAGTACACCCATGCCCCCATGCATAGGTTTGCCAGGATTTTGGGAAGGTTCAAATACAATTTTTATGACTTTGTCATTGGAGTTGAAATTGAGATTATTTCTTCAGCTAGGCCTAGCTTTGGTTTTGGGTCTACCGCATACCCCAGTTTGAATTATTGCCAGAAAATTGTTTATATTTGTTATGTTGACACCCCAAGGTATTGCATATGGAGTGCTTTGATGCCATGGATGCAACGGTTTTAGCCCAAAACATTTGAGAAGGTGTGTGGCGGTAATTTTTCAATTTTTTATTTTTACGCCCACATTAGATTTGGACTGTGATTTAGGAGACACTGTTGTTTGTTACTGCATGAAAACTCTCCAGGTTGTTTTCTGCAAGGTCTCCTGAGTACACCCATGCCCCCCATGCATAGGTTTGCCAGGATTTTGGGAAGGTTCAAATACAATTTTTATGACTTTGTCATTGGTAGTTGAAATTGAGATTATTTCTTCAGCTAGGCCTAGCTTTGGTTTTGGGTCTACAGCATACCCCAGTTTGAATTATTGCCAGAAAATTGTTTATATTTGTTATGTTGACACCCCAAGGTATTGCATATGGAGTGCTTTGATGCCATGGATGCAACGGTTTTAGCCCAAAACATTTGAGAAGGTGTGTGGCGGTAATTTTTCAATTTTTTATTTTTACGCCCACATTAGATTTGGACTGTGATTTAGGAGACACTGTTGTTTGTTACTGCATGAAAACTCTCCAGGTTGTTTTCTGCAAGGTCTCCTGAGTACACCCATGCCCCCATGCATAGGTGTGCAAAGATTTTGGCAAAATACAGCACCAATTGTAGAACATAAAAATGTACGAATAAAATGTAAAAGTCTGGTGCAGTAAAAGAAAAAAAAAACTAAACTGAACTAACTAACTGGAGTGTGAGAAAAAATAGAATGGAAAAAAAAAATCACAGATCACGCACAGTGTGATATATCTTGAAACAGTCCCCAAGACACAGACCGGGTTGTCCAGGGCATTCTGGGCAGTAAAAGATTGTGTCTCTCCTCTGCCCCCTCTTGAAACACACCTGCACCTTTTTTGGGTTTCTGTTTGCCCTCAGTAGGGGGGATTTTATAAATAAAATGCGTATCCCCAACTCTGTCCCCCATCACCGCCCGGGGAGCAGGTGCATCCTGGTACAAAAGCCCCGAAATGACCTGGAGCTGAAACTGTAAAAAGGACAGCGTCACTCCGGGGTTTGCCTTTTTGCAGAGCAAAAAGGCATTGTGGGTTGTAATTTGCATCAGGTAAATTGCAACCTTTTTGTACCAGGCCCTTGACTTCCGCATAATCTGGTAGGGCTGGAGCAGCTGATCTGCCAGATCAACCCCACCCATATGCCGATTATAGGCTTTGATGCACACTGGCTTCCTGATGCGCTCAGCTCTGCCACGTACAGAGACCTCCACAGACCTCTCAGTGTGATGGTGGATAGAAGGTATACATCCTTCTTGTCTCTGTACTTGACCGCCAACAGCTCCTCTTGGCGCAGTGCTGAGGTCTCCCCCCTTTTTATCGGGTGCGGACAAGCTGTGCTGGGAAACCTACGCGGTTCTTGCGAACAGTACCGCATGCTGCTGTATCAAAACAATACAGCAGCTTGAACAAAGGGACACTTGTAATAAAAATTATCAACATACAAGTGGTACCCTTTGTTCATGAGGGGAAAAAGTAGGTCCCACACAATCTTGCCACTGGTTCCCATGTGTTCTGGGCAACCTGGAGGGTCAAGGCTACTATCCTTTCCCTCGTACACCGGAAGGCCTGAGTATACCCACTCTCGCTGTCACAGAGCTTATACACCTTCACTCCATACCTGGAGCGTTTGGAAGGAATATACTGCTTGAATCCCAGCCTTCCCTTGTATTTCATTAGGGATTCATCCACGCAGATATTCCTTCCAGGTGTATAAGCCTCTGCAAACCTGGCGGCGAAGTGGGTAATCAGGGGGCAGATTTTATACAGCCTGTCAAACTGGGGATGCTCTCTAGGAGGGCACAGGCTGTTGTCACTGAAGTGCATGAAACGCAAAATGTTTTCATACCTTCTACGTGACATTGATTGGGGGTAAATGGGGTAGAGCAGATGGGGCTACTGCTCCAGTAGGAGCGAATTGAGGGCTTCTTTATGATGCCCATCAGCATAGTAAGTGCCCAGAATTTCAGAAATTCGGCACATCTAGCGGGGTCCATTGCTGCCTTGCCAAGTAGGAGTCTGGCTTCGCAGCACAATGCTGATGGGCATACAGATTTGATTGGGCCACGATGTGGCCCAACAAATCATCCCCCATAAACACCTGCAAAAACTGTGTGGCGGTAAATCCTGCAACATCCATATTGATGCCAGGATTTGCCGTGAAAGGAGGGATATCTGGCCTCTGGCGATGAGGCACTACCCACTCCTCAGCTGGAGCTGTGCATCTCCTGCTGGCAGGTGGTGACCCAGGATCTGCATCAGAAACATCACTAGATACATCAGGCAGCGTAGATGATGTATCTAGCGACGTCTCTGAGCAGTTGGCGGGGTCGAAATCAGGGTCGGAGTCTGACGCAGATGCCTCAGATTCTGACGCCAGGATGGCATATGCCTCCTCGGCGCTGTACACCCTCTCAGACATTATATATAATAGATTATAAAATTTTATAATATTATATATAATAAGCGGATAGTTGGTTCTTAGAAGAACCGTTGGGTTTCACAAGAAAATACAAATAAACACCTAAATCTCTCTAAATCACTCTAAACCTGCCTCAATTCTTCTAAATCTCCCTAAAATCTCTCTAAATCTGCCTAAATTTTTCTAATCTCACTAAAATCTCTCTAAATCTGCCTCAATTTTTCTAATCTCACTAAAATCTCTAACCTGTCAAATCTGATCTCTCTCTCTCGCTCACCAAAACACAAGTGAGGAGAGAGGGAGGGAGAATCACAGAGGTCAGAGCCAATATTTACAAAATATTGACCTGACCTGACAAATTAGAAATTTTATTTTGATTATTTTTACTTCTGATTGGATGTTGCTAGCCTGCCTCTCTGATGAGGCAGGCTAGGAACATCCCACTCAGCCCCAAGATGACCCTGCCCTTAGAAGGGCAGCGCCATCTTGGCTGTCAGTTTATTTTATTTTATTCATTTTTATTGATTTTTATTTTAACTTTTTTTTACTTTTTTTACACTTTTTTTACTCTGCTGGGTGCCTTGATCCCTCGAGGCACCCAGCAGAGCACCTGATCACTCATGTGATCGTTTTGTACTGAGTGCCACGATACCTCGTGGCACTCAGTACTTCCTGCCGCTACCGGAAGTGATCGCTCGGGGGGAGCGATCACTTAGCGGACCGGCGGCAGGTAAGCATATTGCAAGGATGCCTCGATGTCGAGGCATCCCTGCAATATACACAGAGCAGCTGGAAGCGATACCGATCGCTTCCAGCGCTCTCTAGAAGTGCCGGGCACCTCTCCGGTGAAACTGGATGTTGATCGCTCCCGGGGAGCGATCACAAGGTGCCCCGGCACTTCTCACCGCCATTGCACGGATGCCTGGACTCCCAGGCATCCTGCAATGGCGTTTGAGCTGCTGGAAGCGATCCGATCGCTTCCAGCGCTCTCTAGAAGTGCCGGCACCTCTCCGGTAAAACCGGATGTTGATCGCTCCCGGGGAGCGATCACAAGGTGCCCCGGCACTTCTCACCGCCATTGCACGGATGCCTGGACTCCCAGGCATCCTGCAATGGCGTTTGAGCTGCTGGAAGCGATCCGATCGCTTCCAGCGCTCAAAAAACCGCAGCAGGACGTACCATGTACGTCAGCGGTCTAAAGAGACCCGCTGCAATGACGTACAGGTACGTCCTGGGTCCTTAAGGGGTTAATAGGGATGTGCGTTTCGATTCGGTGCTTCGGATTCGTCCGATGTTCCGAATCGGATTGGCACCGAAATACACAGCATCTGAAATTTTTTCCGATCCGAAGCAAAATAATTTCGTTATTTCATATGAACGTGAATTTTGTAAAATTGCAAGTCATTTTTGTTCCATTCATGATTTCAGTTCCATTTCGGTCATTTTGGACATTGTATTTTTCGGTTCCATTGCTGATTCTGTAATTTTGTATTGTTTCGATCAAATTTGATAGTTACTTGATATCCTTTTGATAGTTCATTTCAAATTCGATAGTTGATCCATTTGATAGTTAATTTCAAGTTCGATAGTTGCAGCATATGAATCCTCACACTGCCGGGCAGCACCTCTACAATATAATTAATGCAGCATATGATTCTGCACACTGCCGGGCAGCACGTCTACAGTATAATAATGCAGCATATGATTCCGCACACGGCCGGGCAGCACTGCTATAGTATAATTAATGCAGCATATGAATCCTCACCTACAGTAGTGATGGGGTGAACACCCCCGTTTTCCTCTTGCATTCGAACTCGAACTTTTGAAAAAGTTTGAATTCGAACGAGAACACGATTCGAACTCAATGCAAGTCTATAGGGCTCAAAAGTTCAAATTTTAAAGTGCCCTCCAAGAGGGCATATATGCAAGATGTTGGCCATAAAAGGTGTATGGGGGTCTGGGTACTGCCCTGGGGGACAGGAAACAATGAAAATAAAGTTTAAAAAAAAACACGTTTTTTTAAAAAAAAAAAATAAAGAAATGTGCACTGATTTGGATATCGACTAAATATCGAATTTGAAATGAACTATCAAATGTATATCCATTTGATAGTTCATTTCAAATGTTAAAAAAGGTGTGGGAAATGTTGCATCCCATAAGCTTCAATGTTAAAAAAGGTGTGGGAAACGCTTTATCCCATAGGCTTCAATGTTAAAAAAGGTGTGGAAAATATTTTACCCCATAGGCTTCAATGTTAAAGGTGTGGGAAATGTTTGATCCCATAGGCTTCAAAGTTAAAACTGGTGTGGAAAATGTTTTACCCCATAGACTTCAATGTTAAAGGTGTGGGAAATGTTTTGCCCCATAGGCTTCAATGTTAAAAATATTCCCGTTTTAATTAAATATCTAATAAACCGTTGCTTATAATATTCTGCTGTAAAGAATCTGTTAATTTTTAGATTTTTAGCTTATATTGAGCATTAAAAAAAATCTTTTTTTTTTTTAATTCGAATCGATCTGAAAATTTCGAATCGATCCGAAATTTTGAATCAAAACGAAAATGGTCCGAAACGACCCGAAACTAAACAAAACACATGGAAAGAAAAACAAACAAAATTTTTAGCGGTGCCCATCTCTAATTTCTAACTACATAGAGAGATCAGGACTTTGACTTGCTATTAACAGGGGTTTATTGCCCCGTACAGCCCGAATAGCGGCTACATTTTATCCACTGAGGGATAGTGCTCTGAGGTCTCTGGGGGCACAGGGACTTACTTAACACTGAACAGCAATAAAGGAGACAGACACCAAGGGACAGCGACTTGACAAAAACGGTACAACACAGCAAAAGGGTAAAATTAAAGAGGAAAAAAAAAGAAAAGGAGAAGGGGCAAAAGAAGGAAAGGAAAAAAGATGGGAAAAAGGTAAAAAAAAAACTAGGAAAAAGGGGGAGAAGAAAATTAACCTGTCATTACTAGCGTCACACATCTAAATAATTTCAATTTTTCAGAATTTTTATTCATTTATTATCAAAGGACTTTTTGGACTAATCTTTTCGGATCTTCATTAGAAGATCCACATTGTTCCCCATACTCTCTCATGGATAAATTTGTAGCGAAGCAAACTGTTAAACATCAAAGTTCTAAATCTGTTAAAACGACGAAACGAACCTCCATTGAGTTCTCTTCCGCCGTCTCCACTTGAAATTGTGCCTCTGGACTCTCATCCGCCACAAGGGGCACATACATCAGCGATGGAAATGGCCAAGGAGGTTGCGACACTTCTCACCCCTCTATTTGAAACACAATTCCAAGCCCTTAAAATGTCCATTGACAACACACTTCAATTACTACAAACACACTCCACTCAAATTTCAGAGCACTTTAATCTACAACAGAAGACGCCCTTAATTCTTTACAATCTACAGTCCAAGAGCAACGATCTACGATTGTGACACTTCAAGATAAGCTGGAAGATCTTGAGAACAGAAGCAGGCGTAATAATTTACGATTCATTGGAATCCCGGAATCAGTCTGCGCTCCTGATCTTCTGGCTCTTCTCCAGGATTGGCTTCCATCTGCATTGGCTGTTTCCACTGATGCAACCACTAAGATACAAATTGAACGGGCACACAGGCTAGGAGCTACCAAGCCGGCGGAGAATTCTAGACCCAGACCAGTTATTGCGCGATTTTTGAACTTCCAAGATGCGGTGAAGATTCTAGTTGCGTACAAAAAAAATCCCACCCTTCTGTACCAGCAACATAAAATGTAGATTTTCCGGGACTACTCCGCCCAGGTTACACTTAAACGCAAGGCCTTTGCCCCGGTCTGCTCCGCACTTTACAGTAAAGGAATCAAATTTGCTCTGCTTTACCCTGCCACGCTTCGTCTTCAAGTTGGTGGTAGATCTCTTTCTACGTCATCTGCTAGTGAGGCGGATTTATTCCTCAACCACGTATTACCGGACTGGGAGAATGGTCAACCACCCCCGATGTCTCTAGAGATTGCCTCTTAAAACTCCAGCTGTTCCTCCTCAGAGGTGTTTTAGTTTTCTACCGAGACTCCAAATACTTCTTTCTTCGAGGCCTAGTACCTTTTCCCTGACAGGATTGCATATAGTTACCATAATTTGTTTTTTGTTGACTGCCCGGACCTCATTTTCTCTTTTCAGATAAGGGGTGTTTTCCCTGGCTCGAGCTGGGACCAGGGCCCCTCTTTTGCAGTTTTCACCATCTACACCTTGCTAGATTTTCATGTTGGTATTGGATAACTTTTCTCCACTTACTCTTCAACTATTATCCTGGAATGTTAATGGCGCTAATACCTCAGTGAAACGGATAAAGATATTGACTTACTTGGCCCACAAGCGTCCACATGTTACGTTATTACAGGAAACTCATTGGGCTACGAACTCTACATCTACCTTTAAGGCCAAATGGATCCGGGACTGTTTCGCTGCAAACTACAGCTCTAAGAAGAGAGGTGTGGCGATCATTTTGAACACTTCGTTATCCTACACTGTTGAGTCCTGTATATGTGGTCCGGAAGGACGGTAAATCTTTCTTCCCCTGCTCATCAACAATGTAAAGTATTGTATTATCAATGTTTATGCACCAAACAGTCCTAATGACTCTTTATTACAGGTTCCTTCAACTCTTGCTAGATATATCTACCCCGAATCTGATATTGGGGTGCGATTTCAATGCGGTTCTCAATTCCTCTTTGGACAGGTCAGGGTCGGCCACGACTCTTCCGCGCTCCATCTCACAGGGTCTTCAAACCTTGGTTGCTAAGTTAAATTTACATGACATATATAGGGTATTACATCCCTTGGAAAGGGATTACACCTTTCATTCATCAGTTCATGACACACACTCTAATATTGACATGTTTTTGCTGAGTTCCTCTATGCTCCCTACGTTGGTAACTGCTGACATTGCACCAATATCTTTATCGGATCACGCCCCAGTGAGACTAGGGGTGAAATTTCCCTATAATCGTACGCATTCTCCTTACTGGTCATTCCCATCCCAATTTACTACCACACCATCATTTCGACTTCATTTACAATCTAGTTGGGTGAATTATGTAGACGATAATTTGATTCACCTGGATCAACCTAGATTACTTTGGGCAGCCTCTAAACCAGTTCTTTGGGGTCAGATCATTTCTTATACAGCCTCATGTTATAAGCAATGGAAGGATACATTACATATGCTAGAATCAACTTTACACACGGCACACACAGCGTATAAGCAATATCCGACAGCTGATAATTATACTATTTACACAAAGGCCAAACAACATCTGGAAACTACTATTCATGTTAAAGCGCAGGAACACTGTGATTTTCAGACTCAAATTTTTCATCGCTGGGGAGGTAGGTCAGGCAAACTTTTGGCGCGCATGGCTAATCCCAGGCGTAAACGTCAATTTATTACACGTCTCTCCACTGGGACTGGAGTACCTATTACCTCACCTGGCCGAATAAATAGTTTATTTTATGATTTTTTTCGGGCTCGATCTCAGCCGCCACAGGATAATGCTGAACTCAGTGACACCTTTCTAGAAGCTTATCCGGCGCCTCGTCTTCAAACCTATCAAAGGGAAATTTTGGAACGCCCCATTTCGGAACGGGAGGTGGGGGATGCTATTGTAACGTTGGGGGCTTCCAGCCTTTCCGGTATGCTTGACGGCAGCATGTCTGATGCTGCTCGCTCACCAACGCCCGGTTTAAATTGAAACAGGCAGGGAGGTGGCTGCATGAGGCGCGGCTTGAGAGGGGGGCGCGGTCTGGTGAAGGTCTTTTAAAAACCAACAGTTCCTTCTAAGAAGTGCCAGATCGTGGTTATCCATACCTGAGCTCCTTGTACCTGAATTCTCTCGTGATTTAACCTGTTATTGACCTCTGCTTGTTTTCTGACTATTCTGCCTTCCGTTGCCCTAGACTATTTCCTTGTACTAAGCTTCTGCAGTGATATCGACCAGACTATTCCATTTGACTATTCTATACTCTGTATTCCTGATTCTGGCTCATCTGACTAACCCCGTGTTGCTGACCTGGTTTTGTATTACGACATTGTCTTTGATTAACTCTTTCTGTCTAGCTAGTATACATATACCTGGCCAATTTTTAAGGACCAGACAGTTAGGGATTCCTTTACGGCTACCCTGTAGGTAGTTTTTGGCTCTGTGAAGTGTTGGGCTTTAAGGACTGCGTGGTGGGATCCGGGAACCGTGACATTACGATCTGGCCAAATGGATCCTGCAGACTTAATACAGCATTTGAGTAACTTTGTATCCAGACAGGACGAGCAGGACCATAGGATGGATCAGTTTGCTCTCGCCTTACAAACTATCCTGACTCGTACGGCTCACCTGGAACAAGCTGGGGTTGCACCTCTGCCTGCTATACCTGTGTCCCCTGTTGTTCAGACATCCCAGGTACACATGACCGCTGCTATGTGTCACGTCTCGGCCTTGCCCCCTGGTGGTGAA
Organism: Leptobrachium leishanense; assembly: GCA_009667805.1. Classification (NCBI taxonomy): domain Eukaryota; kingdom Metazoa; phylum Chordata; class Amphibia; order Anura; family Megophryidae; genus Leptobrachium; species Leptobrachium leishanense. The sequence goes on along the minus strand of CM019073.1, from coordinate 70,848,301 downwards.
GGGTCTTCATGTTTGTTTTTCCCCTATGGTGTGTCTGGCTGTGCTGTTTAGGGCTGATCTGGGGTTCTGTTGTGATCTCTTGGTCTGGGGTCACATGGCCCAATCACACAGACCCACTCCCTATATATTCCCAGAAGCACAGAGCCTCATTGACTGTTTGTGGAGTTTGATGGTGGTTCTGTCTGGTTCGTGTTTCCTGAGTTGCTGCAAAGCATTCCTGTTCAAGTGTTTTCTGGTTCTGACCTCGGCTTTATTTTTGACTATCCCTTCTACTCCCCCCTGGTACCGTATATTTCTGATCTGTTGCCAACCTCTGCCTGATTGACGATTCTTGTATGTTTCATATTTTATGTACCTTGTCTGTCTTAGTTTAGTATTATATTCAGAGGCCGCTTATAAGGACCTCTTTTAGTATAGTCTGTCTGTTTTGTTTACTGTCCTGCAGCCTGCTCCCTTCACGGATTGTCAAGTGTATCTTTGTGTTTCTGAGTGTCCTAAGTTGTCTGTCGGTCTTGAAGCCTTCGGAGCTTAGTGGCAATTCTGTTCTGTTTTTTGGTGCTCCTTGGTTTTGGAGAAATCCGTCTGTCCTTGTGTCCAGTCAGTTACTCACCTGCCTTAAGGGCTTCATCTCATGTTCCAAGCCACCACGATGGCCCAAGCAGGGGCTAACCGTTACATTACAAACAGTCCATTAATGCCTGCAGGTGAGCTTACTGTGTTAAATTCTGTGCTTCAGATGGTTTTTGATCTGCTGACAGAGCTGAAGAGGTTAATGCTGTCTCTCAGTGTGCTTAATTATGCGGTTCCTCCCAGCAGAGTCTCTGGGGAACCTCCCATGAGTGAAAGAGAGAGACGTAGAATTCTTAATCTCTGTTATTATTGCAGTTCACCCCAGCATAAAATCTTTTGCTGTCCATTAAAGCCCAAACCCAGAATGTCATGTTCTCATGGTGAGACCCTGGCATCCACGTCATGTAACCATAGCGCTGACCCTACTGCTGGGACCTCTGTTTCTGTGCAATGCAGGGGTGTTGCAAATTCCATGTGTGGTAATAAAGCCAAAATTGTTCCACCTCAAGGCACACTACCTGCTTCCATGTTATGCAGTGGATCACTGTTTCTCAGTTCTTGTCATGGGTCTAGGGCCCAGGGTGGCGCTGTTGCCACAAGGGTCCAGGGTGGCGCTGTTGCACAAGGGACCAGGGTGGCGCTGTTGCCACAAGGGACCAGGGTGGCGCTGTTGCACAAGGGACCAGGGTGGCGCTGTTGCCACAAGGGCCCAGGGTGCGCTGTTGCCACAAGGGCCCAGGTGGCGCTGATGCCACAAGGGTCCAGGGTGGCGCTGATGCCACAAGGGTCCAGGGTGGCGCTGTTGTTACAGGTACACAGCATAAAGAAAAACCTGTTTGTTCTGCACATTGTATTGTGCCTATGTCCGTTCCTGGCGGGAGGCCAGTTTTGTTTCTGTCTGACAAGGTGTCAGAGGTAACACTCCCAAGCTGTGTGTCAGCGGTAACACTCCCAAGCTGTGTGTCAGCGGTAACACTCCCAAGCTGTGTGCCAGCGGTAACACTCCCAAGCTGTGTGTCAGCGGTAACACTCCCAAGCTGTGTGTCAGCGGTAACACTCCCAAGCTGTGTGTCAGCGGTAACACTCCCAAGCTGTGTGTCAGCGGTAACACTCCCAAGCTGTGTGTCAGCTGCAACACTCCCAAGCTGTGTGTCAGCAGTTTTGTCCCAGGTGGGCCCAGAGCCCTTCACGCCTGTCGTGGGCCCAGAGCCCTTCCTGCCTGCTGACAAGTCAGTTGTGCCGATGTTGAGCTACGAGGTAGCCGTGCCTATGCTTTGTTATGAGGCCGAAGTGCCTGTATCTAAACATGAAACCTTCATGCCTGGTTCTACTAGCGAGCTGCTAGTCATGCCGATTCCGATCCATGAGACAGTTGTGCCCGTGTTGTGCGAGGCAGCCGTGCCCATGTTCTGCTGCGAGGCAGCCGTGCCCATGTTCTGCTGCGAGGCAGCCGTGCCCATGTTCTGCTGCGAGGCAGCCGTGCCCATGTTCTGCTGCGAGGCAGCCGTGCCCATGTCTTTCTGCGAGGCAGCCGTGCCCATGTCTTTCTGCGAGGCAGCCGTGCCCATGTCTTTCTGCGAGGCAGCCGTGCCCATGTCTTTCTGCGAGGCAGCCGTGCCCATGTCTTGCTGCGAGGCAGCCGTGCCCATGTCTTTCTGTGAGACAGCCGTGCCCATGTCTTTCTGCGAGACAACAGTACCCATGTCTTTCTGCGAGACAACAGTGCCCATGTCTTTCTGCGAGACAGCTGAGGCCTCGTTAGGTTATGAGACCAATGTGCTCACATTAACACATGAGACCACTGTGCCCTTGTCCCACAGTGGGTCCAGTGTTGTTCCTACCGTTGTCTTGCCAAGTGTGGGTCCCGAGCCCTTCATGTGTAATTCGGGCAATGTGCCCCTAATGCCTGTTTCTGGCGATATGCCAATTTTGCCCCAGGTGGGTACTAAGTCCTTCATGTCTGGTTTGGGCCAAGAGCCCCTCATGTCAGCCCCTGATGGCACGCTGCCAGGTATGTCTGTTTCTGGTTATTTGCCAGTCCTGCCAGTTAATGGAGTGACATCCAAACTGACTGGTGCTACAAATTCTAGCCCTGGACCCGAAGGTTATATACGATCCCCATGTGGGATGTTGTTCCGTGAGGCACACTGGGCCATGATCAAGAAAGACCCTAATGCTCTCAGGTGTTTTGAGGAGGATTCCGATGACTCGGAGGGTCCACAGTGCACTCCTCCAGGTGAAATCTGTAACAATGGTGAGGTGCCAGTTGTATCATATCCTGGCAATGTCCTCTGTTCCAACGGTGTGCCAGTTAAAGGCGAGTTGTCAAGTCTGTCCAAGTCGAGCTGCAAGGGAGTCGTATCCAAGTCAAGTCACGTGACCACTGTGCCCACGTCTTGCAGTGGGCCCATTGCTGTCAAACCCACTTGTGGGGTAGAGGGTTTCAATCGTGTGGTGTTAAACAGATAACCAAGTCTGCCCCTACTATTGCCGTGTCATGTGGGGTGGTCACCAGTTCTAGATCTCGTTCAAGGAGAAGACGTAAAAAGGTGACTAACCCTAGTCGAACTGATTCTATGTCCAGTCTGACTGATGCCGAGATCCCCCAACCCTGTCATGTCCCTGAGGGCTATGTGCAGTCGCCCTTTGGACTGGTGTTCAGGAAGGACCACTGGGTTGCCATTCAAAGGAACCCTCATAGACGGGGGCGTCTTGTGGAGGAGGATGACGACTCTGAGTGGGACCTCAAAGGACTTTGGTGACTGGTGTTCGTGATCTGGTTTCCTGATTCTGTCTGCCATGTTTTTTGTTTTGCCCGGGAGGTCATGCGTAAGGGAGGGGGTTATGTCACGTCTCGGCCTTGCCCCCTGGTGGTGAAGGGTCTTCATGTTTGTTTTTCCCCTATGGTGTGTCTGGCTGTGCTGTTTAGGGCTGATCTGGGGTTCTGTTGTGATCTCTTGGTCTGGGGTCACATGGCCCAATCACACAGACCCACTCCCTATATATTCCCAGCAGCACAGAGCCTCATTGACTGTTTGTGGAGTTTGATGGTGGTTCTGTCTGGTTCGTGTTCCTGAGTTGCTGCAAAGCATTCCTGTTCAAGTGTTTTCTGGTTCTGACCTCGGCTTTATTTTTGACTATCCCTTCTACTCCCCCCTGGTACCGTATATTTCTGATCTGTTGCCAACCTCTGCCTGATTGATGATTCTTGTATGTTTCATGTTTTATGTACCTTGTCTGTCTTAGTTTAGTATTATATTCAGAGGCCGCTTATAAGGACCTCTTTAGTATAGTCTGTCTGTTTTGTTTACTGTCCTGCAGCCTGCTCCCTTCACGGATTGTCAAGTGTATCTTTGTGTTTCTGAGTGTCCTAAGTTGTCTGTCGGTCTTGAAGCCTTCGGAGCTTAGTGGCAATTCTGTTCTGTTTTTTGGTGCTCCTTGGTTTTGGAGAAATCCGTCTGTCCTTGTGTCCAGTCAGTTACTCACCTGCCTTAAGGGATTCATCTCATGTTCCAAGCCACCACGATGGCCCAAGCAGGGGCTAACCGTTACACTATGAGGTTTGACGGTACTCCCTCGGAGTGCCGGGGATTTTTGGTCCAGGTGGATATTCATTTTAAATTAAATCCACAAATGTTTATCCCTGACATAGCCAAAGTGGGGTTCATTATTAACCATCTGTCTGGCAGAGCGTTGACATGGGCGAATCCTTTATGGGAGGCAGAGAAGCCTATCGTACTGAACTATAAAGAATTCATAGCCGAGTTAAAACGTATGTTTAATCCTACCAGAAAGGCCAAGGTAGCTGGCAAATCCTTGTTCCGCATACATCAAGGGAACAGGACTGTGTCTGATTATACTATAGAATTTAAACGTTGGTTTCTGACATGAACTGGACTAATGAGGCTCTGGTTCTGGCTTTTATGGAGGGGTTATCGGAGTCATTGATGCATGAGTTGGCCCCTCGTAAATTACCTGAGGTGTTGAGTGAATTTATAGATAATTGTATAGATCTGGATGATCAAATAAGGGACAGAAGAACTCCAAGAGAGAAACCTAAGAGACCATTACCAAGGTTGCCCTTGTCTTTCAGGCACCACCAACAGAGTTATCCCCTCCCTCTGAGCCTATGCAACTAGGCCATACTAGGCTTACAGAGGAAGAGAGAACAAGGCGTCTTCGTGAGGGATCGTGCCTGTATTGTGGTTTAAAACGACATTTACGACTTCAATGTCCCACTCGCCCTAGAATGCATGATAAGTCGGAAAACTACTGCACCTAAGGCAGCTGAGGAGACAGGCCTTGGGTGTGATGTTCATGTCTCCTGTCAAAGACACTAGACTCTTGTTACCAGTATCCGTGGCTTGGGAGACCAAGACCACACATACTACCGCTTTTGTTGACTCTGGGGCTGCTGGTAATTTCATTGATGTTGAATACGCTTCCTCCATTTCTCTCCCTCTGGTTGTAAGAGCGACACCCTGGGCCGTCGAAGCCATAGACGGTAGGCCGTTATCCTGCCCCAGAATTACTCACGATACTGTTACAGTGGTTCTTACAGTGGATATAGACATCTTAGAGAGAGTTCAGAGAAGGGCTACTAAAATGGTGTACGGCTTGAAGGAGAAAAGTTACCAGGAAAGGCTTAATGATCTTAACATGTACAGCTTGGAAAAAATACGAGACAGAGGAGATATGATAGAAACATTTAAATACGTAAAGGGAATCCACAAGGTAGAGGAAGGGAGTATATTTAAAAGGAAACAAAGTAGCAAAACAAGAGGACATAGTCTTAGATTAGAGGGGCAAAGGTTTAAAAGTAACATCAGGAAGCATTATTTTACTGAGAGGGTGGTGGATACATGGAACAGTCTTCCAGTTGAAGTGGTAGAGGCCAAAACAGTAATTGAATTTAAGCAGGCATGGGATAGGCATAAGGCTATCCTAAACAAAAGATAAATCCAGGTAAAGTATCCATGTAATTGGGCAGACTAGATGGGCCGAAAGGTTCTTATCTGCCGACATTTTTCTATGTTTCTATGTTTCTATGTTTCTTACCACTGGTCTCTTGCATAAAGAAGAGATCATATTTCAGGTTATCCGTTCACCTTCCAATCCTGTTGTGCTTGGTTTCCCTTGGTTGGTGGAACATAATTCTGTTATTGATTGGGTTAAGGGAGAGATACTGTCTTGGAGTCCTGCTTGTTTTGGGACTTGTTTAAAACCCATTCAGCATATTGGTGCCCTGAACACACCTACAGATCCTCCATTGTCTACAGAGGTTCCTGACTGGTATGCCGACCTCAGGGCTGTATTCGATAAAAGAGAGGCAGAGAAACTACCTCAACATAGACCGTATGATTGCGCCATAGATATTCATCCAGGTACCATGCCTCCTCGAGGCAAAGTATATCCTTTATCCATAAAAGAGAACCAAATCATGCAGTACATAAAGGAGAATTTGGAGAGAGGTTTTATCAGACGTTCCTCTTTTCCAGCAGGGGCTGGGTTCTTTTTTGTATCTAAAAAAGGAGATTTACGCCCGTGTATCGATTATAGGGGGCTTAACAAGATCACCATCAAGAATGTGTACCCTATCCCTCTTATATCAGAACTGTTCGACAGGTTAAGGGGATCAGCAGTATACACAAAACTCGATTTGAGAGGGGCTTACAACCTGATACGTATAAAAGATGGGCATGAGTGGAAAACAGCATTTAACACCGGGAGTGGGCATTATTAATATCTGGTCATGCCGTTCGGTCTTTGTAATGCTCCAGCTGTATTCCAAGATTTCATTAATGATGTGCTCAGAGATTTTTTGCAATCCTTTGTTATCGTATACTTAGACGATATACTGGTTTACTCTCCCGATCTGAAAACCCACCATGAACATGTCAGACAGGTATTAGCAAAATTACTAGACAATGGTCTTTATTGCAAACTGGAGAAGTGTTTATTCGACATTACTACTGTGAAATTTCTTGGGTACATTATCACTCCAGAAGGTTTTGAGATGATCCTTCCAAACTCATGGCCATCTCAGAATGGCCTCTCCCTTAAGGCCTCAAAGCCATACAGAGGTTTCTGGGGTTTTCCAACTATTATAGGAGATTTATCAAGAATTATTTTGCTGTATCTTCTCCTATCATTAATATGACACGTAAAGGTCTGAAGAACCAGGTCTGGTCTTCACAATCCAAACAGGCATTCAAAGCTCTCAAACAGGCTTTCACGTCCACTCCCGTGTTACGGCATCCTGTTCCCAGAATTCCATTTGTTCTTGAGGTTGATGCTTCCGAGATAGGCATTGGGGCTGTCTTATTTCAAAGAGAGTCTCCAGGGAAGCCTCTACATCCTTGTGGGTTCTTTTCAAGAAAATTATCACCAGCAGAATGCAATTATGATATCGGTAACAGAGAATTGCTTGCTATTGTGTCTGCCCTGTCAGAGTGGAGACATTTGTTGGAAGGTACTCTTGACCCTTTGTTGATAATCACTGATCATAAGAACCTTACGTACATCGGGGATGCTAAACGTCTGAACTGGAGACAGGCAAGGTGGTCATTACTACTGTCTCGGTTTAATTTTGTGTTGACTTACAGACCAGGTGACCACAATGTTAAGGCTGATGCCTTATCTCGTCAATATGACCCGTATGAATCAAATACACAAGACCACAATCCTATAGTTCCTCCTGAACGTATTGTGGCTTCCACGGTCTTGTCTGTTTCCTCGCCTTTTCAGGAATGCCTCCAAGCAGCTCAAATGGGGGCTCCACCTAACAAGCCTCCAGATATGTTGTTTGTGCCTGAAAAGGAAAGACAAGAATTACTCATAATGTTTCATGATTCAAAACCAGCAGGTCATCCTGGTATTACTAAGACTCTTACCAGTATCTCCAGACAGTTCTGGTGGCCCACCATGCGACAGGACGTACGTATGTTTGTTTTGGCTTGTCAAGTCTGTGCCAGAAGCAAAACCAATAAAACCTTGCCTGTCGGTCTATTGCGGCCTTTACCCATTCCTTATAGGCCTTGGTCTCATCTATCCATGGATTTTATTGTGGACTTGCCGAAGTCCAAGTGTCATTCTGTGGTTTTGACAGTTGTAGACCGCTTCTCCAAAATGGCTCATTTTATTCCTTTACCTAAGCTTCCTACAGCCAAAGAACTGGCGGTCTTCTTTGGCGGTGAGATTGTATGAATACATGGGGTTCCGTCTGAAATAGTCTCTGACAGAGGAGCTCAGTTCGTCTCTCGTTTCTGGAGGGATTTTGTGCGGAGATGGGGGTGCGATTGGCCTTCTCTTCAGCATATCATCCACAAACCAATGGGGCAGCAGAGAGGGCAAATCAGGGTCTCAAGCAGTACATACGTTGCTTTACCACACAACAACAAGACAATTGGTCGGAGTTGTTGCCCTGGGCTGAGTATACACGTAATAACGCCGTTAACGAGACCACTGGCCACTTTTCTGCTATCTATGTTTTTTTCCCTCCGGCTCTACCACTTCAGCTTGCTGAACAGGCCATCCCGGCTCTCAATGAACATCTCACACAACTACAGGATATTTGGAGACAGATTCGAGAAAACATGGAGCACAATGTTGCTGTCCAGAAACGCAAGGCTGACAGGCATAGGTTACAAGCTCCTTCCTACAACCTGGGGGATAGTTTGGTTGTCCACTAGGAATGTGAAGTTGCGGGTGCCTTTTATGAAAATGGCAGATCGGTTTATCGGTCCATACAAGATCATTCGCCGCGTTAACCCTGTGGCTTATGCTCTTGCCCTTCCTAGACATCTTCGCTTGCACAACGTCTTCCACACCTCCCTACTGAAACCTTTGTTGTGTAACAGGTACACGCGGGTTGTTCCTGCTCCTCCACCTGTTCAGGTTGATGGAGAGACAGAGTATGAGGTTAGGAACGTTCAGATTCTAGGCTGTTCAGGGGTGCTCTGCAGTACCTGGTCGATTGGGTGGGTTATGGTCCAGAGGACCGGTCCTGGATTCCAGCTTCCAACATGTCTGCCTCTAGGTTGGTCAGGATGTTCCATGCCTCGCACCCCGATTGTGGTCGTCCTGCCACTCGCCCCTGTGGTCGTCCTGCCACTTGTCCTGTTGGTCGTCTGGTGGCCTCCCGTGGAGAGGGGGGTACTGTAACGTTGGGGGCTTCCAGCCTTTCTGTTATGCTTGACGGCATCATGTCTGATGCTGCTCGCTCACCAACGCCCGGTTTAAATTGAAACGGGCATGGAGGTTGCTGCATGAGGCGTGGTTTAAGAGAGGGTGCGGTCTGGTGAAGGTCTTTTAAAAACCAACAGTTCCTTCTAAGCAGTGCCAGATCGTGGTTATCCATACCTGAGCTCCTTGTACCTGAATTCTCTCGTGATTTAACCTGTTATTGACCTCTGCTTATTTTCTGACTATTCTGCCTTCCGTTGCCCTAGACTATTTCCTTGTACTACGCTTCTGCACTGATATCGACCCGACTATTCCATTTGACTATTGTATACTCTGTATTCCTGATTCTGGCTCGTCTGACTACCCCCGTGTTGTTTTGTATTACGACATTGTCTTTGATTAACTCTTTCTGTCTAGCTAGTATACATATACCTGGCCAATTTTTTTTTTTTCATATAAAGGATTTTTATTGGAGTTCACACAGAATTTGGTACATACATTTAAATGAGAGAACCATCCAAAGGAAGAAGCATAAATGAGCGGCAATGGCAATAAACAGTGTTATTCAAGCGGGTTATCGTTGTAAACTGAAAAAGGGGTCAGTTGTGCGGACTCCATTTTCTAATAACTTAATAACTTATAAATTCCTAAACTAACATAAAACATAAAACAGAAACATGGCAGCACTATCCTCTTACAAGTCGAAATATCTTATATCAGATTCCCAGATTCAACAAACACCCTCCATCCCTCCCACGTATCATATAGTAGGCACATAGAATTATTCGCGGTGTGAAACATTTCCTCATATTTAAAAACATTTTCAAGGGCCCCCATAACCTCCTTCATAGAGGGACAGATAGAGGACCGCCAGTGTCTAGCTATAACAATTTTAGCTGTACCAAGTACCATGGAGATAAACCTCCTATGACGGGTCTGAATTGTAACGGGTATAAGGTGTAAGAGGTACATTTTCGGGCAAAGTGGGAGTTTAAGTGAAGTACAATGGGAGATCAATCTATTTATTTTTTCCCAATATCCCCCCAATATGGGACAAAGCCAGAATGTGTGCAATAAGGAGCCAGTGCCGGTAAGACATCTCCAACAGAGGCCTGTGTTCCCTGAAATATGGGCCAACCGGGTGGGTGTTAAATACCATCTACACAGCAGTTTGATATGGGCTTCTCGTAAATTGGTACTTCTAGAATATTTATATATCGTTTCCATGGCATATGACCACTCTTCTATGGAAAGTGTTAAGGCTAAGTCTTTTTCCCATTTAACCATATAGGGTAGTTTTTTAGGCGGGGTCGGAGTTAGGAGGCTGTTGTAACAAAGGGACAGAGGTTTCATTTGACATTTTCGTCCCATACACAATTTATGAAAAGTTGAGAGATTCACATCGGTGAAAGAGGTGAGGCCTTTCTGGGTCAAAGCATGTTTCACACGTAAATATGTGAAGCATTCCTTTGATGGGATGGCGAACTCCTGTACCAAATCGGGGAAGGTTTTCAGGGAGCGTGGCGTAAAGAGCTGCCACACATGAGTCAAGCCTCGCCTGAGCCAGGAATCTAAGGTTAAATCAGGAATAAAGCGACACAGAACCCTTAAAGGAGCGAGGCATAGTAAATCGTAAGGCCCCACCAATTGACGACCCCACAATCGCCATGCCATTAGGGAGAGCATCGAGACGGGCAACAGACCCGAGGTGCTATTCCTCGGTAGAAACGTAAGCCACATCAGGTCATGAAGTCTGTATGGGGAAATCATGGCATTCTCCAGCTGCAGCCATAGTGGTGGTTCTTTTTGATGCATTGATGACAGCAATTGGGCTAGTAAGGCCGCTTTGTAATAAGATTGCAGATCCAGAAACCCCAACCCACCATTACGCCGCGGCATTGTAACCGTGGAGGCCGACACTCGAGGAGGCTTCCCCTTCCAGATGTGTGCATGAATTAGTTTTTGCAGCCGGAGCAATAAATGCGCCGGGATGAAAACTGGGATGTTCCTGAAATAATATAAAATTTGGGGTAAGATACACATCTTTATGGCCGCCATACGGCGCAACCAAGAGGAGTCGTTTGTGCTCCATTTGGAGAGCTGTGTCTCTATAGAGGTCAAGAGTGGCGTAAAATTTTCCTTAAGGATCGTTCCTCGCGATTTAGAGAGAGATATACCCAGATATTTTAAAGAGGTAGAACGCCAGTCAAAAGGGTATTTACTACGCATAGAGCTGAGGGATGAAGCAGCAATATTTATGGGGAGAGCCTGCGTTTTACTCATGTTATTTTTATAATAGGATATCGCGCCAAACCTATCGAGGAGATCAAACAGGGGAGGGAGCGATGTCTCCGGTGTGGTCAGAAAAAGCAGTATGTCGTCCGCAAACAGTGCCAATTTATGTTCCCCATTCGGGGTTGATAAGCCCTTAATAGCCGGATCTGTTTTAATCTGCAATGCCAGGGGTTCTAAGGCCAGAATGAATATTAACGGGGATAAAGGGCAACCCTGACGGGTGCCATTGGTTATATGGAAAGCGGAGGATAAAAACCCCGAAGCCAATACTTTCGCCGACGGTCTGAGTAAAGGGCCATAACACTGCTTATAAATTGTTCTGGGAAGCCAAACTTTAGTAACGCCATCCGCATATACCCCCAGTGCAGGCGATCAAATGCCTTCTCAGCATCTAATGCCAACAAGAGTCCAGAAGTATTAGTCCTATGGTCCAGGTCGAGTATATCGTAAAAACGTCGGGTATTGTCACACGTTTGGCGGCCCGGGACAAAGCCAGTCTGCTCATTCGCAATCTATTTGCCAGTAATTTAGCATATAACTTGGCATCTACATTCAACAGGGAGATGGGACGGAAATTGGCACAATGTGTCGGGGGCTTACCGGGTTTAGGCAAGGTGACTATTGTCGCTTGCAGCATCTCCGATGGGATAATGCCGGTATCCTTAATATCATTAAAAACCAGGGTAAGAATCGGGACTAGAAAGGAAGCAAATTTCTGGTAGTACAGATTTGTAAAACCGTCAGGCCCTGGAGCTTTATTTTTTGGAAGCGCACTAATAGCCTTATGTACCTCCTCCTCTGTAAACGTAGCAAGCAGACCTGTAGCCTGTGAGGTAGATATAGAAGGGAGGTTAGCCGTCTGGAGAAAGAGCTCTATGTCGTCTAATGCAGGGGTCGGCACGGTATTGTTTAGTCCCAGGTTATACAAGGAGGCATAATAGCGTGCGAATTCATCAGTGATAAGGGCTGGGTTATAAATCTTCACGCCATTAGCACCCAAAAGGAACGGTATGTTAGTTTGCAGTCTTTTCCCTTTCAATTTAGACGCCAGCAATTTCCCCGGTTTATTCCCTTGGGTATAGTGGGCATAGTTAAGCCGTCTAAGTGAGCGCGCCGTGACCTGGAGCATAAGATGCTCCAACTCACGGCGCTGTAAAGTCAACTGAGCAGTAATATGTGGGGCAGGAGAGGTTTTATTCTGGGATTCCAATTCAGTAATTCGTCGTAGTAGAGCAGTCGTCTGAGCGTTAAAACGTCTCTTCCGCTGCGCTCCTTTTTGTATAAAATGTCCTCGCAGAACAGCCTTGTGGGCCAACCAAACCGACGATGTCGCCACATCCCCAGTCATGTTCGCCGTGAAATACTCCTGAAGGAGTTGTCTAGTATTTGTCACGTCATCTCCATTCACAATAAGCGAGTCGTTAAGTCTCCAGTTCCCCATACCCCTTGGCGGAAAGGCCGCCTCAAAGGTAAGCGTAAGTGGAGCATGGTCAGACCATGTGATAATGCCTATGGACGCCTCTAATAGGCGGGACAGAGCCGAACTATGAATCAAACATAAGTCAATTCTACTATAAGAGGAATGAACCTGAGAAAAAAAAGTGTAATCGCGAGTAGCAGGGTGACAAATCCTCCAAGTATCATATAATTCAAACGAATGCATGAATTCCCGTAGTTGTTTACTAGAGGCTGGGGAGGAGCGGGCTTGGGAGCGGGGTTTGCTTGATTGGGTGTCAATGTCAGGGTCAGGAGTGCAGTTAAAATCCCCACATAGAAACAACGTACCACTAGACATTTTTTTCACTCTACCATAAGCTTTCCGAAGATAAGAAATTGGGTTTTCATTAGGAAGATATAAATTTGCTATAGTAATTGGTAATTCGTTCAGCGTGCCCACAAGAATCACAAGGCGGCCCAACGGATCAACATACTGAGCCGAACACACAAAGGTCCAGTCTCTATGGAACAGGATCGAGACACCTTTAGACTTCGTCTGAGCAGTGGAGTGATACGCCTCAGTATACATGCGCGATTTTAGAAACGGCGGGCGTCTCTGACAAAAATGAGTCTCTTGCAAACATACAATAGCTGGTTGAGACTTATGCAGGTCACGAAATAAAGCATGCCGTTTGTACGGAGTATTCAAGCCTCGAACATTTAAGGAGTAAATTTGGAATTGAGGTTTACTCATCATTAATTGCCCCCATCCCACTAGTACTCACAACGGTCATGACATACAATTTCCATGGGAGGGTGGAGGGACTCCTCTGCGCACAATAATGCCTAGACTGATATATTACAGTGCATACCAATGAGACAAACAATACATACAAGACAAACATAAGACGAACCAGAAAAAGAAAACAAAAATAAAAATAAAAACAGAAAAAACCCAACAGACCAAAAAGGAAAAAAAGAACTGCACTCCATAAATGCAGTTGAGTGGGGTCAATCAACACAGCAGAATGATATAAATGGAAAAAAAACACGTTCAAGAGAAAAACTCCAGCAGGGGAAAAACACAGTCCCAACTTCATCCGTGAAGGTGACTGCGCCTATATACAGGCCATTAAAAAGGCCTCGGGGCTAGTTGGTCGAAGGAACAGAACCCCAGAGAGCGCCACCCAAGGGACAAATCAAAAGGGGATGAGTCCCGAAACCACGATAGAGCACCTGGCGTAATAAAAGAAACACGCCCATAGGCGAGAAATTGCAGGACCATGGCATCTCACTTAGGCCGGACCCGGTGCCACTCCGGAGAGACTTTCAGCGGCGAAGATGATTCCTCCCGAGGGGGAGTAAACTCAGACACCACTTTCCATTCTGTCAGCAGACGCATGCCAGTGATGGGCTCAGGAATGACGTGCAGGACTCTCTCCCGCCATAACAAGATCTTTGTGGGAAATCCCCAACGATACGCCATGTTGTGGTCACGCAAGATTTTGGTGAAGGACGAAAATTCCCGTCTCTTAGACATAGTAGCCGTTGATAGGTCCGCATAAAAAGAAACTTCGGCATACGGAGACGGTAGAGGCATAGATTTCCGTGACGCTCTCATTAACGCTTCTTTAACGTGAAAAAAGTGCACCCGGATTAAACCATCTCTAGAGGCCGAGGGCGGCAAATTTTTTGCACGCGGCAATCTGTGTACTCGATCCATCAGGAAATCTTGCGGTGAATATGTCGGTGCCAAGATCTGGAAAAGTTCCATTATGTAAGGCTGGAGATCAACAGAGCCCACTGCCTCCGGAATGCCCCGGATCCGTATATTATTACGCCATGAGCGATCTTCCATATCGGCTAGTTTCGTTGCCATGGTGTCATGCGCTGTTTGCAAAGCTATGTGACGGTCCACCAGGTCATTATGGGCTAAGCATAAGTCGTCTGTCTTAGATTCTAAAGAGTCAGTCCTCTCACCCAGGTCTTGTACATCGCGCCTCAGCTCCTGCAGCGCCTCTTTAAGATCTGCTTGGATGGTAGATCGGAGTTCTTGCAGCATGGCATGCAGTCTGCTTTCCGATGGTGGTGATATGTCAGACATGCAGGATGGGCCCGCAGCAGCTGCCTCCAGCGTGGGAGAGGAAACAGATGAGGGAGATCCGCCATCTTGGGCCTCACGGACCCGATCTTTTTTTGCCGATTTTAGCGGCTCCAGCGTCCGCTGCGCCTTAGGTGGCACCATCTGGGTGCTAGGAAGTATCACCCACCTTTGGGTGAATTTTCAGCCCCGGGGTTGCAATAGTAAAGCCGTTGGAATTTAGAAACTCAGCCCCGGTCACAGGAGCTCTCTCTACATGCTGCAACGTCCGGCCACGCCCCCCACCTGGCCAATTTTTAAGGACCAGACAGTTAGGGTTTCCTTTACGACTACCCTGTTGGTAGTTTTTGGCTCTGTGGAGTGTTGGGCTTTAAGGACTGTGTGGTGGGATCGGGGAACCGTGACAGCTATAGCCTCACTTAACCCCTTAAGGACGGGAGTAAGTTTACAAGTTTGGAACACTTTTGAACATTTCTAAAAGTAGAATTTCAGCTATTCGTTGTTCAACCATAATTTACCTCTTACATATTAAGTGTAGCCACCCTTATTATATATAATTTTGTTCAGGAGAAATAGGGCTTTAATTTTCCATCAAAGATTTATATATAATATATTATAGTATGAAAAAAAATCTAAAAACTATGAGAAAAAAAGGAAATTTTGCTATTTTTGTAGTTCTACATTGTAATTTCAGTGTGAATGACATCGTATGCTTAGCATTTACTGAAATAAAATATATATATTTCTGGTCAGCAATGTCTTACGAGTTCAATGGTACCCGCTATGTAGAGGTTTTATGATGATTTGAAAAGTTACAGGGTCAAATATAGAGTTTGCCCATTTCAGGTTTTACAACTTGAAATTTGGCAGATTGGTTTGCTGGCCCTATATTGACTTTGAGAGGTTATGGCAGCCCAGGTTTTGAAAGGTAGACAACCCAGGCTATTCAAAATGATGTATGTTTCATTTTTTTTATAGTAGTCACTTAGTCGCAAACTTGGTCTTCATGTTTGTGTTTTGCATTTTTACACAAAAACTGTTATTTTACCGATGATATCATGCTCCCTCGACATTTTACTGGCCTAAAAAAACTCATATTTCTGGTCGGCAATGTGTTATGAGTTCAACGGTACCCTCCATGTAGAGGTTTTATGATATTTTGGAAAGTTACAGGGTCAAATATAGAGTGTGCCCATTTCAGGTTTAACAACTTGAAATTTGGCAGATTGAGAGGTTATGGCAGCCCAGATATGAAAAGTACCCCATCATGTCATACCATTTTGAAAAGTAGACAACCCAGGCTATTCAAAATGGTGTATGTTTCATCTTTTTATAGTAGTCACTTAGTCGCAAACTTGGTCTTCATGTTTGTGTTTTTCATTTTTCACACAAAAACTGTTATTTTACTGATGATATCATGCTCCCTCAACATTTTACTGGCCTAAAAACTCATATTTCTGGTCAGCAATGTCTTATGAGTTCAACGGTACCCCCCATGTAGAGGTTTTATAATGTTTTGGAAAGTTACAGGGTCAAATATAGAATTTGCCCATTTCAGGTTTTACAACTTGAAATTTGCCAGATTGAGAGGTTATGGCAGCCCAGGTATGAAAAGTACCCCATCATGTCATACCATTTTGAAAAGTAGACAACCCAGAGTACTGAAAATGGGGTATGTCCAGTTTTTTATAGTAGCCACTTAATCTTCATGTTTGTGTTTTGCATTTTTTACACGAAAACTGTTATTTTGCTGATAATATCATGCTCAGTCAACCTTTTACTGGCCTAAAACATTGATATTTGTGGTCGGCAATGTGTTACGCGTTCAACGGTACACCCCATGTAGCATTTTTATTTTGCTTTTTGGAAAGTTACACGGTCAAATGTAGAGTTTGCCAGATTGGTTTGCTGGGTCTAGGTTGAATTTGAGAGGTTATGGCAGCCCAGGTATGAAAAGTTCCCCATCATGTCATACCATTTTGAAAAGTAGACAACCCAGAGTATTCAAAATGGAGTATGTCCAATTTTTTTATAGTAGCCACTTAGTCACAAACCCTGGCCAAACTTCAAAGTCATCATGTTTGTGTTTTGCATTTGTTTTACACAAAAACTGTTATTTTGCTGATGATATCATGCTCAGTCAACCTTTTTTCTGGCCTAAAACATTGATATTTTGTTCGGCAATGTGTTACGAATTCAAAGGTACACCAATGTAGCTGTTGTTAACTATTTATATTTGAATAGGCTGTAAATCTGCTGTCTGTATCTTGTTTATCATCCCGATTACCACTATCCGGACTCCTTAGAAATGTTACGTAATGCTTAATTTAACTGTTTACCTAGTCTAATTAGATTTCACATTCCAAGAAGCAAATGTTTGTCCAATTATCTGTATTGGTCTGGTTGGGTCCCCCAACAGTTTCTAGCAGGGACATGCCGTCAGGGGCGACAGGTGAGGAAGAGCCTGCCATTAAGTCAGTGTGCTCAGCTGTGGTGGTTATATTTAAATAATCAATCTGCACTAAAATAAAGTTTTTATATTGAAAAAAAGTTCACATACTCACCTGCTCCATGCTCCCCCACTGTCCTTCTCTGTCCTCCACTTTTTTTTTGTTCAGTTCGCGGGTTGCTGTGTGTGTGAATCATCACACAGATAGCAGTGGCAGCATTGAGCCAGACTAGCCTACGCAATATGCGTAGCTGAATGCTACATTAATTGCGTAGCTCAAGCTGTCCAAATGATTCAGACTGCAGCACGCTGCCTACTTTCTGTGTCTGAGCTCTTCAGTGCCTCAGAAAAGCACTGAGAGCAATTGAATTGCTTGAGCCAAAGGGAAAGCACCTTTGGTCTCAAGCCATTCAATTGGTATCAAAAAACGCCATGGATTGATTGACGCAGGACAGTCATGTGACTGTCCTTGTCAGTTATGGGGGCGTTGCCATGGTGGGGCAGAGCTCAGAGCACGTGTGTGCTTCTGTGCTGTGGGGCGTGGCCTCAACTTCTGACATTGTCTGAGTCAGGCAGTGTCGGGGAGATGAGACTAGTGTCAGCCACGCGACTACTTGTCCATGGAGCGCAGGAGACAGTGACTCAGAGTGCGCAGCTGGAAGTGGAACCCAATGCAGCACACCTGACTGCCTGGTACATATAATTCTGGGGTCTGACTGCCTGGGTGCATATAATTATGGGGTCTGACTGCCTGGGTGCATATAATTATGGGGTCTGTCTGCCTGGGTACATATAATTATGGGGTCTGTCTGCCTGGTACATATAATTATGGGGTCTGTCTGCCTGGTACATATAATTATGGCGTCCTGTGTATATCTGGCTCTGGTACTAGCCAATGACTCACCAGCCACTGACCTCACCGCATGTCACTGGTTTCTAGGGGTGGTGGTTTGTATATGTAAATGACCCATGTGTGAACGAATAAATATGTGTGTCTGTCCCTGATTAAAAGAGTTCTATTCTGACCCTACATGAAGTCCCGACTCATGGTTTGGGTAACTGTGCCAACAATAGGCTCCAGATCTACAGCCTCAGCTTATTTCTGGGGGATGCTTGCAATGCTCCTTACGTGTACCCGTCTTTAAGCTGCGACTAAGGACTAGAGAAGTACACGGGAGACATGAGGACAAACCGGGTGTCCAGCAAGGAAGTGGCATTGACAGATCCACACGGATCCTCCTGCAAGAAACCTCTCTGCAAGCACACTCCAGGTATCCAGATCTCAACACGATGGCCAGCATCGCACTCTGCAATATTCTGTCAATGCAATTGTATTTTGTATCTGCATTTATTAATTTCTAGCTGATTATCTTCTAAATTCCTGCACTTTTAGATAGTATTTCACAGTGCCCCAAGCTGCCTCCTCCTTCTCCCCCTCATTGCATAGGCCTCTAACGCCTAGACACTTACCTGAGCTGATTTCCTTTTCAAACAGCAACACACGGACCAAGCTGCACTTCCACACTCGGCAGTCCCATCCTCCCTCCCTGTTAAATTTTAACCATAACCAAACAAAATAAATTTTCCTATTATAATTACCATATATGGAATCCCAAACAGTCTGTCATTTCTTCTTTATATATCGAAATGAAGCAAGATGCTGCGCTACACTACGCCGCGCTTCGCCATGGCAGAGACACCAAAATCAGCCACACACGAAATGTAAGGTCATGTCTGAGTATTTTTTGTTAGACATACCAGTTTATTAGATTTCAAAGAATTTATAGCCAATCAGCATACAGATACATTTCTACATCAGAGTTTAACCAATACGGCTTAGCAAACACTTATTACCATATAAGGTTTCGCAGGCATTTCTATTTTTGACTGAAAAGAGTTAACACAGGATATGAAGCTGATCAGGAAATCTGTTGCATTGGGACAAGAAGGGGATGGGGAGAAAGGACGGAAGGGGGGAGAAATCCACAACCCTGCATCAGAGCAAGCCCCTATACAGTGGCAAGAAAAAGTATGTGAACCCTTTGGGATTACATGGAGTTTTGCATGAATTGGTCATAAAATGTGCTCTGATCTTCATCTGAGTCACAAAAATTTGAAAAACACAGTCGCTTAAAAATAATACAACACAAACATTATATGTTTTCATGTTTTTATTGGACAGAACATGTAAACATTCACAGTGCCGGGTGGAAAAAGTATGTGAACCTTTGGACTTAATAACTGGTTGACCCTCCTTTGGCAGCAATAGCCTCAACCAAACGTTTCCTGTAGTTGCAGATCAGACCTGCACAACGATCTGGTGTAATTTTGGACCACTCCTCTTCACAAAACTGTTTCAGTGTAGCAATATTCTTGGGATGTCTGGTGTGAATCGCTCTCTTAAGGTCATACCACAGCATTTCAATCGGGTTGAGGTCGGGACTCTGACTGGGTCACTCCAGAAGGCGTATTTTGTTTTGTTGAAGCCATTCTTTTGTTGAATTACTTGTATGCTTTGGGTCATTGTCCTGTTGCATCACCCATCCTCTGCGGAGCTTCAGTTCGTGGACAGATGGTCTTAAGTTTTCCTGCAAAATGTCTTGATAAACTCTGGAGTCCATTTTTCCATCAATGACAACCGTCCAGGCCCTGAGGCAGCAAAGCAGCCCCAAACCATGATGCTCCCTCCGCCATGTTTTACAGTGGGGATGAGGTTTTGATGCTGGTGTGCTGTGCCTTTTTTTCTACACACATAGTGTTGCGTGTTTTTTCCAAACAACTCAATTTTGGTTTCATCTGTTCACAGAATATTTTGCCAGTAGTGCTGTGGAACATCCAGGTGCTTTTTTGCAAACTTCAAACATGCTGCAATATTCTTTTTGGACAGCAATGGCTTCCTCCGTGGTGTCCTCCCATGTACTCCATTCTTGTTTAATGTTTTCCTTATTGTAGATATGTCAACAAAAATGTTAGCATGTGCCAGAGATTTCTGAAAGTCTTTAGCTGACACTATAGGATTCTTCTTTACCGCATTAAGCATTCTGCGCTGTGCTCTTGAAGTTATATTTACAGGACGACCACGCCTAGGGAGAGTAGCAACAGTGCTGAACTTTCTCCATTTGTAGAAAGTCTGTCTAAGGCTAAGGTCAGCTGAAAGCAGTTTTAACGTGCGTTTAGCCGCACGAATCACGGCCGTGCTAGCAGCAAATGACGTCCAATGCCGGGGAACATACGACGAAAGTTTGCCCGTGCAACGCAAGTGGCAAACGAACGCATTTTTTCGAGAACGTCAAACCGCTACTACTGACGTACAGAGTGCGCTGCGGCCGCATAGCGGCGTGTTTGCGTGATTGGGAGACGTCAGACGCTGCACACGTCTGGCCAACATAACGTCCAGATGCAAAAGGGTTTTATTGATGATCCGTACAAAATCACGGACGAAAATGCGCATCGTATGACCGCTATCGCGTATTCCGTGAAAAAATACGTCCATTCGTTCGAACGCACTTTTTCACGGACAACGTGAAAAATGCGTTCGTCTGACCCTAGCCGTGACCGTGGACACATGAACATCAAGGCTTTTGGAGATACTTTTGTAACCCTTTCCAGCTTCATGCAATTCAACAATTCTTGATCGTATGTCTTCTGAGAGCTCTTTTCTGCGAGGCATGGTTCACATCAGGCAGTGCTTCTTGAAACCAGTAAACCTAAAACTGTTGTGTGTTTTTAAAGGGCAGGACAACTTTCAGCAACACATCCAATAATATCACACTGATTGGACTCAAGGTTGGCTCACTCCTGGCTCCAATTAGCTCTTGGAGAAGTCATTAGTCTAGGGGTTCACATACTTTTTCCAAAGACTGTCTACAAATGGAGAAAGTTCAGCACTGTTGCTACTCTCCCTAGGCGTGGTCGTCCTGTAAAGATGACTGCAATAGCACGGCGCAGAATGCTTAATGTGGTAAAGAAGAATCCTAGAGTGTCAGCTAAAGGCTTACAGAAATCTCTGACACATGCTAACATTTTTGTTGCCACATCTACAATAAGGAAAACATTAAACAAGAATGGAGTACATGGGAGGACACCACGGAGGAAGCCATTGCTGTCCAAAAAGAATATTGCAGCACGTTCGAAGTTTGCAAAAGAGCACCTGGATGTTCCACAGCACTACTGGCAAAATATTCTGTGGACAGTTGAAACTAAAATTGAGTTGTTTGGAAAGAAAACACACAACACTATATTTGGAGAAAAAAAAGGCACAGCACTAGGGATGAGCTGTTTGGTTCGATCAATTAGGAGTTCAATTCGAACTTTGGCCGTTCGCAAGTTCGCGAACTTAGAACTTTTTTGGCGTGTTCGGTTCGAGTTCGCAAAAAAAACTAATTTTTGAAAAAATTATACAAAATGCTTAAAAAAATACTAAAAAAATCTAGAAATAAAGAGACTCTTTACTGCAGAATATTATAAGCAACGGTTTATTAGATATTGAATTAAAAACTAATGTCTAAGTGCAAAGAGTCTCACCTCTAAATGACCTGTGTTGTCAAAGTTGTAAACAACAGGTGTTTTGAGTCCGGTGTAATGAATTTGATACATTGTATGTATGTAGAGCAGGGCTCAAAATTTAAAGCCCCAAGCTAGTAACCAAGCCATAAGAGTTACTCGCCACCAGTTGCTCCACCTAACCCCTACCCAGCCCTTAACTCTGTCCCTAAACACACCCCCTTAAATTATCTTATGAAATTACTGTTAAAGGTTTCCTTTAGAATAAATTTACAAAAATAACATTAATACCCAGACATAAGACCCCAGTTACATGTATGCCCAGTCATCAGACCCCAGTGTGAGCAGAGTGAGGAGGCAGGGAAGCTCCTCTTCACCCCCTGCTAGTGACAGAGACAAGCTGGGTCAGGTTAGGCAGCTGATCCCTGCCACTGTGCAGCCTGGGGAAGGGGGGGCTGAACGGTGTCACCGCTGGAATACGCAGCACAAAATAATTTATTGTGCTGCCTGCGTGTGCATTTCCACTCGCCCTCACTTAAGTTCCACTCGCCAAATGCTAGTAGGCGAGTGGAAATTTTGAGCCCTGATGTATAGTATACTGAGGGTGTGGTGTCTTCTTCTGAGAAGTGTTAATTTCTCTGCTAAATTTTCCAATAATATGCTGCATATCACTGCTGTGTGCTCAGCAGATTTTTACCGCTTTCGCTCATCATGTTTAACCCTTTCGCTGCTGAGGCTTTTCCCGCCCCTGTGCTGAGGTCATTTTTACCGGTTTTGCTCATCATGTTTAAACGTGTTTTGAAGGCTTATTTTAGTATATGACCCAGACATATTATATATCGTTCTTTCCGTCAGACTCGGTAGATTCATAATATGTCATTATTATATGTATACGTTATGTCATGTCTGTATATTATAACAAAAAATGCAATAAAATATGTATTTTCAATAATTTACAATGTGTAAAGTGTTTTTTTTCACATTTTAACATGCGAGCAATTGCGGTTATATTTTGTATGGGGTGTGCTTGTTAAAAAAATTAGAGATGGGGTCTCGTTACATTTTTTTTGGGGGAAAATTACACTATTTTTAACAAACGCACCGCATACAAAAATCGTTAGTGCAGCATCATTGTTCACATTATAATTGAAATGGGAACAATATTGCTGCATTAACAAACCAAAAAAAAGAAAAAAAAAGTGTTTATTTTTTTTTTCATAATTTTTTTTAATTTTTTTTTATTTGTATTTTTTTTTTGACAAAAATATTCACAGTAGTGTTTGGTATCGTTGGAACGGCCATGCTCTGGCCGATCCAACCATACCAAACTTTAACCCCTAGCTGCCACGGATCGGGAGATAGGGAGTTCATTGGAACTCCCTATCTCCACCGTTGGTGGCAGTTAGGGGTTAAGTCCAGGACTGACGCACGATGACGCCAGTCCTCAGGGGGAGTTCCCGGAGGCTTGGCCGACATCCAAGATGTCGGCCAGCTCCGGGAAAGGATCGCGAACCGGCGCTTTTCAGCGCCGATTCGCGATCCAGCTCCCCAGGGGTTAATGCCAGGCACCATTTGGAAGGGCAGGCTGTGCCCTTCCAAATGGTGCCTGGGTTAACCCCCGCAGAGCCGCCGATCGGGAGGGAGAGAGGTCCGAAGGACCTCCCCCCCTCCCTTTCAGGCGCCTCCTCCGCACATGCGGGGGGGGGCGCCTGAATTAGGTGTCATCGCGCTGCCGCGATGACACCTAATTCCAGCGGCTGCGGTTCCGGATGCGCGGCTGACATCGAGGATGTCAGCCCGCACCGGAGGGGCCAGCGATCGGCCGGAACCCGGCCGAACGCTGACCCCAATGGGAGGACGCTGACCCCAATGGGAGGATTGGAGATACCCCGGTCTCCTCTTTTAATACAGACTGCCGCCCCAAGCAGTTGTTTATGAATAGATCAAAGGAAAAGCATTTACCGTCATTTGAAACGTAATTTTTTTGTTTTTAAATGTTTCTATACATCCTAGAAAACCGCCACTTCACGGGCAGGTTATGGGGACCTCCTAGGCATGATATTTGAAGTAATTTTTCGTTTTTATTTTTAACCCTTATTTCATGGAAAACTCACTGTCCCTTGAAAAACTTTTTTTAAAAACTTTTTGTCCTTGTTTCCTGTCCCCCAGGGCACTACCCAGACCCCCATACACCTTTTATGGCAAATATCTAGTATATATTAGACATGTGCATTCGTTTTAGTACTAAAGCGATTTAGTCCGAATTTTGGGATAATTTAGTTTTAGTATGACTCAAGAGAAACGAAACTGCTCAGTACAAAAAAACGAAAGAAACTAAAATAAAATGCACTACATTTTAGTTTCAGTCCTCTTTGTGATATTATATTGATGAGTGAAGGAGACCAGCAATG
This sequence comes from Leptobrachium leishanense, assembly GCA_009667805.1. NCBI lineage: Eukaryota > Metazoa > Chordata > Amphibia > Anura > Megophryidae > Leptobrachium > Leptobrachium leishanense. The sequence continues at coordinate 70,824,351 of CM019073.1, read as the reverse complement.
AAGAGCGCAACATCGCAACATCCGAAGTTCTGCACCCTCCACATGCCAATGCAGGAAGATGTTCTATACAGAGAGGGGCATTAATTAATGCAGGAGGATGTTCTATATATTATACAGAGAGGGGTATTAATTAATGCAGGTGGATGTTGTATACATTATACAGAGAGGGGTATTAATTAATGCAGGAGGATGTTCTAAACATTATACAGAGAGGAGCCTTTTTTTTTTTAGCCCTTTAAATCCAGTGGCTGTGAGCGCGGAGATCGGCTCCTTGTTACATTATCTCTCAGTACAATGTATCAGGCTCAGCTGTTACAGTAACTGACTGCTGCTCATCACAGCGCTCAGAGTTTCAGTAAAACAAGAAAATAATATTGTTCTAACGTCTTATATATAAAAATATTATTTACTAGTTTTACTGAAACTCTGAGCGCTGTGATGAGCAGCAGTCAGTTACTGTAACAGCTTTGCCTGACACGGGGCAGTATTGCAATGTTGGTGCTAACTTAACCAGAGCTGTTGTAACTGAAAACCTCCATAGGCTATAATAGCTCTGGGAAGTTTACAACAGCTCTGGTTAAGTTAGCACCAACTATGTAATATGGCCCACATTGTGCTGAGAGTGAGAGATACTGTAACAAGCAGCGATCTCAGCCCTCTGAGGAGCCACTACAATAGTAATTGTATCCACTGGTTTTCGGATGAATGAAATTAGTTTTCATACTAAAGAACTGAAAACGAATTTCTTTAGCAACTAAATAAATTGCATTTTAGTACTAATGCATTAGTTCAAAACGAAATTTTGTGCTGTGCACATGTCTAGTATATATGCCTTCTTGGAGGGCACTCTAAAAATCTAATTTTCAGCCCCATTGACTTGTATTGAGTTCGAGTTCGAGTTCAGATTCGAACATTTTGGAAAGTTTGGGTTTGAATACGAACCAAACTCGGGGGTGTTCGGCTCATCCCTACACAGCACACCAACATCAAAACCTCATCCCCACTGTAAAACATGGTGGAGGGAGCATCATGGTTTGGGGCTGCTTTGCTGCCTCAGGGCCTGGACGGATTGTTGTCATTGATGGGAAAAATTAATTCCATAGTTTATCAAGACATTTTGCAGGAAAACGTAAGACCATCTGTCCGCCAACTGAAGCTCCGCAGAGGATGGGTGATGCAACAGGACAATGACCCAAAGCATACAAGTAATTCAACAAAAGAATGGCTTCAACAAAACAAAATACGCCTTCTGGAGTGGCCAGGGCCGTCTCTAAAATTGACTGGGCCCTGGGCAAACAATTTCTTAGGCCCCCCCATGCAATTTTGCTCTCCACAACATCCTAAAAAAATAAATAAATAACGCACTGAGGCTTGTCTCAAAAACACAAAATCTATTTATTTTATATATTTTTTTACAATTACGCATCTTTAATACACGTACAAATCATATATACACGTACTGTAAAAAATATATAAACACACTATATCTCTGTGCACGCACACATACACATGCTATATACACGTACCATTGTATGCACAACCTGTAAATATACACATCTTATATACATCATACAGTTGTGTTCAAAATTATTCAACCCCCAATGCTGTAAAGGGTTTTAGGGAATTTAGTGTACATTTGTAATTGTATTCAGAATGAAATCCTACAAGGACTTTTTAAAGAACCATATGCAACTAAAATGACATCAATTGGTTTTGTAATACAGTAGTAAATGTTTCTTTTGCGAATTCTTCATTGACACAATTATTCAACCCCTTAAAGACTACCACTCTGAAGAACAGAGGTTCATTCCAGTGTTTTCAATCAGGTATTGAAAACACCTGTGGATGTCACGGAGCAGCAATAAAGCATAATAAGCACCAATTAGGCAGCTTTAAAATGACTGTAATACTCAGCTCCTTCTAGACATTTACTGGTGAGGTTACAAACATGGTGAAGTCAAGAGAATGGTCCAGGAAGACAGGAGAAGAGGTGATTACTCTTCACAGGAAGGGCAATGGCTATAAGAAGATTGCAAAGATGTTAAACATACCAAGAGAGACCATAGGAAGCATCATTCGCAAATTCAAGGCAAAGGGCACTGTTGAAACGCTACCTGGTCGTGGCAGAAAGAAGATGCTGACTTCGACTGCTGTGCGCTACCTGAAGTGTAGAGTGGAGAAAAGTCTCCGTGTGCCTGCTGAGGAACTGAGAAAAGATTTGTCAGATGTGGGTACTGAAGTTTCAGCTCAGACAATACGGCGCACGCTGCGTAATGAAGGCCTCCATGCCAGAACTCCCAGGCGCACCCCCTTGCAGTCTCCAAAGAATAAGAAGAGTCGACTGCAGTATGCCAAAAGTCATGTGGACAAACCACAGAAGTTTTGGGATAGTGTTTTGTTAACTGATGAAACTAAATTAGAACTGTTGGGCCCATGGATCAACGCTATGTTTGGAGGAGGCAGAACAAGGCCTATGAAGAAAAGAACACCTTGCCTACTGTGAAGCATGGCGGGGGGTCAATCATGCTTTGGGGCTGTTCTGCTTCTGCAGGTACAGGGAAGCTTCAGCGTGTGTTGCAAGGTACCATGAATTCTCTTCAGTACCAGGAGATATTGGATGACAATGTGATGCAGTCCCTCACAAACCTGAGGCTTGGGAGACGTTTGACCTTTCAAAGGACAATGATCCCAAGCATACCTCCAAGTCCACTAGAGCATGGTTGCATTTAAAGGCTGGAACATTTTGAGTGGCCATCGCAGTCACCTACTAAATCCGATGAGAGCCTCTGTTGGGACTTAAAGAAACAGTTGCAGGCGCAAGCCTAAGAATGTGATGAACTGGAGGCTTTGCCATGATAATGGGCGAAATAGCCGTAGTTCGCTGCAAGACACTGTGTCAAGCTTATGCTTCACGCTTTAAAAGCTATTATAACTGTAAAAGGATGTTGTACTAATACTAAGTGTCACGGTGGCCCCCGCACCCCCCCGGCGCCTGGCAGCAGCTTCCTCGCTGCTCGCTGGCCAGGCGCCGAGTGATATTGCGGGCGCTTCCGCACACGTGGGACGCCGGGGGCGGGGCCTGGCGGCGAGACGCGGACCCGCCGGGTTTAAAGCCCAGACTCACAGAGACGCCGGTGCCCTGACGTGGTAGTTACTTCCCGCAGAGCTCTTGTATATTTTGACTAATTAATGATTCTGTGTATGACCCTGGCATTGGCAAACTAACGATTCTGTGTACGACCCTTGGCATTGGCAAACTAACGATTCTGTGTACGACCCTTGGCATTGGCAAACTAACGATTCTGTGTACGACCCTTGGCATTGGCAAACTAACGATTCTGTGTATGACCCTTGGCATTGGCAAACTAACGATTCTGTGTATGACCCCTGGCATTGGCGAACGAACCACTCTGTGTATGAACCTTGCATTGGCGAACGAACCATTCTGTGCGTAACCCCTGGTATTGGCATTAACTCTTCTAATTCTGGTATTGAGGTCAGTCTGTGTGGCACCCTAAGCACACATCAGACTACCCCTTGTTGTTAGGGTCTTTGGAAGAGCTAATTGTTCTAAGGTCTTGTGTATCATTCTATGTCTGTCTAGTCGTGCCGACCACTCTAAGGATCGGAAGGTAGAGAGAGTTCCTGCGTCTAGGGACCACTAGTCAGATAAGCAGAAGGATCCGTGACGTCTCTCTTGTATGTGCTCTGTACTGCCATTCTAGTAGTCTGTCTAGTCGTGCCGACCACTCTAAGGATCGGAAGGGTAGAGAGTGTCCTGCGTATAGGGACCACCACTCTAGTATCAGGGGGATCCGTGACATTACGTCAGGGCCAATGGATCCCGCAGACCTCTCTAATCAGTTGACCCGTATTGCAGCCAGACAAGAAGAGCAGGACCATAGAATGGACCAGATTGCTCTTGCCCTGCAAACCCTGTTAAATCGATCCAGTTCTGGAACTGCAAGCCCTCCAGACCCAGTAGTGCCTAGGGTCAGTTCGGCCGCTCCCGAGGGATGTAGGCTCAGTATGAAGGCACCCGTACGCTATGATGGTACACCAAACTTATGCCGGGGCTTTCTGACCCAACTCGAGATCCTGTTCGAGAACAATCCAGGGTCCTGTATGTCTGATAAAGCCAAAGTAGGCTATCTGATTAATCATCTAACCGAAAAAGCTTTATTATGGCCACGCCCTTGTGGGAGAATAAGAAACCCATCATTTATGACTATGAGGGTTTTACCTCCGAGTTAAAACGTACCTTTGATCCCTCTAGAAGGGCTACCAATGCGGGTAGATCCCTGTTTCACATCAAACAGGTAATAGGAGGGTCTCCGACTATGCCATAGAGTTTAAGACTTTGTCTTCTGAGGTACACTGGCCGAACGACGTTTTAACCCTAGCCTTTACCGAAGGCCTGAACGAGGCTTTTATGTTTGAGTTGGCTCCCTTAAAATTACCAGAACATCTGGATCATTTGGTTGATTTCTGCATTGCCATGGACGATCAAATCAGGGAAAGGAGACACCCCAGGGATAGACCCAGAAGGGTCCTGCCCCCTTTGCCCTTAGTACCCAGACACACCACTACATCAGGCAACCCGGAGACCGCAAAGACTGATGTACCGGCCGTTGAACCCATGCAGATAGGAAAAACGGGTATTTCAGAGGCAGAAAGAGCTCACAGAAGAGAAAGGGGGCTCTGCTTTTATTGTGCTGGGGCAGATCATTTCCGCCTTCAATGTCCTCAGAGACCCAGGGGTAGCAGGGGTGAGACTAACAAATCAGGTCAAAGAACAGCTAATACCCAGGTTATCGGTTCTCTGTATGCCTCCTTTGTGGACGATGAAAAAAAAAAAACCCGGATTCTGGTACCTATCTCCCTCATTGGGAGGGGGTTCACCTCGAGACTGAGGCATTCCTAGACTCTGGAGCCTCAGGTAATTTTATGGACAGATGTTTTGCCGCCAAAAACCTCTTACCTCTGGTTCTAAAGGAGAGGCCTCTAATGGTGGAAGCCATAGACGGAAAACCCCTGTCATGTCCCCATATCACTCACGACACTATTGATGTATGCATGACTACAGGAGTTCTGCACCGTGAAACCATACGATTCCAGATTATCGACTCTCCCTCATGTCCTGTCGTTCTTGGGTTCCCATGGTTAATAGAGCATAACCCGGTGATTGATGGGCCCAGCGAGATATAAAGTGTTGGGGTCCTAGTTGCCAGTCAAAGTGCCTGGGCAGGGTTAATGCGATTGGTAGCCTCAATATTGCTACAGCACCTCCTTTGTCCACCGAAGTCCCTGAATGTTATATGGCGCTAAAGGAGGTGTTCTCTAAAACCAGGACTGAGGTCCTACCACCGCATCGCCCTTATGACTGTGCTATAGAGTTGCTCCCTGGTACTATGCCTCCTAGAGGACACGTATACCCTTTGTCACAAAAGGAAAACGACATTATGGAGGAATATATAAGGGAGAATCTAGAGCGAGGATTTATCAGACGATCCTCCTCTCCAGCAGGAGCAGGTTTCTTTTTCGTTTCCAAAAAAGAGGGTGACCTGCGACCTTGCATCGATTACAGAGGTTTGAATAGGATTACCATAAGAAATGCATATCCAATACCTCTTATAACAGAATTGTTCGACCGATTAAAAGGGGCCCGTATTTATACGAAACTTGATTTACGCGGAGCGTACAACCTGGTCAGGGTTAAGAAGGGGCATGAATGGAAAACGGCTTTTAATACACGTAGCGGGCATTATGAATACTTGGTGATGCCCTTTGGGTTATGCAATGCGCCAGCCGTTTTCCAGGACCTCATAAACGACACCCTAAGGGACTTTCTGCAAACGTTCGTTATAGTATATCTGGACGACATCCTGATATACTCTCCTGATAAGGACACCCATCACGTCCATGTGCAACAAGTGTTGAAGAGATTATTGAAGGCTGGTTATATTGTAAACTAGAGAAATGCTTATTCGACATAGAGACAGTGCACTTCCTTGGGTATATAATAACCCCTGAGGGTTTCCAAATGGATCCTAAAAACTCTCAGCGATTCTTGACTGGCCTTTACCCCAAGGGCTTAAAGCCATCCAGAGGTTTCTGGGGTTTACTAATTACTACCGGAGGTTCATTAAAAACTTTTCGGCCTTGGTAGCTCCCCTCACGGCTATGACTAAAAAAGGGCTGGTGAATCAGAAATGGACACCCCAGGCCAGTCAAGCCTTTGAGGCACTTAAACAGGCATTCACAACTGCCCCTGTTCTCCGACATCCAGATCCGGCTCTGCCTTTCCAGGTTGAAGTTGACGCCTCCGAGCTAGGTCTTGGTGCAGTCTTGTCCCAAAGGGAGGCACCCGACAAACCCTTGCATCCATGCGGCTTCTATTCCCGAAAGTTGTCCCCGGCAGAGAGGAACTATGATATCGGAAATAGAGAATTGTTAGCAGTTATCGCAGCCTTGACGGAATGGAGATACTTATTGGAGGGGTCTAGGGACCCCATTGTCATCATAACCGATCATAAGAATCTTACGTACATTGGAGACGCTAAACGGTTAAATGCCAGACAAGCGAGATGGTCATTGTTTCTTTCAAGCTTTAATTTCGTCCTCACATATAGACCTGGGTCAAGAAACATTAAAGCAGACGCATTGTCAAGACAATACGAATCCTACGAACATAACATCCAAGATCAGCATCCCATTGTACCCCAGGAAAGGATTATAGCCCTTACCACGATTAGTGTCTCGTCTCCTCTGATGTTAAGATTGCAGACCGCCCAGGGTACAGCTCCTGGGGGGAGACCTCCTGCGAAACTCTTTGTACCTGAGAACGAAAGAGAAGAAGTACTAAAACTTTATCATGATAACAAAACCTCTGGGCATATGGGGATCACCAAAACAGTGTCTAGTATACGTAAACTCCTCTGGTGGCCCACGGTGCGCCGTGATGTTAAGGATTACATAACCGTGTGCGAGGTGTGCACAAGACATAAAAGTCCCAAAACAGCGCCCATTGGTTTACTCCAGCCTCTGCCAATCCCCGAACGACCATGGTCGCATTTAGCTATGGATTTTATAGTAGAGTTACCCGAGTCAAAAGGGAATACTGTAATACTCACGGTCATTGATCGATTCTCCAAAATGGGTCACTATGTTCCTCTTCGGAAACTTCCTTCGGCAGCCGAACTGGTGCCCATTTTCATTACCAATGTGGTCCGCATACACGGTATTCCTCTTGGGATTGTCTCTGATAGGGGACCCAATTCGTCTCCAGATTCTGGAAAGGTTTTGCAAGAATGTGGGGATAGACCTATCCTTCTCTTCGGCCTATCACCCCCAGACCAACGGAGCAGCAGAACGAGCCAATCAAAATATAGAGAAATATCTCAGGTGCTTTATATCCGAACGACAAGATAACTGGTCAGACCTGATACCGTGGGCAGAGTATGCCTTGAACAGTGCAGTGAGCGAAGCCACAGGACATTCCCCTTTCTTCACTGTTTACGGTTTTGATCCTCCCGTGCTCCCTGCTACATTTCCTGATACCGCGATTCCTGCTCTGGATGAGCATTTAGCGTCATTGAAAGAAACTTGGGGAAGGGTTAAAAGGGCACTGGAGGATAGCAGTGGTATCCAGAAGATCAAGGCCGACAGACACAGGAGGCCGGCACCCGTGTATCAAGTTGGGGACAGGGTTTGGCTTTCTTCACGGAACATCAAGCTCTTAGTACCCTCTATGAAACTGGCACCCAGATACATAGGGCCCTATAAGATTCTGCGGCGAATCAATCCGGTCTCCTATGCTTTGGCACTGCCCTCCCATATCAGGATACACAATGTGTTCCACGTGAGCCTTTTAAAACCACTCTTGTGTAATCGGTACACCAGGGTCCGTGTCCCCCCTCCTCCTGTCTCTGTGGAGGGCGAGGAGGAGTTTGAAGTTGAGGCCATTCTGGACGCCAGGGTTTCTAGGGGGGTCCTTCAGTACTTGGTTGACTGGGTGGGCTACGGTCCAGAGGATCGCTCTTGGCTCCCGGCTACTGAGGTTCATGCTCCTCGGTTGGTGAGGGCTTTCTATTTGGCTCATCCCCGCGCTCCTGGGGGTCGTCCAGTGGCCGCCCGTAGAGGGGGGGTTCTGTCACGGTGGCCCCCGCACCCCCCCGGCGCCTGGCAGCAGCTTCCTCGCTGCTCGCTGGCCAGGCGCCGAGTGATATTGCGGGCGCTTCCGCACACGTGGGACGCCGGGGGCGGGGCCTGGCGGCGAGACGCGGACCCGCCGGGTTTAAAGCCCAGACTCACAGAGACGCCGGTGCCCTGACGTGGTAGTTACTTCCCGCAGAGCTCTTGTATATTTTGACTAATTAATGATTCTGTGTATGACCCCTGGCATTGGCAAACTAACGATTCTGTGTACGACCCTTGGCATTGGCAAACTAACGATTCTGTGTACGACCCTTGGCATTGGCAAACTAACGATTCTGTGTACGACCCTTGGCATTGGCAAACTAACGATTCTGTGTATGACCCTTGGCATTGGCAAACTAACGATTCTGTGTATGACCCCTGGCATTGGCGAACGAACCACTCTGTGTATGAACTTGGCATTGGCGAACGAACCATTCTGTGCGTAACCCCTGGTATTGGCATTAACTCTTCTAATTCTGGTATTGAGGTCAGTCTGTGTGGCACCCTAAGCACACATCAGACTACCCCTTGTTGTTAGGGTCTGGGAAGAGCTAATTGTTCTAAGGTCTTGTGTATCATTCTATGTCTGTCTAGTCGTGCCGACCACTCTAAGGATCGGAAGGGTAGAGAGTGTCCTGCGTCTAGGGACCACTAGTCAGATAAGCAGAGGATCCGTGACGTCTCTCTTGTATGTGCTCTGTACTGCCATTCTAGTAGTCTGTCTAGTCGTGCCGACCACTCTAAGGATCGGAAGGGTAGAGAGTGTCCTGCGTATAGGGACCACCACTCTAGTATCAGGGGGATCCGTGACACTAAGATTGAATGTCACTTGGGGGTTGAATAAATGGTAATGATGCTGAGCACAGAAAGACATTTGGGGGAGGCGTGGCCTGGCAGCTTGATGGGACAGGCTGTGTGAAGCACGAGCTCCTCCGCAGATTCCCCACCAGAACGTTTTAGGCATCCAGCGGACCGAAATGGGCAAATTAAGTAAGGCAAAACAGGTGTCCAGCAGGCAAGGGAGAAAAAATCGCGGCGCTCCAGCGACTCTCCCTCCGGTCAAATTTTTTTCCCCGCAATCAACCGCGCCGATGGCCGGAAGCGCACGCTCGATTTGGGCAGCATGATTTACTGGAGGCCCCGCTTCACCGCGGCCTACCTGGCGCCCGAACCCACAACGTCCCCGGCTGCTATGGGCCTCATTCACAGGGGACTGATAGCGCTACCCCAGATCCAATGCAGGCCCAAATAGTTTCTCAAAATCCGCCTTCCCAGATAAGGCCGGAGGCCTACCCCGCAGCGCTTGCACAAGCTGGGCAGAGCTCCCAACTCGAGCCCCCGGCTTCTCTGCGGCCTACCTTTCTTTTGTCTGCCAACACCAGGGACCTGGGAATAACGGGCATCTTTCCACGATTGCTGGCAATCATTGTGTTGTGTATTTTCCTGTCCTCACTGGAAATAACTGGTGTCACGAGTGGACCCTATTCAAGCAGCGCTGGTATGTTTACTTTGTCTTCCTGTGAATTATTTACCGTCTCATCCTTGATGCTGTGAGAGGGAGTCAATACTCAGCTGCAGCTGCACAATTACTCTATACTTTAGAGGGTGTTAACGGACACCCTTACTCCTGCCTTTCTGCAAACTTTTTTCAAGTATTGACTGGCAATCCATCCTGAACAACCTCCCAACTAAATCTGACCTGCGAATTGCTAATGAAAATTTGAGCACCACCATTATGTCAGAACTGCACCATATTCGCACAGAGATTCACGGTTTAACTGCAAAGGTTACTCACTTGGAGGGGGAATGTGACACTCTCCGTTTACAAGCTGGTTCTACTGCACGTGCTGTACAAGTTCACACTTCACAGATGCAAAGCATGGCTCTCCACCTCACTGATCTGGACAATAGGGGCAGACGCCTAAACCTCCGGCTCAGAGGTCTGCCAGAAACCGAGGACTCACCCTCTGCCCTGAAACAAGTGCTGCTGCATATCTTCAATGCCCTCCTTGAAAGGCCGCCTCAATCTGAGATTGACTTTGTTCGGGCTCACAGGGCCTTACGACCAAAGGGACCCCCCGGCAGCCCCGGGACGTTATATGCTGCTTGTCTCGCTTTGACCTGAAGGAAGAAATTCTGCGCCAGGCTAGAGTCACTACGGAATTCTCGTTTGAGGGTGTGAACCTGCAGCTCTTCCCAGACCTTGCTCCGGCTACTCTAGCATACAGGCGGGCATTCAAGCCGCTAACTAGTGTCCTGCTCACCCAACAATACGCTATCGATGGCAAATGCCGACGGGACTCTCAGTGACGACTCCTGCGGGCCAATTTTTGGTACAGGAGGCTGAAGATCTTCCAGAACTGGCTCGTCTGCTACAACTGCCACCTATTTCACTGACGTGGCCTGACCCTCTGGCACTGTATAATGGTGGTCTCGAAGGCCGCGACCACGGCCACCTTCTCAGCGTGCTCGCCTTGACCGTCAACAAACTGCCCGGGGACCGGGGCCACAGATGTGAGACTCCGTGCTCAAGCTGAAAGTCCACACAGGCTGACAGCAACCCATGACCTACATTCCAACACTGGACTTCCAATTCACAAGGCTTTTTGACTTTTTTTATTTTTTTTTTCTTACGCGCCTTTCTATTACACACTCCGGCTAACGCCCAGATTTGGTCCGGAAAGACACCTACCCCAAGGCCTGCGATCCCGGTCTTGCTGACCTTTTTCTGATATAACTCCGCGACACTTGTCGCCGGTACTCAATTGCGTAAAGGTTTGACTTTGTTATATTTATTATTATTTTTCTCTTTTCTTTTCTTTGCAGGGGGGGAGTGGAATCTGGATTAGGATTTTATCCGAACTGTCTTGAACACGGACTTTTTCTCTCCCTCCCCCCGAAGATGGGGCCAAGCTTGAGGATCGCTCGTTGTGCCTTCCCTTGGACTCTCGGACGAGATGGGTCCTGCTGGTTTGAAATATTCTTTTCTTTTCTATTTTTCTCATACAACGTTCAATGTATTATTGTATTGATATTCAGTGTTATTTAGGGGGTCTGCGGAGGCCCTGATGCATAAATAGAGTTTAAGCTCCCACGAACGCTAGGTCACGCTCTCCACCGAGGTTGGTTGACACGTGAAGTGGACAGGATACCCGGACCACTGGTTGGTCTGTTGGATTCTTCCTGCCCCCGTCAACCCTGCCTCTCCGAGTGTATATAGTTACCACTTACTACCATTCCCTTAGATCCCGGTTTCCTTCCTTACCCCTCCTGTGGGAGTGGGGGTTGGCCTAGGGAGCTCCTTCGCTATCTTTCAATAATGGCCGTGCGTCAGGAACCTCTCATGTTAATGTCCATTAATGCCAGTGGCCTAAACATACCTGAGAAACGTTCGGGGGCTCTATGTGATTTCCAGAAAGCACGTGCCTCAGTGGTGTTTATCCAAGAATCACACTTTAGAGAAGGGGCGGCCCCGAGACTCACCTGACAAAACCCAAATAGGTTTCTTTATAGAACAGCAATAGTGGCCAAATTAAGGGCGTGGCGATTTTATTTCACAAATCTGTCCCCTTTGTCCAACAAGCAACTCTATCCAACAAAGATGGCCGTTATGTAATGGTAAAGGGAGAAATAGCAGGACGCAAGTATACTTTTGCAAACTTCTACGCACCGAACAAGGCAACATAGATTCATGAACAAATTGCTTCCTCTCATCACTGAGTTCTCTGAGGGCTGTCTAGTTTTAGGGGCGACTTGAATGTACCACTGGATCCCCGCCTTGACACGTCCTTGGGACGCTCAGCTGTCCCCCACATGTCACTCGCTCTATCTCCAAATTGTTGCATACACACAGATTAGTGGACTGTTGGAGGGCAATGCACACGGAGGACAAAACTACACCTATTTTTCACACCCTGCGCAGATCTATTCTCGACTGGATTATTTCTTTATGCCGCACTATTTTTTATCTGATTTACAATCGGTCCGGATTGGATCTTTGACATGGTCTGACCATGCCCGGTCACAATGCGCCTCCACAGGGAGGCAGCTACAATCGATCTCTTAGCTCGCATTCACAACCTGGAGACCTTACAAAAGGAATCCTTGACCCTGCCCAGTTAACCGACTTGACAACCCTACGCCGGGAACTGGCCACTCTTCTTAATTCCACGTATCACCGACACTGTTTACGTTCCAAGACATTTTTCTTTGCTCATGGAGACAAGAGTGGGAGACTGCTGGCTCGTATGTTACGTGCCCGCCATTCGACCACGTACATTGCCAAAATCAGGGACACACATGGTAAAACACAACATCTACCACACCGCATTCTCCCTACGATTCGTTCCTACTTCGCGACTCTATATGACTTGCCCACTCCGGAGACGGACGCAGGACGCACACTTCATTCGCAAAAGATTCATGCCTATCTCTCCCAACACGTCACGCGACGCCTGACACCTGAAACTGCCCTACTGTTAGACGCACCCTTAACTATGGAAGAATTGAGTGACGCGGTAAAATCTTCCAAAACGGGCAAGTGCCCAGGCCCAGATGGCCTTCCCCTGCAATATTATAAACGATTTGCCAAAATTCTCTACCCCAGATTCCTGGTGGCTTTTAATGCCATTCTGGAAGGCCACACCATTCCGTCTCAAACTCAGGCGGCCAACATATCTTTAATTCCTAAGGAAGGTAAAGATGCTGAGCGGTGCGACAGCTATCGCCCCATCTCCCTATTAATTGCGATCTCAAACTGTATGCAAAGATCCTGGCCACACGACTTACACCTTATGTCCCGGGGTTGATACACCAAGATCAGGTGGGATTTGTGGCAGGGCGGGAGGCGCGAGACAACACCATACGGGCACTGACGATCATGCATAGGGCAACGAGGCAACGAGAAGGCCTTCTCCTCCTCTCTACGGACGCGGAGAAGGCCTTTAACAGAGTAAACTGGGAATCCTGTTTGCAACTCTTTCTCAGGTTGGACTAGGTCCTAATCTATGCACCTGGATCCGGGCTCTATATTCGGATCCAACTGCACGGGTTTGCGTGAATGGGATCTATACGGAACCCTTTAAGAAAAGGAACGGTACTAGGCAGGGATGCCCTCTCCCCATTGTTGTTTGTATTGGCATTGGAGCCCTTCCTGTCCTCTGTAAGGGCTAGCCCGGACATCCGAGGGATCCGGACTGGCCGGACGGAGCACAGGGTAGCTGCTTTCGCGGATGATCTCCTTTTTTTCGTGACTTACCCAGAAACGACTTTGCCCAACTTACTGAAAGCTTTTGAAGTATACGGTAACCTCTCCAACTTGAAAATTAATTTCGCCAAGTCCTTCCTGTTAAATGTGTCCATGCCGCGGTCGAAGGCTCAATCTATACGGCCAAACTTCTCGATCCAATGGGCCGAGGATAGAATTAAGTACTTGGGAATTTCGTTGACCTCTGACCATACTTTAATGTTCAGAGACAACTTTGCGCCCATGCTCGCGACTATCTCCACGGATCTGAAGGCCTGGAACTATCCGCACATTTCTTGGCTGGGTCGCGTCCAGGCAATCAAAATGAATGTACTCCCTCGTATTTTATACCTCTTTCAGACGATTCCCATTGACCTCCCGCGAACCTTTTTTCGGGACCTACAGACGCAGATCTCGAATTATGTATGGAGGGGATTCCGACCGAGGCTAAAATTTTCCATCCTTACCCTACCTAAAGCACGGGGGGGGGCTTGCCGTACCAGACTTCGCGAAATACCATACGGCTTGCCACCTTCAGCGTATTCTGGAATGGGCAAAACCCCGCAAACTCAAAGCGTGGGGGGTGGTTGAACAAGACGAAGCCGGGATTCCCCTCACTGTCCTCCCTTGGCTGCCTAAACTGCAAGGGCTACGTCGGGTACGTGATCTACATTACACCTCAGCTACACTACGCATATGGCATCGAGTAATGCGTGTTTTAGACCTGTCCTCCGACCCGTCGCCGCTTACGCCGTTGTTATGCCAAGCCTCCACGCCCACGCCTTACACCCCGTCGATATTCACAGACTTGCTGCAAACACAAACACCGCGCATTCGTGACGTATTTCGAGACCAACAACTTGCCTCGCTTACTGATATACTGGGCGATAGGGCAGTGACTTTCCTACGATACTTCCGATATCAACAGATTGCTAGCTTTATCAGATCTATACCCCAACGAACAAAACTGACCCGCCCTCTAACAGAATTTGAAAAACAGTGCATGACAGTTGACCTACTGCCACATGGCGTGTCCTATTTATACGAACTCCTCCAGCGCTCAAATAGAACCCCCCCGCCGAGGTTTATGGGCAGTTGGGAAATGATGTTAGAAACTACTCTGTCCGACTCCCAATGGGGGAAAATCTTCGACCTTACACACCACTGCTCGGTCTCATCGAAAACACAGGAAACGGCATATAAATTACTATCCCTGTGGTATAAGACCCCTGAACAGCTTAACCACGTGTTTCCTGATATGTCGGATGAGTGCTGGCGTTGTGGTGAAAGCCCGGGATCGGCACTTCACATATGGTGGTCTTGTCCAGTAATTCGCCTATATTGGGAAAAGATACATAAAATCACTCAACTGTTCATAGAACCTCCCCCCGACTTCCGACCAGCCACCATGCTATTACATCATGTACACTATGCTACTTCAGGTTACAAAAAATCGGTGTGTATCCGCATTCTGAATGTTGCCAAAAGTCTAATACCCCTATTTTGGAAGCAAAGGGTGAGCCCTCCCATGCACCTTTGGCTCTCTAAAATGGAAGAGCTCCATAGAGTCGAACAACTGTACTACTCAATGAACGGTATGACGGCCCAATATACTCACATTTGGAGTACTTGGATCCTCCAATCGGGGGGAGCAGAATTTCGTGCCTTGTTACTGTAATTGAGCCAATGTGACGTAGTATCTGACCACATTCCTTCTTAAGACGCTCTAGTCTCTACCCTTGACGTATAGTGAATGCACTGTTTTATGGTTTCTGTGCCCAGTAGGGATTTGCCTAAATTCCCAGGCCATTTCCCCCCTCCCCAATATCCCCCCTTTTTTTTTTTCTCTTGGTCTTAGTTTAATTTACCCTTTCCACGTGAGCCCAATAACGTTAATCTGACTTGATGCTGATACTTAGTCTTCTAAGTCTGATTCCTAACTCGAATGTAAAAGATACATGTTGTTTTATGATGATGCCACCGCCCAGCCTGCGAGCTGATGACTTTGATACATGTACAACTTTCGTATATCTTTGTTTGCTGTGAAAAATTTAAATAAAAACTTTTATTTACAAAAAAAAAGAAAAGACATTTGTGGTTATTTCATTATAAATGTTATGTTATATTTGTCTGACCTACACGTGCCTCTTTGATTTAATTGTAAGCAAGATGACTGAATGATCAAAATCAATGTCAAACTGGCCAAAACACTAAATTTCAGTGGGGGTTGAATAATTTTGAACACAACTGTATATATACACACACTTCCACATCATATATATACACACACTTCCACATCATATACACACACACACTTCCACATCATATATATATATATATATATACACACACTTCCACATCATATATATATACACACACTTCCACATCATATATATACACACACACACTTCCACATCATATATAAACACACACACTTCCACATCATATATATATATATATCTAAACTTTACCCCAAACTAGGTGCCCTGTACAGAAACAAATCCTGCCTGAGTCCCGCGGTAAGAAAGCAGATTGTACAGCAAATGCTTATGCCGGCTATTGATTACGGAGATGTAGTGTATGCAGCCGCCCCGCAAACACACCTTCATAAACTTACTACATTGTATAACTCATTCTGCCACTTTGCGCTACAATGTAACTACATGACCCACCATTGTGACATGTTAAAAGAGCTAAACTGGCCATCGGTGGAATCCAGACGCACCCTTCACCTTTCCAGCCTGGTGTTTAAGAGCATCTCTGGGAAGCTGCCACCCTACCTGAATAGACTGCTTCCCCCAGCAGCTCCCTCATCCTATAACCTCCGATCCAGGACCAGCACCTTACTTGCTATACCACAATACAAAAAGACAGTGGCTCGGTCCTCATTTTCCTACAGAGCACCACAATTATGGAATAACCTCCCAGACACCATCAAATCTTCCCCCAGTCTTAAGTCACTCAAAAGCTCCTTACTAACATACCTCAATACAGAATGCACCTGTAAACCTGTAACCTAGTGACTATATTTCCTACATATTTTTCTGTTAATCTGTATATTTGTGGTTTTTTTTTAATATCTTGCATTGTATTACTTTGTATTTCTGTAACTGTAACACTTCAATGTTCTTGAACCCAGGACATGCTTGAAAACGAGAGAAATCTCAATGTATCCTTCCTGGTAAAATCCTTTATAAATACATAAATAAATAAATATACACACACTTCCACATCATATATATACACACACACACACACACTTCCACATCATATATATACACACACTTCCACATCATATATATACACATACACACACTTCCACAGCATATATATACACACACACTTCCACATCATACACACACACACACACTTCCACATCATATATATCATATATATATATATATATATACACACACTTCCACATCATATATATACACACACACTTCCACATCATATATATATACACACACACTTCCACATCATATATACACACACACACTTCCACATCATATATATACACACACTTCCACATCATATATATACACACACTTCCACATCATATATATACACACACACTTCCACATCAATATATATACACACACACACACACACTTCCACATCATATATACACACACACACACACTTCCACATCATATAGATACACACACTTCCACATCATATATACACACACACACACACACTTCCACTTCCACATATATATACTGTATATATACACATACAAACATACACACACTTCCACATCATATATATACACACACGTCCACATCATATATACACACACACACACACTTCCACATC
The DNA here is from genome assembly GCA_009667805.1 of Leptobrachium leishanense. Lineage (NCBI taxonomy): Eukaryota > Metazoa > Chordata > Amphibia > Anura > Megophryidae > Leptobrachium > Leptobrachium leishanense. The sequence continues at coordinate 70,807,088 of CM019073.1, read as the reverse complement.
ATATATATATACACACACACACTTCCCCATCATATATATACACACACACACACACTTCCACATCATATATATATACACACACTTCCACATCATATATATATATACATACATACACACACAAACTTCCACATCATATATATACACACACTTCCACATCATATATATATATATATATACATACACACACTACCACATCATATATATATATACATACATACACACACTTCCACATCATATATATATACACACACACTTCCACATCATATATATATACATACAACACACACACTTCCACATCATATATATATACATACAAACATACACACACTTCCACATCATATATATATATACACACACACACACTTCCACATCATATATATACACACACTTCCACATCATATATATATATATACACACACTTCCACATCATATATATATACATACATACACACACTTCCACATATATACATACATACACACACTTCCACATCATATATATATACACACACACTTCCACATCATATATATATACACACACACTTCCACATCATATATATACACACACCACTTCCACATCATATATATATATATACACACACTTCCACATCATATATATACACACACACACACACTTCCACATCATATATATATATATATATATATATATACATACATACACACACTTCCACATCATATATATATATATTATATATATATATACATACAAACATACACACACTCCACATCATATATATATACACACACACACTTCTACATCATATATACACACACTTCCACATCATATATATATATACATACATACACACACTTCCACATCATATATATATATACATACATACAAACATACACACACTTCCACACTTCCACATCATATATATACACACACTTCACATCATATATATATATATATATACATACATACATACACACTTCCACATCATATATATATATATATATATGATGTGGAAGTGTGTATGTATGTATGTATATATATACATGATGTGGAAGTGTATATATATATATATATATATATGATGTGAAGTGTGTGTATGTTTGTATGTTTGTATGTATGTATATATATATATATGATGTGGAAGTGTGTGTATATATATGATGTGGAAGTGTGTGTGTGTGTATGTATATATATGATGTGGAAGTGTGTGTATGTTTGTATGTATGTATGTATATATATATATTATATATATATATGATGTGGAAGTGTGTGTATGTATGTATATATATATATATGATGTGGAAGTGTGTGTATATATGATGTGGAAGTGTGTGTGTGTGTATATATATATATGATGTGGAAGTGTGTGTATGTTTGTATGTATGTATGTATATATATATATATATGATGTGGAAGTGTGTGTATGTATGTATATATATATATATATATGTGTGGAAGTGTGTGTGTATATATGATGTGGAAGTGTGTGTATATATATATGATGTGGAAGTGTGTGTATGTTGTATGTATGTATGTATATATATATATATATGATGTGGAATTGTGTGTATGTATGTATATATATATATATATGATGTGGAAGTGTGTGTATATATGATGTGGAAGTGTGTGTGTGTATATATATATATGATGTGGAAGTGTGTGTATGTGTATGTATGTATGTATATATATATATATATATGATGTGGAAGTGTGTGTATATGTATGTATATATATATATATATGATGTGGAAGTGTGTGTATATATGATGTGGAAGTGTGTGTGTGTGTATATATATATTGATGTGGAAGTGTGTGTATGTTTGTATGTATGTATGTATGTATATATATATATATATGATGTGGAATTGTGTGTATGTATGTATATATATATATATTATGATTGGAAGTGTGTGTATATATGATGTGGAAGTGTGTGTGTGTATATATATATGATGTGGAAGTGTGTGTATGTATGTATATATATATATATATGAGGTGGAAGTGTGTGTGTGTGTGTGTGTGTATATATATGATGTGGAAGTGTGTGTATATATATATGATGTGGAAGTGTGTGTGTGTGTGTGTGTGTATATATATGATGTGGAAGTGTGTGTGTGTATATATATGATGTGGAAGTGTGTGTGTGTATATATATGATGTGGAAGTGTGTGTGTATATATATATGATGTGGAAGTGTCTGTGTGTGTGTATATATATATATGATGTGGAAGTATGTGTATGTATGTGTGTATATACAGTTGTTGTAATGTATTGTGTTTTGCCTATGTTTCTTTTTGAGCCATCCTGACCATCGTAGTTAGTCTTCCTGATCCCTCCCCCCCCCCTCCATTTTGTGTTCAGTTATAGATTAAACATCTACAGGAGCACAGCTCTGTTTTGAAGCTCTGTGTCTGTCACATTACTTTACATGGTGTCAGAAGTCTGTCTGGAACAGATCTCACGCTTACTATGGCATTATCGCAGTTTGAACACCCCAAGATTGACTGGGAAGCTCCAGACTTGTACCAAGAGTTTGAAAGATTTCGCAGCCACGTCTCCTTTGTGTTTGATGGACCGCTCTCACAACAAACACTGAAGCAGCGCACAGGTTGGTTGGAACGTGGATTGGCGAGCAGGGCAGAGAGATATATAAAACGCTACCCTGAGGAGAAGGGGAGAAGGATGATCCATCTAAAGTACTGGATAAATTTGCCAGCTATATAAGGCCAAGAAAGAATAAGAGAATTGCCAGACACCGCTTTAAGCAGAGAAAACAAGGAGTCACTGAGGGATTTGACCACTTTGTGAAGGATTTAAGACTCCTGCTAATGGATTGCGAGTATGCTGATCCAGATGATATGTTAATCGATACAATAATCGCTGGAATCAAAGAAAAGCGCGTCCAGGAGAGACTCTTAGACAAAGGGGAAGATCTAACACTACCAAAAGCAATTGAAATTGCCCAACAGTTTGAACTGTCACAGAAGCAAATTACAATAATCAGAGAAGAAGAATCTCAAGTGCAAGCAATAAAGGTGAATACACAATTCCAAACTGCAAATAAAAAAGCCTATCTACAAAATCAGCCAAAATCTGTGCAGAAAGACATGAATACTTACCGGACATACAACTGTTTAAATTGTGGAAAAGATCCCCAGCATAAGTGGACCCAGGGCAGATGTCCAGCGAAAGGTTCTGTCTGCTCGTACTGCCACAACCAAACCACTGGTGGCAGTGTGTCGCAAAAGGTCAGTAAACACAGTTAGTGTGCAGCAGCAATCAGAAACTGAGCATGAGGAGGTACTGGGCATAAATCTCACACGAACGGATGAGCACTATGATGACAAATGGACTGCGGACATTGAAATCCTGTCTCGGCAAGTGCCATTCAGAATTGATACTGGTGCAAAGTGCAACACATTGACTTTAAGTAATTATCAGACACTCCCGCATGTAGGTGAGCTTAAACGCTCTAATCGAGTGCTAAAGTCCTACTCTAACCATAGGCTGAAGCCCATAGCTGCGGTGGACCTTCTAATCAAATTCAAGAATACAGAGATACCAGCAGAATTTGAGATTGTGGACATTTTGCAAGAAAATGTGCTTAGTGGCGCAACAGCAGAAGCCTTAGGTTTAGTGATGCGGCTCCATGCGCTGCAGCCTACTATGAAAAGCAACACACGACACTCTATCCAAGTGGCAACAACAGGACCTCTGCCAGTTGGGCTAGATGATTACCCAGAACTGACTCGCACTACTGGAACCTTGCCGGGCAAGTACACAATCAAAATTGATCCTGAAGCACAAGGTGTGGTTCATCCTGTCCGCCGTCAACCAGCTGCACTGAGAAATAAGATACTAGAGAAACTACAGGAAATGGTTAAAGATGGCTACATCACCAAAGTTTACCAACCAACCGAGTGGGTGAGTTCTATGGTGGCAGCTGTGCGTAATGGCAAAATAAGAATCTGTATTGACCCGAGCGACTTAAATAAAGTCATTAAGAGGGAACATTACCCAATGCGCACCATCGAGGAGGTAGTCTCTGCAATACCTTGGTGCTAAAGTTTTCTCTGTTTTGGATGCAAAATCTGGGTTCCTACAAATAGAATTGGATGAAGCGTCATCATTCCTGACAACCTGCAACACGCCCATTGGCAGATTTAGGTGGCTTAGGCTTCCTTTTGGTCTAAAATGTGCACCTGAAATATTCCAGCGTATTATGGACGAAATGCTTGAGGGTATTAGCGGCGCAATCAGTGTGATGGATGACATTCTCATTGCGGCCCCTTCAGTACCGGAACATGATGAGATTCTCCGTAAGGTAATTCAGAGAGCCACAAGCTACAACCTGAGTCTCAACTTTGATAAATGCCACGTCAAGCAATCTTCTGTGCCCTATGTAGGACACCTGATAACAGCAGATGGCCTGAAGGCAGACCCTGCAAAAAATAGAGGCTGTGAAATCCATGCCAACACCAAGAGACAAGGATGGTGTCCGTCGCTTCTTAGGGTTTGTCACCTACCTCTCGAAATTCCTGCCCAATCTCAGCGAAGTTGATGCACCTCTGAGACAACTTCTTAAAACTGATGTGGAATTTGCCTGGCAGCCAGCTCAACAACAAGCCTTTGACACACTCAAAGACATGTGCACTGAGTCTCCTGTGCTACAATTTTTTGATCCATCCAAGTCTGTCGAAATTTTCTGTGATGCCAGCAGCAACGGCCTCGGTGCAGTATTGTTGCAGGACAGCCACCCCATTGCCTTTTCGTCCAGGTCACTAACAGACACTGAAACTCGTTATGCGCAAATCGAGAAGGAGATGCTGTCAATTGTTCATGCATGTGTCAAGTTTCATAATTACATATTTGGAAACCACGTAACCGTCTACAATGACCATAAGCCTCTGGAGGATATTTTTAGGAAGCCATTGCTCTCTACCCCCTGCGCATTCAGAGGATGCGCCTTCGCTTGCAGTGGTATGATCTCACCGTTAAGTACAGACGGGGCAAAGATATGGAACTGCCGGATACGCTGTCGAGAGCCCAGTTACCTGTGAACAAGCCTGAGATGGAAGGCTTAGAGTGCGTCTCCATGCTTCATTTTGTTTCAGTCAGTGAGCAGAAATACTCAGAGCTGCAGAACTGCACAAGAGAAGAGCTCAGCTGTCTTCAAAGGATAATCCGGCAAGGCTGGCCAGACCACAGGCATGATCTCCCTAATGAACTACAACCATACTGGGACTCGCGAAGCCAGCTTGTTGTCTCCGATGGCGTTGTGTACAAAGGCCTACGTATAGTGGTTCCCCCTTCTATGCAAGCTCACATGTTGACGCTCATACATCAGTCCCACTTGGGAATAGTGAAGAGCAAGCAGAGAGCCCGTGAGGTCCTATACTGGCCAGGTATGAGCTCTGTAATTGAACAAATGGTAAAGAACTGTGAAAAGTGTGCAGACTTCCAGAATAAACTGCCAAGACAACCCCTACGTCCAACAGAAACCCCCAGTTTTCCCTTTGAAGAAGTAGCCTCGGACCTGTTTGAGTTCGAAGGGACCCATTACATTCTGCTGGTGGATTACTACTCAAAGTTCATCGAAGTGGACACGCTGAAGAATCTACATTGTCGCAGTATCATAGAAAAGCTGAAGGCTCAGTTTAGCAGGCATGGGATCCCTGTCATCCTTCGAACAGACAATGGCCCTCAATATGCAGCAGAGGAATTTAAGGTGTTCTGCCAAAGTTATGGAATTACTCACAGAACTTCGTCACCCCACACACCACATTCCAATGGTGAAGCCGAGCGTGCAGTCCAGACTGTTAAAAAACTTTGGGCCAAAGCGTCAGACAAACACCTTGCACTGCTTGATTACAGGACAACTCCACTGGATTCTGTAGACTTTTCGCCTGCTCACTGCTGATGGGCAGGCGGCCCCAAAATAGCCTGCCTACTGCTCGTCTGCTGCTCGCACCTGCAGCTTATGATCCCATCAAAGTCAAACAGCGCCTAGACAGAAGCAAATGCATTCAGAAATTCTACTATGACCATAAAAGAGCAAGTGGCCCCCGTGCTGAATTGAAGCCTGGAGATGAAGTTCGGATGCAGCCGCACCCAGGCAGTAACAGGTGGTCGCCTGGAGTAGTAGTGAGGTCTCACGATGCCCCTCGATCCTATATTGTAGAAAGTGGAAATAAGGAATACCGTCGCAACGTCCAGCACCTTCGTAAGAGCACACCAGATGCCAATGACTCCCGTCACAGACTTATCAATGATCATTGGGCTGAGTTGATGGAGCCAGTGAGTGCCGAGGAGCCCGAGCCTGTGGAACATACCAACTCCCAGCAAGAATCTGCTCCAGTACCACAGACTGCTAAGGGATGACGTCAACCGGGCAGTACATCACCAGGCTAGGCAGAGTTGTGAAACCTCCGGACCGGCTTTCCTTGTAGCCAGAGACATGCGTAGCAAACGCGAATGGCGACAGCAGTGTGCCAATAACTGTTCCAGTTCCACTTGCTTATGTACAATGGTGCACTGTTCTGGATGATATGTTATTGTTTGAGTCTCGTTTAAAATGTGCTAACCTTTCCTTTGTTCTTTTGAGGGATGCAAGTTTTCTGTTTATGTAAATTGAGAAGTTTAAAGAAATATCACCGATTTTAATATTTGCGATATCTATACCTGTATCCCAAGTGACTATGCTAGTTAAGGGTTTGTTTTTATACTTACGAAGGGAGATGTAATGTATTGTGTTTTGCCTATGTTTCTTTTTGAGCCATCCTGACCATCGTAGTTAGTCTTCCTGATCCCTCCCCCCCTCCATTTTGTGTTCAGTTATAGATTAAACATCTACAGGAGCACAGCTCTGTTTTGAAGCTCTGTGTCTGTCACATTACTTTACAGTTGTGTTCAAAATTATTCAACCCCCACTGAAATTGAGTGTTTTGGCCAGTTTGACATTGATTTGATCATTCAGTCATCTTGCTTACAATTAAATCAAAGAGGCACGTGTAGGTCAGACAAATATAACATAACATTTATAATGAAATAACCACAAATGTCTTTTCTGTGCTCACATCATTATCAGTTTTATTCACCCCCAAGTGACATTCAATCTTAGTACTTAGTACAACATCCTTTTACAGTTATAACAGCTTTTAAACGTGAAGCATAGCTTGACACAATGGTCTTGCAGCGATCTACGGCTATCTTCGCCCATTTGTCATGGGCAAAAGCCTCCAGTTCAGTCACATTCTTAGGCTTGCGCATTGCAACTGCTTTCTTTAAGTCCCACCAGAGGTTTCTCAATCGGATTTAAGTCAGGTGACTGCGATGGCCACTCCAAAATGTTCCAGCCTTTAATCTGCAACCATGCTCTAGTGGACTTGGAGGTATGCTTGGGATCATTGTCCTGTTGAAAGGTCCAACGTCTCCCAAGCCTCAGGTTTGTGACGGACTGCATCACATTGTCATCCAATATCTCCTGGTACTGAAGAGAATTCATGGTACCTTGCACACGCTGAAGCTTCCCTGTACCTGCAGAAGCAAAACAGCCCCAAAGCATGATTGACCCCCCGCCATGCTTCACAGTAGGCAAGGTGTTCTTTTCTTCATAGGCCTTGTTCTTCCTCCTCCAAACATAGCGTTGATCCATGGGCCCAAACAGTTCTAATTTTGTTTCATCAGTCCACAGAACACTATCCCAAAACTTCTGTGGTTTGTCCACATGACTTTTGGCATACTGCAGTCGACTCTTCTTATTCTTTGGAGACAGCAAGGGGGTGCACCTGGAGTTCTGGCATGGAGGCCTTCATTACGCAGTGTGCGCCGTATTGTCTGAGCTGAAAACTTCAGTACCCCATCGACAAATCTTTTCTCAGTTCCTCAGCAGTCACACGGGGACTTTTCTCCACTCTACGCTTCAGGTAGCGCACAGCAGTCGAAGTCAGCATCTTCTTTCTGCCATGACCAGGTAGCGTTTCAACAGTGCCCTTTGCCTTGAATTTGTGAATGATGCTTCCTATGGTCTCTCTTGGTATGTTTAACATCTTTGCAATCTTCTCATAGCCATTGCCCTTCCTGTGAAGAGTAATCACCTCTTCTCTTGTCTTCCTGGACCATTCTCTTGACTTCACCATGTTTGTAACCACACCAGTAAATGTCTAGAGGAGCTGAGTATCACAGTCATTTTAAAGCTGCCTAATTGGTGCTTATTATGCTTTATTGCTGCTCCGTGACATCCACGGGTGTTTTCAATACCTGATTGAAAACACTTGAATGAACCTCTGTTCTTCAGAGTGGTAGTCTTTAAGGGGTTGAATAATTGTGTCAATGAAGAATTCACAAAAGAAACATTTACTACTGTATTACAAAACCAATTGATGTCATTTTAGTTGCATATGGTTCTTTAAAAAGTCCTTGTAGGATTTCATTCTGAATACAATTACAAATGTACACTAAATTCCCTAAAACCCTTTACAGCATTGGGGGTTGAATAATTTTGAACACAACTGTATATATAAACAAGGAATGGTGCAGCGCCACACAACATGCATCCACCACCAGGGTGCCCAGATAGCCAATCTCAGGATATAGTGGTTTCCCCTATACCATTACACACAATAATAGAATAAATAACATGGATAAATAACCTGATTATTTATTCTACAACTGTATATATGATGTGGAAGTGTGTGTGTGTATGTATGTATATATATATATATATATGATGTGGAAGTGTGTATGTATGTATATATATATATGATGTGGAAGTGTGTGTATATATATGATGTGGAAGTGTGTGTGTATATATATATATGATGTGGAAGTGTGTGTATGTTTGTATGTATGTAAATATATATATATATATATGATGTGGAAGTATGTGTATGTATGTATATATATATATATATATGTGGAAGTGTGTGTATATATGATGTGGAAGTGTGTGTGTGTATATATATATGATGTGGAAGTGTGTGTATGTTTGTATGTATGTATATATATATATATGATGTGGAAGTGTGTGTATGTATGTATATATATATATATATATATATGATGTGGAAGTGTGTGTGTGTGTGTGTATATATGATGTGGAAGTGTGTGTGTATGTTTGTATATATATATATATATATATATACAAACACACACACACTTCCACATCATATATATATACACACAAACACACACTTCCACATCATATTTCCACATCATATGTACATATTTAGGCAACATATACACATTATACATTAAGCATATATACACTTAATTTGTCACAATTTAATTTTATTTGTTAATTAAGTGGGAGCTGGAGGGAAATGGATGGAGGGGGTGGGGGAGCTGGGGGTCCTATAAACAGTGACTTGTTTAGGGCCCTGCTTCTTGCCTGTATAATGCTGTATTTTCAGGCAGGAAAAGCAGAGCACTGCCTGCTGTCTGTCTTCTCCATGCTGGGTGGACACAGCATGGTGAGGAGGAGGGAGGAGCCAATTACATCTCCCATGGGGCCTCAAGGAGAGCTCTAAACCAGCATGCCGCTGGATCACCTGCAGCTCCGTTGGGATGATGTCATTTCCTCTCTGTGGTCACCTGACACTATGGAGAGGAAGCAGCCTGCGAGCTCCTGGTCTCTAAGGGCTCAAGGGAGTGGAACAGCTGAGCTGCCAAACTGGGCCCCTCTACAATGGCTGGGCCTGGGGCAGCTGCCCCTCTTGCCCCTCCTTAAAGACGGCTCTGGGAGTGGCCCAGTCAGAGTCCTGACCTCAACCCGATTGAAATGCTGTGGCATGACCTTAAGCTAGCGATTCACACCAGACATCCCAAGAATATTGCTACACTGAAACAGTTTTGTGAAGAGGAGTGGTCCAAAACTACTCCAGATCGTTGTGCAGGTCTGATCTGCAACTACAGGAAACATTTGGTTGAGGTTATTGCTGCCAAAGGAGGGTCAACCAGTTATTAAGTCCAAAGGTTCACATACTTTTTCCACCCTGCACTGTGAATGTTTACATGTTCTGTTCAATAAAAACATGAAAACATATAATGTTTGCGTTGTATTATTTTAAGCAGACTGTGTTTTTCAAATTGTTGTTACTTAGATGAAGATCAAAGCACATTTTATGACCAATTCATGCAAAACTCCACGTAATCCCAAAGGGTTCACATACTTTTTCTTGCCACTGTATGTTATTTTACCATGGAGTGAGTGATTTAAACAACTTTTGTCTTTTTTCATCTGCTTTTTTTAAATGAAGGATCCTCTATGCGCAGGGGGGTTTGATGGTGTAAAATACATTAACATATATATTTCTCTTGGCTTGACATGGTACTGTTCGAATGCAATAATTTTCTCTTTTCATTTCAGACAGCCTTGTAAGCTAGAATATATATTTATTAGGATGCTGTATTCCTTTTACTGCACAATTACAAAGGGACTATCCTGGTGCCAGAACAGGCAATAGAGCACGGTGTTGCAATTAGGGATGAGCCAAACACTCCCCGAGTTCGGTTCGAGCCCGAACCCGAACTTCCCATTTGTTCGGGACCGAACCCGTACCCAAACTCGAACCCCATGCAAGTCAATGGGGCTGAAAATTCGGTTTTTTAGAGTGCCCTCCAAGAGGGCATATATGCTACATATTTGCCATAAAAGGTGTATGGGGGTCCGGGTAGTGCGCTGGGGGACAGGAAACAAGGACAAAAAGTTTTAAAAAAAACGTTTTTAAAGGGACAGTGAGTTTTCCATGAAATAAGGGTTAAAAATAAAAACGAAAAATTCCTTCAAATAGCGTGCCTAGGAGGTCCCCATAACCTGCCCGTGAAGTGGCGGATTTCTAGGATGTATAAAAACACTTAAAAACAAAAAAAATGACGTTTCATATGACGGTAAATGATTTTCCTTTAATCTATACATAAACAACTGCTTGGGGCGGCAGCCTGTATGAAAAGACATTTTAGGACGCGCAGAAAAAGTTTAGTGATTTTTTGGGCTAAATTATTGTGAAACTTATGCAGGCTTTGGATGAAAGTAACAATAGGTGCTTTAAAATTGGGCTTTTAGCGTCGGCAACAGTGCCGTCACACCGTAACCCCTCTGAGGATATGAATCTGATACAAGCGTCAGTGGCAGTGCACTCAGATATTGTGCCTTTAGTGCCAGGCATGCAAGTACTATCATACAGTAACCCCTCTGTGGTATTGTGGAAGAGTGCAGGGGTGGACCATGCGGTCCTATATTAAAAAGATATGAATCTGGGAATGGGCATCAGTGCACCCAGATATTCTGCCTTTTGGTGCAAGACTGCCAGGGCAGCAAGTATCATCATACAGTAACCCCTCTGTGGTATGGTGGAAGAGTGCAGGGGTGGACCATGTGGTCCTATATTGAAAAGTTTTTGATCTGGTAATGGGCATCAGTGCACCCAGATATTGTGCCTTTAATGCCAGGCCAGCAAGTATCATCATACAGTAACCCCTCTGTAGTATTGTGGAAGAATGCAGGGGTGGACCATGTGGTCCTATATTGAAAAGTTTTTGATCTGGTAATGGGTGTCAGTGCACCCAGATATTGTGCCTTTAATGCCAGGCCAGCAAGTATCATCATACAGTAAGGCTGGGGTCAGACGAACGCAGTGTTAACGTCCGTGTTGCCCGCACATAAGTACAGTCATGGCCGAAATTGTTGGCACCCCAGACATTGTATTTAAAAATAAAAATGAAAAATTCCTTCAAATATCGTGCCTAGGAGGTCCCCATAACCTGCCCGTGAAGTGGCGGATTTCAAGTGGCAGAAAATCAAGTATTTCTCACAGAAAAGTATTGCAGTAACACATGTTTTGCTATACACATGTTTATTCCCTTTGTGTGTATTGGAACAAAACAAAAAAAGGGAAGACAAAAAGCAAATTGGACATAAGGTCACACAAAACTCCAAAAATGGGCTGGACAAAATTCTTGGCACCCTTAACTTAATATTTGGTTGCACACCCTTTGGAAAAAATAACTGAAATCAGTCGCTTCCTATAACCATCAATAAGCTTCTTACACCTCTCACACGGAATTTTGGACCACTCTTCCTTTGCAAACTGCTCCAGGTCTCTCTTATTGGAAGGGCGCCTTTTCCCAACAGCACTTTTAAGATCTCTCCACAGGTGTTCAATGGAATTTAGATCTGGACTCATTGCTGGCCACTTCAGAACTCTCCAGCGCTTTGTTGCCATCCATTTCTGGCTGCTTTTTGACATATGTTTGGGGTCATTATCCTGCTGGAAGACCCAAGATCTCGGACGCAAACCCAGATTTCTGACACTGGACTCTACAGTGCGACCCAAAATCCTTTGGTAATCCTCAGATTTCATGATGTCTTGCACACATTCAAGGCACCCAGTGCCAGAGGCAGCAAAACAACCCCAAAACATCATTGAACCCCCACCATATTTCACTGTAGGTACTGTGTTCTTTTCTTTGTAGGCCTCATTCTGTTTTCGGTAAGCAGTAGAATGATGTGCTTTACCAAAAAGCTATCTTGGTCTCATCTGTACACAATACGTTTTCCCAGAAGGATTTTGGCTTACTCAAGTACATTTTGGCAAACTGTAGTCTTGCTTTTTTATGCCTCTGTGTCAGCAGTGGGGAACTTCTGGGTCTCCTGCCATAGCGTTTCATTTCATTTAAATGTCAACGGATAGTTCGCGCTGACACTGATGCTCCCTGAGCCTGCACGACAGCTTGAATTTCTTTGGAACTTGTTTGGGTCAGCTTATCCACCATCCGGACTATCCTGCGTTGGAACCTTTAAATCAATTTTTCTCTTCCGTCCACGCCCAGAGAGATTAGCTACAGTGCCATGGGTTGCAAACTTCTTGATAATGTTGCACACTGTGGACAAAGGCAAATCTAGATCTCTGGAGATGGACTTGTAACCTTGAGATTGTTGATATTTTTCCACAATTTTGGTTCTCAAAGTCCTCAGACAGTTCTCTTCTCCTCTTTCTGTTGTCCATGCTTAGTGTGGCACACAGACACACAATGCAAAGACTAAGTGAACTTCTCTCCTTTTTATCTCCTTTCAGGAGTGATTTTTATATTGCCCACACCTGTTACTTGCCCCAGGTGAGTTTACAGGAGCATCACATGATTGAAACAATCTTATTTATCCACAATTTTGAAAAGGTGCCAAGTATTTTGTCCAGCCCATTTTTGGAGTTTTGTGTGACATTATGTCCAATTTGCTTTTTTCCTCTCTTTTTTTGTTTTGTTCCAATACACACAAAGGGAATAAACATGTGTATAGCAAAACATGTGTTACTGCAATACTTTTCTGTGAGAAATACTTGATTTTCTGGAAAAATGTCTGGGGTGCCAACAATTTCGGCCATGACTGTACGTCCGTGATAGCATACAATTGTGTTAAATGGAGCCCCTCACACGAAGTACGTCCGCACAGAAGTGCGGGGGCTGACAGACGCTGCAAACGGACGCAGGTTAGGTAAGAATGTAATACTGCTAGAACGGACGTGCAGAGTGCGCCACGTTCACAACGTCCGCATAGCTTTGTATGTGAGTGATGCAACAAGGTCAGACGGACTGCATTTATACATCCAGCATTTTTGACGGACAGAATGTGCTTTCATTGTAATTTATTTTCCATGCTACATCAGTCAAAAAATACGTCAGTGCAAAAAACCGACTGTGTGCCACTACCTTGTCGTCAGTCAGTAAGTACGTCCGTACTGCACGGACGCACAGTCCGTAGAAAATGCGCTCATCTGACCCTAGCCTAACCCCTCTGTGGTATTGTTGAAGAGTGCAGGGGTGGACCATGTGGTCCTATATTGAAAAGTGGTTTTTTTATCTGTTAATGGGCGTCAGTGCACCCAGATATTGTGCCTTTAATGCCAGGCCAGCAAGTATCATCATACAGTAACCCCTCTGTAGTATTGTGGAAGAATGCAGGGGTGGACCATGTGGTCCTATATTGAAAAGTTTTTTGATCTGGTAATGGGCGTCAGTGCACCCAGATATTGTGCCTGTAATGCCAGGCCAGCAAGTTTCATCATACAGTAACCCCTCTGTGTTATTGTGGAAGAGTGCAGGGGTGAACCTTGCGGTCCTATATTGAAAGGTTTTTTATCTGGTAATGGGCGTCAGTGCACCCAGATATTGTGCCTTTGGTGCAAGACTGCCAGGCCAGCAAGTATCATCATACAGTAACCCCTCTGTGGTATGGTGGAAGAGTGCAGGGGTGGACCATGTGGTCCTATATTGAAAAGTTTTTGATATAGTAATGGGCGTCAGTGCACCCAGATATTCTGCCTTTGGTGCAAGACTGCCAGGCCAGCAAGTATCATCATACAGTAACCCCTCTGTGGTATGGTGGAAGAGTGCAGGGTGGACCATGTGGTCCTATATTGAAAAGTTTTTGATCTGGTAATGGGCATCAGTGCACCCAGATATTGTGCCGTTAATGCCAGGCCATCAAGTATCATCATACAGTAAGGCTGGGGTCAGACGAACGCACTGTTAACGTACGTGTTGCCCGCACTTAAGTACGTCTGTGATAGCATACAATTGTGTTAAATGGAGCCCCACACACGAAGTACGTCCGCACAGAAGTGCGGGGGCTGACGGACGCTGCAAACGGACGCAGGTTAGGCAAGAACGGACGTGCAGAGTGCGCCATGTCCACAACGTCCACATAGCTTTGAGTGTGAGTGATGCAACAAGGTCAGACGGACTGCATTTATACGTCCAGCATTTTTGACGGACAGAATGTTCTTTCATTGTAATTTATTTTCCCTGCTACATCAGTCAAAAAATACGTCCGTGAAAAAAACCGACTGTGTATGGCCACTACCTTGTCGTCAGTCAGTAAGTACGTCCGTACTGCACGGACGCACAGTCCGTAGAAAATGTGCTCATCTGACCCTAGCCTAACCCCTCTGTGGTATTGTGGAAGAGTGCAGGGGTGGACCATGTGGTCCTATATTGAAAAGTGTTTTTTTTTCTCTGTTTATGGGCGTCAGTCAGGGGCGGACTGGGCCGGGGGGCAGGGGGACCAGCGTCCCCCCGGGCGAGTTCTGAGCGAGCTGTGTTTATTTTTTACGAACTGCCATAGACTCCTATGCGCAGCAGCGTTAGTGCTGGGCCGGCCTCCCACGTGATGCAAAGCGTGCCGTGCACACGCTGTAGAGGAGGGCGCAGCCGAGGGAGACATCAGACGGTGGGAGCATTTGCTGAGTACAGATGTCACTAGCCAGCCTGCCAGTGCGACGAGGGGCTGAGGGAGGCAGACAGTGGGGAAGCCAACCAACCACCCACCCACCCAGGACACAGAGACCCGGCCAGGGCCAGCCCAGATAGTCTTCAAGACGGTGAGTGGTGGCGGTGATCTGGCCTGCTGCTGCTGCTGTGGGGGTGAATAAATTAAAGGGAGGCCCTCTGTGTGTGTGTAGGACTTCACTGGGGGTTAAGAAACTGCTGCCCCAGGTGCTCCCTCACACACACAAATCCCCTGGAATCTGCTCCTGCGATAACACTCACCACCTCTCAGCCTGCAGCCTCACTCCTCTCAGCCCTGCTGCTCCACACACACAGGGGCTGTGTCTCCCCGGCTCCTGTGCACTCATTGCCCGCACTATCCCTGGCTCCTTCCTCCTGGGTGTCTGGTCCTGCTGCTGCCCCCTGCCTCACCCCTGCTCTGACTCAAACTTTTTTCATTGTCCCTGTGAGATGGGACAGGCCTGAGTTCACTCCATGTCACACACTGTGCACAACACTGTGTGAGTGATTACCCAGGCTGAGACCCCCCCACCCCCCAGCTTTGTAAACACACAGCATTCAGCAGCCCTGCTGTGAATGAGCACTGCTCCCATTGACACACAGCAGCATCTGGATGAGCAATCTGTTTTTTTTTCTGCAAACAATACAGAAAACAAGATTTTATTTAATATCCTATTGTTACATAGCACGTTTTATTAGAAGGACACAAAATCCAGTATACAAAAACAGACATGTTTTACTGATCTCACCTATACATGTTGCCTCACCAGCCGCTGACCTCACCAGCCGCCGGCCTCACCAGCCACTGACCTCACCGCACATCCATGCAGTAAAGGACAGTGTCTTTTATAAACCTGAAAAGTGATTGGCAGCTTCTCACGTGTGCTGCAGGGACCTTCTGTGCAACAGCGCAAAACTAAATGCATTGTTTTCTGTATTTGGGCTAAATTATGTTTGTGTGTGTGTGTGTAATATATATATATTAAAAGCCTTCTATAATTATTTTAACCAGTAATAAAATGTTATTTATTACTTAATTTGCTTCCCGTGTATGTTTTTATTTAAATAAGGGCCCGAGTTGCTGCACTATGGCGGGCCTCTGGCTGGTACTTGTCCCCCGGGCTGAAAGTTGCCAGTCAACCCCTGGCGTCAGTGCTCCCAGATATTGTGCCTTTAATGCCAGGCCAGCAAGTATCATCATACAGTAACCCCTCTGTGGTATTGTGGAAGAGTGCAGGGTTGGACCCTGCGGTTCAAAAAATTAAAATGATAAAAATCTGGCACAGGCGTCAGTGCAGCCAAATATTGTGCCTTTCATGGCAGCAAGTGCCTTCACACCGTATCCCTTTTGTGGTATTGTGGAAGAGTTCAGTGCTGGAGGTTTTGTGAATGCAGAAGAGGACATCCCCTATCTATTCCATTACTTCAGCACCAGGGGATTGATAGCTGCTGATCCAGGACTGATTCATTTTTATAAATGTCAGCCGGTCTACAGAGTCGGTGGACAGACGCACTCTTTTGTCTGTGACAAAACCTCCAGCGGCACTGAACGTCCTTTCGGAAAGCAAGCTAGATGAAGGGCAACCTAGTAGCTGCATAGCATATTGGCTATGTTCTGGCCAGTGATCCAATCTCAACACCCAGTAAGCCAGTGGATCATCTGCTGGAAAGGTATCCAGGTCTGCCCTGCCCCTAGGTAGTCCTGCACCATATGGTGAAGACGCTGGCAATGGGTGCCTACATTTGACGTCCTTGGGTGTCGTGGACTAAAAAATTTTTAAAAAGCATCAGTCAAGCGGCCCTGGCCTTCACCACTATTCCTCTGATCACCTGCAGCCTCAGAAGCACGTGTGTCAGCATTTGGTAATCTACCAGTGCCTGGAAAGGTGTTACACAAGTGTCGATTTAGAGCGTCCTCAAGTTTTGTCATCCTGTGCTCCCTCTGTGCGGACAGGATGAGCTCTGCAACTTTCCCCTTGTATCGTGGATCAAGAAGGGTTGCCAACCAGTAATGATCCCTCTCCTTGATAGCACGAATCCTGGGGTCCTTTAGCAGGCTTTGCAGGATAAGGGAGCCCATGCAGCGTAGGTTGGAGGTGGCATTAGCTGCCGAGTCGTCCTGGTCAATGAGGATGACCGTATCATGCACTTCCTCCTCCCAGCCACGCACAAGCCCTTCTGTTACTGGGCACACAAAACCCTCCCTTGAGGAATCCCCACCTTCAATGCCCCCACTACTTAAATAGTCGTCCTCTTCCTCATCCTCCTCCTGTCTGATCTGAGTAGATGCTGCAGCATTGCTAATGTCAAGTTCCACCTGGTGGGCATGTCACAGATCAGACGGTTTGTGGGAAGGTAGAATTCTCTTAGAATTTCTGCCAGGCGAACGCTTGTTGGGAATGACCGTCTGAAGTGGCTGCAGACCTTTCTGGCCTGGATGAGAAGCTCTGGCAGCCCTGGGTACTTGGTTAGGAAACGCTGTACCACCAGATTTAGGATGTGTGCTAGGCATGGTACATGCGTCAATTTACCCTTGCGTAGGGCGGAGTGAAGGTTGCTGCCATTATCGCAGACGATCATTCCCAGCTCAAGCTGGCGTGGTGTTAACCATCTCTGCACCTGCCCCTGCAGAGCTGACAAAATTTCTGACCCGGTGTGGCTCCTGTCCCCTAAACAAACCAGCTCAAGCACAGTATGGCATCTTTTTGCTTGAGCCATTGCGCAGACCCTGTCAGTCGTCGGTTTAACTGCCACTTCGCCAGAGACAGAGAAGGAGGAGGAGGAGGAAGAGGTGGTGGTGGTGGAGCAGACAGACCTCATACAAGCAGCTTTCTGGAGGCGTCGTGAAAGAACAAGCTCCAGCACAGAGCTCCGTCTTGGATCCCTCCCAGCTGCAATCAGAGTTACCCAGTGTGCCGTGAAGGAAATGTAATGACCCTGTCCATGCTTGCTGGACCACGTGTCTAAAGTGACATGCACATTGCTGCTGACTGCCTTTCCCAATGACTGGATAACATTGTCTTCCACGTGCTGGTATAGTGCTGGAATGGCCTTGCGTGAAAAGTAATGGCGTTTTGGAACCTGCCACTGTGGTACAGCACATTCAGCAAATTCACGGAAGGGAGCAGAGTCCACCAGCTGGAAAGGCAGCAGCTGCAATGCGAGTAATTTTGCTAAGCTGGCATTTAAACGCTGTGCTTGGGGATGGTTGGGACGATATTTTTTCTTTCGCTGCAGCAGCTGCGGCAACGTAATCTGACTGCGTAATTCTTCAGCTGCTGGGATGATGTCACATTGTGAGGAAGGACCTGCTGGTACATCCATTACTTTAGCATCATCCCTTTCAGTGGAGGTTGTAGGCAATGACATGGCAGGACATACAGTGTGGGTAGAGACAGATGAGGAGGAGGAGGACCTACGCAAAGTTTTGCGCCAACGGGATGTGTGGCACTTGTTCATATGTCGCCTCAAGCACGTGGTACCCAAGTGTCCGGTGTTTATCCCATGCTTCAGCCTCATCTGACATAGATTACAAATAGCAACGGTGGGGTCTGCTGCACATTTCTTAAAGAACTCCCAGACAGCAGAGTTCCTGCATGTGTTCTTTGAGACCACAGTGCTCTGCACCGGAGCAGCTCTGACATGTGAGGGCTTGGACTGGCTAGTACTACGGTTGGTCACAGAGGATGTTGTGCCTTGTGTTTGCTGTGCCTCCTCCTCCCCCTCCTCACTTGATTCCTCAGTTCAATTTGGCACCCAGGTGGAGTTAGTGACCTCATCATCAATGTCATCTTCACCCCCTATCTCCTCGTCACTGGAGCCAACTTGGCAGTATGCTGCAGCTTCTGGGGCAACATGAGTGCCAGTTATTTGTGTGTCATCACTGGAATCCCCTTCCTCTATGTTGATTATACTCCCTTGCTCAACCTCAGAGATTGAATCAGAGCACTGTACTTGCTGCGCATCCTCAAGCAGCATGTCACTGTCATTGTAGTCAAACAATTCAGCTGACTCCTCTGTGTGTGATAGCGAGGCTACGGCAGGAGTAGCTGTGGACATGGAGGCTGCATTAAATGCTTTGGCAGCTGAGGTGGACTGTAAAGCACTAGAAGCCTGGCTGGCAGAGGACTCGGAGGATGGCCTGGTTAGCCAATCCACCAAGTCCTCTGTATGTTGCTGCTGCTTAAGACGGCCAGCAACAGTTAGAAAGGACAAGCGTGCCCCTGCAGACGATGCACCACGTCCACCATGACCAGAGGCACAGCCTCCCGACACAGGGGCTGCTTGCCCTCTTATCTGTGTCTGGGAGCGTCTGCCTGTCCTTTTTGTTCATTCAGACATGGCGAGTGATATATAGGATTAATATATACAGAACTCTGATTCAACTCTGGTATAAAGATTTAAATAACTCTGGTATAACTCAGTGAGACACACTAATAGCTGGCAGCCAGTGACAAGAGACAGATCACCTCAATTCACAAATGTTTTAACCCCTTAAGGACCCCTGACGTACCCTGTAAGTCCTGTCCACAGGTCTCCCTTAGACCCGCGGACGTACAGGGTACGTCAGCGGCGCCTAATCCCCCTCCCGCCCGATACTCACCTCCCTCGCTGGATCCCTCGGTGATCTGGCAGGGAGGAAGCCTGCCCATGCGATTTACATGGGCAGGCGAGGCTGATGACGTCGCCACGCTGCGTGGTGACGTCATCAGCAGGCGTCCCCATGCAATTCAATGGAGGGGAGGGGGGGCTCCTTCGGAGCCCTCTATCTCCCCAACCATTGAAGCTAGGGAGATGCTGTTTACACCGATTAAAAGAGGAGAGTCTCCCCTTTTCAGCGGTGTATAGCATTAACAGTTTCGCCGCCGGATCACGTTTCGGCGCCAATTGGCGCCAAAACGCGATTCGAACCTGGAGGGGGGCTGACATCTTGGATGTCAGCCAAGCCTCCAGGTCCCCCCCACCCACTGACAACCTCACCATATGTTAACCATCTAGCTGCCATGTAGAGATAAGGGGATCCTAAGGATCCCCATTTCTCCCGATCCATGGGGCAGCTAGATGGTCATATTTGACATCATTTGAAAGGCCTGATTATGGCCTTTCCAATGATACCAAACATGACCAGGTTTGGTTTTAAAAAAAAATTTAAATAAAAAAATAAAAAAATATTTAAAATAAAAAAGTTTTTTTTTAAAAGTTTTTTTGTCTGGGGGTAGTTTAATTAAATAGGACCTATTCTGTCATCTAAAAATAATTAGCACAAAATGGTCAGAATGAGCGCAGCGCACATAGCTGAACTGTCTCAGCAGTGAAGGGGTTAAAAAGCAAACGCATGTAAATATTGGGTATTTCTAGTCTCGGGACAAAATTTCGAACCTATTTAGCTGGGGTCTTTTTGGGTGGTTGTAGATTTTGGGGATTAAATTACGAAAAAGTGTGTTTTTACCATTTTTTCATCATATTTCATATTTTTTTATAGTAAATTATTGGATATGATGGAAATAATGGTATTTCTAGAAAGTCCATTTAATGGCGGGAAAAAAGGTGTATAATATGTGTGGGTTGAATAAACGAGTAAGAGGAAAATTTGACCTAAACACTAACAGCGCAGAAACGTAAAAACAGCAGCGGTCACTAAAAGACGGATTTGTGTAAAACCGCCCGGTCACTAAGGGGTTAAAGAAATTAGTGAGCCCCAAAATAATGCGTGGTACTGTTTGTGTGACAAGACACAGATCACCTTAATTCACAAATGTTTTAAAGAAATTAGTGAGCCCCAAAAAGATTTGCTGGCACAGTGACAAGACACAGAAGATCACCTTAATTCACAAATGTTTTAAAGTTGTAAACCCCAAAAAAACTTGCTGGCACAGTGACAAGACACACATCACCTAAATTCCCTGATATTTGGTAGAAATTAGACCCCCCCAGACCCCCCCCAGTAGCGTTGCAGACTGGCAGTAACAAGACACAACTATCTCCTTTGAAATCTCCTCTCAAATGCGTGCTGAAGCTATGCGTGTAAACCTTATATAGTGTGCTTTGGGACTTAGCTCTGTGAGCCCATGATTGGCCAAAATTTGACCAATCAGGACTCTGAGCGGTGATTGGCATAGTGTTGAACCAGTCTTGCACCAGACCTGTGGTCAGGTGCAAGGCTGTAGCCAATTAGGAGCTTCAGGACAGTGGGAAAATGCATTGTGGTCCATTGTGGTCGAACATGCGGCGAACACCCGGAAATGTTCGGTGTTCGCGATCTACTCGAACAGGCTAAGTTCGGGTCGAACCCCGAACCATCCGAACCCAAACAGCTCATCCCTAGTTGCAGTAAATTGCTTTTGTCGGTCATGTTAAAGGATCGGTCCTTAACCTGTCACATTCACAATATTTAAAGCTGTCTAATTTTGTTCTTGTTACAGAAAAGAGTAGACATGTGCACAGCACAGAATTTCGTTTTGAACTAATGGATTAGTCCTAAAATGCAATTTATTTAGTTGCTAAAGAAATTCGTTTTCAGTTCTTTAGTATGAAAACTAATTTCATTCATCCGAAAACCAGTGAATACAATTACTATTGTAGTGGCTCCTCAGAGGGCTGAGATTGCTGCTTTTTACAGTATCTCTCACTCTCAGCACAATGTGTCAGGCAAAGCTGTTACAGTAACTGACTGCTGCTCAACACAGCGCTTAGAGTTTCCGTAAAACTAGTAAACAATATTTTTTATATATAAGAGGTTAGAACAATATTATTTCCTTGTTTTACTGAAACTCTGAGCACTGTGATGAGCAGCAGTCAGTTACTGTAACAGCTGAGCCTGATACATTGTACTGAGAGATAATATAACAAGCTGCCAATCTCAGCGCTCACAGCCACTGGATTTAAAGGGCTAAAAAAAGGCTCCTCTCTGTATAATGTACAGAACATCCTTCTGCATTAATTAATACCCCTCTCTGTATAATGTAGATAACATCCTCCTGCATTAATTAATACCCCTCTCTGTATAATGTATACAACATCCAACTGTATTAATTAATACCTCTCTCTGTATAATGTATAGAACATCCTCCTGAATTAATTAATGTCCCTCTCTGTATAGAACATCCTCCTCAATTTATACCTTTCTCTGTATAATGTATATAACATCCTCCTGCATTAATACCCCTCTCTGTATAATGTATAGAACATCCTAATGCATTGGCATGTGGAGGGTGCAGACCTTCGGAATGCAATGCTTATCCAGCACAGGAGTGAGAACTTTTACTTAAACTTTGTATCTCTGTGGGGGAGACACAGGAATATAAAAGCAGGGGAGAGGGAAAATATTAACGTAAATCAATCTGAAAGCTCAGAGAAGAGATGACTGGTGCAAATTTATTTTTATAATAAAATAAAGCACTTCAAATCCAGGGAAAACATTCAAATAAATCACACTGAAGGCTCATAATGACAGAGTAACTGTGAGAGCTGGATACTAAATGTATCAGACGTAAAAAAAACCTTTATAACAAGCAGTACTGGGAGAGGAGAGGGACTTTATATAAAACGTGTATTATAGATTAGGAAAGGGGGATAGTGCTCCTGGATAATATAAAATGTATCAGACCTAAGCCCCTATTATGCAGAGCGGGAGGGGAGATAACACACGTTTTATAAAGTTCCTCTCTTCTCCCAGCGCTGCTTGTTATAAAGGGGTTTTTACTATCCAGCCCTCCTCTGTCATTAGCTTTCAGTGTGATTTATTTGAATGTTTTCCTTCTCCAGCTGCTTTTATCATCTTGTCTGCCTCATAGACATGCAAGGGTAAAGTAAAGGTTTCCTCTCCTGTGCTGGCTGTCTGTGCGGCGAGTGAGTATTCTGGAGCTCTGTCACTGTCTGAGTTTCGGGTAGGGGTCGGGAAGGATTACGCATACAAACCTTTTCTGTAGCTTTTCGTTGTTGCGCTCTTCATTGCTGGTCTCCTTCACTCATCAATGTAATATCACAAAAAGTACTGAAACTAAAATGTAGTGCATTTTATTTTAGTTTCTTTCGTTTTTTATAATGAGCAGTTTCGTATCTCTTGAGGTCGTACTAAAACTAAATTATCCCAAAATTCTGACTAAATCGTTTTAGTACTAAAACGAATGCACATGTCTAGAAAAGAGAAAAAGGCTGTATTAACACAGTTCACCATTTGATATTGTACAGTTAACCGTGGGTCTTGTTGCCAATGTTGCAAGCAATGTCATTTTCCATTGTACATAACTATACATGACCTATCTCTTTAAGATGCTGCTGTAATTGTAGAGAATGTAGCCAAAATAAACATGAGAGTTGAAATTTCAATAGTGTATTGACACCAATCACATAGGTTGCACAGATTCTGAATTTGTTGAAATCTGGAACGAGGGAGACAATCAATTCAGGCTATGTCAATGCCACTGCGCCTCTTATTAACCCCATTTACCACCAATAATGGACTGCGGCGATTCAGGATTTTTCATCACAAAGCTGCAATGGTTGCTCGAGTATATAAAATGTGTTGATCCTCGTGCTTGCCTCTTATCAATCTCAGTTCCCATCGAATCATGAGTAACAGCGATTAAATTTTCCATGAAGCAGCACACACTTGCTGCGGGAGCTGCTCCAACATAAATTGTATGCCAATACTGATGCTCAGCTCTTATCAGCCCAACTAGCCATTTGTTTATAAGCAGCAGCGGTTCTAAAAATTTGCATCAAAGCAACACGCATCAAATGTGATAGCTGCTCAAAGATAAATTGTGTATCAATCATGATACTCAGAGCTACTGCGCCATTAACACCAGGTTTTCAAAGACGTTAACATTATGCGCGCAAATGTCGTTTGTAACAAGTTGCGCATAGATTGTAATACCATCCGCATACCAGCGCACGAATGCATTTGCGCTCATAATGTTAAGTATAGGATGCACACAAATTTTCGTTCGCATAGGGTCACTCGCGGTAGACGATAACGCACATCGTTTGCGCGAACGTCGTAATACGACGTTCAGCGCAAATGGTTTGGACCCTCGCGCAGATGCAATTTTTTGCACGAGGAATGTAATAGGGCCCTAGGTATTTACTGTATTGCTTCTGATTTTCCTCCTCTTGTAATCACATAGATTACAAATATAACATTTAGGCAAACCGACTGTCAATTTTAAATGAAAGTCAAAATAAAGCCTGTTTTCGGGTTGCAGTCAAACTCTGTTCATGGTATATTACTGTCTACTAAAGGTTACTTGGGGTTAAGCCTATTAAGCATAGTGCACCTTTTATCTATTACTTTGAGTGGTCTGACCTCAAGATGTTTTCTACATTGTTTATTTTATTTTTCAGGTTAACGGATTTGAAGTGGAACTACCATATTACTTACCATCTTTTAGCCTGGAAGTTTACCGAAACAAAAATGGAACCGTTATTGAATCAGAAGGCTATGTGAAAATTCAGTATTCAGATCAAGGTCATATTCAAATAACACTTTCTACTCAGTACTTTAACTGTACTAGTGGGCTTTGTGGGTACTTTAATGGGAATGGAGACGATGACTTTTGTTTGCCAAATGGGAAATGCCCAGACGATGTGACAGTATTTTTAGAGAGCTGGACAACATTTGATGAGATATGCAATGGAGAATGTGGAGACTTACTTAAAGCTTGTCACAATGACTCTGAATTATTAAAGTATTACAAGAGTCGATCAAAATGTGGAATAATTAACGATCCTAGTAATAGTTCTTTCCTGGACTGCCATGTTGTGGTTAATGCGTCTGCTTACTACAGGACCTGTCTCTTCCGCTTATGTCAGAGTGGAGGAAACCAATCTGAATTGTGTGACTCTGTCAGTCGTTATGCTATGGCCTGTCAAAATGCAGCTATAGATGTTGGTCAATGGAGAAGTCAGCAGTTTTGCCGTAAGTTAATGTGCCTTATGCATTTATCATTATAGATATTGATATCATTATAGATATTGCCTTAAATGCTATTGGTTTTACGATCCCTTCTGTCTCTCAAAAGTAAAACAGGAAATGTGGTGAGGGTATCTCTACAGAAGGTTACTGGTCTTGAAAGGAGGATATTCATTTCACAGAAAACAAAGGTGTTGCTAATAAAATTATACAGGCTTATTCATAGAGATTCGAAAAGTCACCGCACGTTCGATGACTTTTAGTTTCCTGCAC
This sequence comes from Leptobrachium leishanense, assembly GCA_009667805.1. Classification (NCBI taxonomy): domain Eukaryota; kingdom Metazoa; phylum Chordata; class Amphibia; order Anura; family Megophryidae; genus Leptobrachium; species Leptobrachium leishanense. The sequence continues at coordinate 70,781,643 of CM019073.1, read as the reverse complement.
TTCGGCGATTCCTAGTTCGCCGACCCTGCTGTACATTCAGCAACCACCGCAGGGCCCCCATAGTGTAGGGAATACTTGCCGCGACCCCGCAGTACACTCACTGAATACTCACTGAACACCCGCAGAAACCGTCGCAAAAACCAAGCCAAACATGCAGGAAAAATCTGATTCATTAACAGGACTATACACAGGACACGAGGTCACCCAATTAGACTGGACCAAAAGGAAATTCAGTCTAAAGCATAGGAAGGGTTATATTACGGTGAGAACAATAAAGCTGTGGAATTCTCTGCCTGTTGAGGTGGTTGGGTCAGAGACTGTACAGATTTTTAAAAAAATGACTGGATGACTTCCTGCAAAAACAGAACATTAAGGGTCATAATATTTGATATGTGGGTAAAAGCTTCTTGATCCAAGGATAAATCTGACTGCCATTCTGGGGTCAAGAAGGAATTTTTTCCCACTGTGTTGCATATCGGCGAGCGCTTCAGACTGGATTCTTTGCCTTCTTTTGGCACAACAGCAGTAGGTGATGTGTGAAATACAAGAGTGGCTGTATGTGGAGGCGCTTACTAGGTAACTGTGGTTCCTTAAAAAAAGGGGGTGCTGCCTACAAGGGGCTGCACATAAATCTCAACTTAAATGTGCAAATAAATGTGTAGAAAAGGGTAAGGGTCCTAGTGGCGCAGTGGGTGCTTCCAAATATGGAGCAATCTAGATGAGTATTTCTAAATGCTGATATTATGGCTCAACTCTATTTATCAGGTGGTGATAGATAAAAGTACTCAAGTGAGTCAATGTTACACTAGTATTATGCAAATAGCAATTCTGTGCAAATTAACAACCTTGTGCAAAATAAGCAACAACAATGGTGATAAATCCTTAAGTCATGCGTACAAATCTGCTCCTATAGCGCAAAGTGTATAATAATCCACATGTGCAAAATGCATATAAAGTACATATAAAGTGCATGTGCTCATATATCCTATTCCATTCGTAAAGTGCAGACACAAAATTTGTGTTGATGTGACATCAAAAAAGTCATAGGACAGTCCTTTTATTAGGTTATCTGATAGTCTCTGGATGGCCTATGACTGTATAAAGTGCACGTGAAAAAGTGCAAATCTCAAAATGAACAAGGTCTGTGACTCCTACAGGGTTATCCAAAGAGATCCGAATTGCTTGAGAAAGGTAACCGAATGCTGAAAATCAGCGTTCGGTTACCTTTCCTGGCCATTCGGCTATCCAGAGAGCAGGCAATTCGCCAAATCCTGGCGAATTGCCTGAACATACGGTGCCTGTTCGGTGCCTGTTCGAGGGCAGTGAAATCCCCATGAAAATGCACTGCTTCGGCTATTCAGAGAACACAAACCAGCAGTGAAAGGTTCCCCTAATGTCCTGCCATTCGGTGGTTTCATTCGGCAAATTTATTCAGGAGAATCCCATAGGCTTCAATGTTAAAAATACTCCCGTTTTAATTCAATATCTAATAAACCGTTCATTATAAAATTCTGCAGCAAAAAGTCTCTTTATTTATAGATTTTTTAGGATACTTTAAGCATTTTTCAGATTTTTTTTATTTTTTTTAAAAAGTCCGATTTTTTTTTTTTTTTTTCCAATTTACTTATTTTTTTTGTAACAGCCCTCTTTATTATCATTCCCTGGACCTCCTGTGAAAATTTCAGACATTTTCGCTCAGTAGTTTCTTTGCAAACAGCGTTTCTTTTTCCCAGATTCATACAAATGGTTTTTCTAATTTATTCACTGCCTCCTCTACGTCACAGCTGCTTCGGCTCTGTGTGATTCGGCTCCTGTTCGGCTCCTGTTCGGCTTTTTCGAAGGTTAATCCAGATGTTTTTGCTTGTTTTCAGCATGCATTCGGTTAGTTTTCGTCAGGTTTTCGGCAGCTTTTCCCTGCAATTCGGGGACCCTGTGCTCTTTGCTGAATACACCGCAGGGTCACCGAAATGCAATCGGCAAAAGGAACCGAATTGAAGAGAACGAAAAGTCACCGAACGTGCGGTGACTTTTCGAATCTCTTTGGATAACCCTGCTAGTCACCATACAGTATGTATGTCACACTTCAAAGTGTTCCAACGTTATGCTTCCTCTCCTCAGTTGGTAGATTCCGTAGCATATATGAGGAAGACAAAAAGAGAGAGACAATAGTGCAGACTGTTGTAATTTGTGAAGTGTATATATATATATGAAAATCACTCACAAATTATAGAGCCTAATAAGTCCTGGCTCTAGGTTGGAATGCCTCACGTCAAATACAGGGTGACGTTCTCCCTTTTCCTGGGTCTTCCAGTTATCCTCAAATAAAACACATACAGAGAGACAGCGCTCCCATAGCGTGACACAGTATGTATATTCTGAGTAATTGCAATTTTTTGTTCAAATCACCGATGTTGGAGCCTCGGTTTTCTCAGGCTCAGCTTAAAGGCAAATGGTACTTCTTAATAAGGTGAGTACCTTACCCCTCTCTCCTGCAATGCCTTTCAGCTTCTGTCTCCAGCTCTGTATTACCATACAGATGGGGATGAAAAAGGAGGGAGGGAGGGGGAAGAGAAAAATTCCTCTGCTTTCACCTTTAAAATATTTTCCTCACTCTAAAGGCACAGATGAAACCATATATGAATCACAATCTGAGAAACTCAAGAAAGACTTTATAGAGAAAGGATATTCCCCTGAGACTCTGGAAGTAGCAAGATCAGGGGTGCGGGAGACCAGCCGAGACACCCTATTAGAAAAGAAAATCAACAACCACCCCAAGTACACTGAAGGTGTTCCATTCATTTTTACTTATAATGCCCAGATCAAAACTATAAGAAAGATAGTGAGTAAATATTGGCATATTTTACGAAAAGACCCGCTATTGAAGGATGTTCTCCCGGAGAATACCAGAATGATATGTAGGGGCGTGAGTAATTTAAAAATGAAATTGGCACATGGACACACACAGAAAAAAACCAAGAAGACAAACCACTTTGGCATACAAAAAGGATTCCATCAAAGTGGCAACTGCCTAAACTGCCGTAATACCAAAGGCCAGAAGAAAATCGTGACTAAAGTAGAAGGTGCGACTGGAATTATCAAGATAAAAGAAATCATCACATGTTTTACGAAAAATGGGATCTACATGTTAACATGCCCATGTGGCCTAAAATATGTTGGTAGGACCACCAGACCCTTGAATCTACGCATTTAGGAACATATCCGAAATATAAGAAAAGGCTATGACAAACACAGTGTCTCGCTACATTTTAAAATCAAACATGCCCAAGACCCAGAAGGTCTCAATTTAACTGGTATTAAAAAAGTGGAGGCACCCTGGAGAGGCGGGAACTTTGATCAGATTATTGGAAGAGAAGAAATGAATATGATTTTTAAGATAGGATCACTCCAACCTCAAGGTTTGAACGCAGACTTCGAACTATGCCATTTCCTAAACTGATCACTATTTGAAACCCCATGACAGTACTCTCCATCCAGTCCATCCAGGTGGCTATCCACCCTTCATATCTATACCCATGATCCCACTTAGTATCCAGTATTTATCTACATTATGACTTTATGATATTTTTATCAATTTTAATTAATTTATCTCATACACCCCATTGTATTAAAGGATATAATCCATCACCGTGATATGTCGACATTCCCATCCCAACATGGGACCATATTTTAAATAATTTATATAATATTTTTATATATTTTTATATATTTTATATATTAAATAACAATTTTATATATATTAAATAACATTGACATTTTTGACCTCTCCCAAACTCACGTTGTTAACAATACTCTCTCTCATGTATGAGACGGAGCCCTATATCATATATGAATTTTTGCAACCTCCTCTCCTAATTATGTTATGTAAATAATACTACCAGCATTTTATATATGTAATTATATATATGTATTTATTTATTTATAGATCAATTTCTTTACTGTTCAGTATCTAACATCCCTTTTTAACCAATGAATGGATCTGTTAGGGAGAAGGCTATGAGTGCATCCCTAAGACCAATTTAGTAGGTATTACATGCGTGTAACAGAAGTATATATATATATATATTTTAAGGATTGTTTTCTTTTAAAGGTCTTTTTAATATTTTAGGCTGTTTTTAACAAATAATATAAATTTCTCTTGAGACTATATCAAGCGCGCCCATAGGTTCATCTCCCTTCATATAAAATAGTTATTTTATTTCTACCATATTGATTAGATCGTATTGTGGCTGCTCCATTTGATAATAGGCCCCATGTATATATAATGAAAGCATTAGCAGTATCTTGTAGTACTAGGTACTGATCAATAACAATTTTTTAGATATAATGCAGCACTAGCTCCTCAAGACATGCTTAAAGATCGAATGGTAAAGTTTTTTGACAAAAAAAAAAAGAGTGCTATATGCAAGAGAAAGCCTAACATTATGCCATACTGAACTGCAGCTGATGAAAACCAAGCTGGAACGCAGGAAATCCACACTGGAGTGCATAATCAAAGTGGCCACGACGCATATTGATGACACGATGGTCATCATGTGACCGCAATTACCACAAACCTGGAAGTAATGAACAGAATTAATGAACTCTGCCAATATGTGGATTCAGTACTATTTTAGTATATATGAAGAACACAAGGTATAATCTCCCCTTACCCCATATGCTATACAGCTTGAAGAAGGCACAGGTGTAGTTTTTTGGAATAAATTTTTGATATTTTGACTTGATTCTCATCTCTGGTTTTACTCTGTTATGGGATACCCCCTTACTATTTTATCCCTTTAGAGTGAGGACAATATTTTAAAGGTGAAAGCAGAGGAATTTTTCTCTCCCCCCCCCCCTCCCTCCCTCCCTTTTTCATCCCCATCTGTATGGTAATACAGAGCTGGAGACAGAAGCTGAAAGGCATTGCAGGAGAGAGGGGTAAGGTACTCACCTAACTAAGAAGTACCATTTGCCTTTAAGCTGAGCCTGAGAAAACCGAGGCTCCAACATCGGTGAGTTGAACAAAAAATTGCAATTACTCAGAATATACGTACTGTGTCACGCTATGGGAGCGTTGTCTCTCTGTATGTGTTTTTTATTTGAGGATAACTGGAAGACCCAGGAAAAGGGGGAACGTCACCCTGTATTTGACGTGAGGCATTCCAACCTAGAGCCAGGACTTATTAGGCTCTATAATTTGTGAGTGATTTTCATATATATATATATTCACTGCACAAATTACAACAGTCTGCACTATTGTCTCTCTCTTATTGTCTTCCTCATATATGCTACGGAATCTACCAACTGAGGAGAGGATGCATAACGTTGGAACACTTTGTCTGAAGTGTGACCTACATACTGTATGGTGACTAGGAGTCACGAACCTTGTTCATTTTGAGATTTGCACTTTTTCACGTGCACTTTATACATTAAGGTGAGCTGACATCTGCAGGCGCCAAGCAGGATTTCCTGTTCAGTGGACCTCATCTCGTATCAAACGGACCCCCAGCCAGGGAATACTGGGACCCCCCTGAGTCCGAGGAAACAGAGAACAGCGCGGTGATAGGTAAAGTGTCTTCTATGTTTGTATGTCTAATGGAAATACCGGTATAAAGGGAAACGTCCGACCGAAGTTGGATAAGGAAACCCGCGGCCACGGTTTCGTTGGCATACCAAACTCGCCGCCAAAATCACGGGAGCCAGAAAGTGGCTAGCGCATGTCTGGACCAGGGGGTTCAGATGGTAACTAAAGGGTAGAGTCTGTATGTGAGGGAGTAGGGAGCCGCGTGGAGTTGCATAGTCGTAGTCAGTGTTTGTAAATAAAGCTTCTCCACGTGGACAAAAGGAAAGGAGGAGAGATTTCTGTGACTGGGCTGAGAGCCCTGAGTCAGTACTAGTGTGTACGTCGTGTAGTGAAGAGGGCTCATTGGGGCCAGCGGTAGCTGCAGAGATAGTGGTGCCGGGTGGGTAGATTACTCATAGGCAAATTGGAATTGCAGACGGGAGTGTTGTTGTAGAACAGGGTGCACATAGTCACAAGCAGTCAAGAGTTAGAGTTCAATTAACGGGGTATAAGGAGCCAAAAGGAGGGACGGTGTGCCCTCGGCTAGTAGAAAGAGTTGAATTGTTTATGTATTGTTTTGTGCTGAAAGTATCTGGTACAGTATGGGTTGTGACTGATTGCTGAGAGTGCTGTGAGTGAACGGGCGCCTACTCGCCTAGCGAGAAAGCAAACTTGAAAGTAGACTCCCAAGGTACGTTTCCGACTCAGGCGACTGCAGTCCGGCTACTGACGGAGGAAGCGGGTCAGACACATATGAATTGTTGACTGAAGTACCAGACAGTAAATTCTAAGTGTTCTTGCTAAAAAGTAATATCTGTATTGTAAAAAGGTTACTGCTCTTAAGAGTAACAATGGGTAACAGGTCATCCAAGCCCAAAAAGGTAAAGAAGGGTGAGACGCCCTTAGGGTATATGGTGCGGAATTTTGAAGCACTATATACAACATGTGATTATGGTGTAAAATTAACTAGAGAGAAATTAACAGGAATGTGTACAATTGTGTGGCCACAAGTTAGTTCCAGACTGGCCAGAGCAGGGGTCAATGGACCCGGCGCTAATACAGAAAGTCAGAGAATGTTATAAAAAAATGCTGTATGATCGAATGATATATGGTAGGATGTTTTTGTCTGATTGTGTTTATAATTGATCTATAGACATGTGCATTCGTTTTAGTACTAAAACGATTTAGTCCGAATTTTGGGATAATTTAGTTTTCGTATGACTCAAGAGAAACGAAACTGCTCAGTACAAAAAACGAAAGAAACTAAAATAAAATGCACTACATTTTAGTTTCAGTCCTTTTTGTGATATTACATTGATGAGTGAAGGAGACCAGCAATGAAGAGCGCAACATCGCAACATCCGAAGTTCTGCACCCTCCACATGCCAATGCAGTAGGATGTTCTATACAGAGAGGGGCATTAATTAATGCAGGAGGATGTTCTATACATTATACAGAGAGGGGTATTAATGCAAGAGGATGTTATATACATTATACAGAGAAAGGTATTAATTGAGGATGTTCTATACAGAGAGGGACATTAATTAATTCAGGAGGGTGTTCTAAATATTATACAGAGAGGTATTAATTAATGCAGGAGGATGTTCTAAACATTATACAGAGAGGGGAAATAATATTGTTCTAACCTCTTATATATAAAAATATTATTTACTAGTTTTACTGAAACTCTGAGCGCTGTGATGAGCAGCAGTTACTGTAACAGCTTTGCCTGACACGGGGCAATATTACAATGTTGGTGCTAGCTTAACCAGAGCTGTTGTAAACTGAAAACCTCCATAGGCTATAATGGCCCTGGGAAGTTTACAACAGCTTTGGTTAAGTTAGCACCAACTATGTAATATGGCCCACATTGTGCTGAGAGTGAGAGATACTGTAACAAGCAGCGATCTCAGCCCTCTGAGGAGCCACTACAATAGTAATTGTATCCACCGGTTTTCGGATGAATGAAATTAGTTTTCATACTAAAGAACTGAAAACGAATTTCTTTAGTAACTAAATAAATTGCATTTTAGGACTAATCCATTAGTTCAAAACGAAATTTTGTGCTGTGCACATGTCTATTGATCTATCAAACTGTTCAATTAAGAGTAAAGTGTGATAAGTAATTAATTTAGAGTGTGTAATGGCTGAGAGGTAGTGAGATTCTCCGTACTCGCCTCCTCCCCCCTCCTTTCTGTTTGCACGGAGAGGGGGAAGGCGGGGAGTCAACTTTTGCTCTCTGATGAACAAGGGAAGTAACCCTTTGTGTGTCTGTGCAGCGAATTTCTAAGTTTAGCTAATTTTTAAGGTATGCTGCAATAGAATGTATGAAGTCTGTTGAGTGCAAGATGTATGTTTATATTTTATGTTGATATATCTGGTTAAGTCTGTCTTGACAGACTATTTTAAATAGTTTTATAAATCTAGGCTATATATAAGAAAGTTTTATATTGTTTAGTATTGTCCGGTTGTTTCAAGCAATATTGTGTAATGTGTTGATATTATTCCAAAAACTCTAGTTTTGTTCACGGAGCTAGAATTAAATAAAAGTGGGTGTTTTGGTTTTTATATTGTTAAAGGGTGTAACAATAATAAGTATTTATAATACAATATGTATTTTATGAAGTAAATTTAAAGTATATAATAATATACAATATTGTCTACCAAAATATAATACAATTTATTAACAAATTAAATGGAAATATATGAAACGGTTAGAAAAATAATATTAAAAAAGCAGTTTGAGAAATAATTAAAGTAGTTTTATACTGTTTTTATGTTCTATATAGTTAAAATATAGCAAAATTATGATTAATAATTCAATTAAATATATATTTCTATTTGATTTCTGATGAGATAGTTATTCTATTGTTATAAGAGTATTTTAAAATCAATGACTGATTTTTTTTTTTTTTTTTCTTCTGATGTGGTATTAAGTAGACATGTGCACAGCACAAAATTTCGTTTTGAGCTAATGGATTAGTACTAAAATGCAATTTATTTAGTTGCTAAAGAAATTCGTTTTCAGTTCTTTAGTATGAAAACTAATTTCATTCTTCCGAAAACCAGTGGATACGATTACTATTGTAGTGGCTCCTCAGAGGGCTGAGATCGCTGCTTGTTACAGTATCTCTCACTCTCAGCACAATGTGGGCCATATTACATAGTTGGTGCCAACTTAACCAGAGCTGTTGTAAACTTCCCAGAGCCATTATAGCCTATGGAGGTTTTCAGTTTACAACAGCTCTGGTTAAGTTAGCACCAACATTGTAATACTGCCCCGTGTCAGGCAAAGCTGTTACAGTAACTGACTGCTGCTTCATCACAGCGCTCAGAGTTTCAATAAAACGAGTAAATAATATTTTTATATATAAGAGGTTAGAACAATATTATTTCCTTGTTTTACTGAAACTCTGAGCGCTGTTACAGTCAGTTACTGTAACAGCTGAGCCTGATACATTCACGGTTATTCAGAGAGCGTGAAAAGCAGGAGAATGACTGGAGAATGAAAAATTCTAGGTCAAAATAGCCGATTTGGAAAGTGAGATGAAAGGGAGAATTTTTCTGGTTTGGCTATTTTGACCTAGAATTTTTCATTCTCCAGTCATTCTCCTGCTTTTCACGCTCTCTGAATAACCCTGATTGTACTGAGCGATAATTTAACAAGCAGCCGATCCCAGCGCTCACAGCCACTGGATTTAAAGGGCTAAAAAAAAAAGGCTCCTCTCTGTATAATGTTTAGAACATCCTCCTGCATTAAGTAATACCCCTCTCTGTATAATGTATACAACATCCACCTGCATTAATTAATACCCCTCTCTGTATAATATATAGAACATCCTCCTGAATTAATTAATGTCCCTCTCTGTATAGAACATCCTCCTCAATTTATACCTTTCTCTGTATAATGTATAGAACATCCTCCTGCATTAATACCCCTCTCTGTATAATGTATAGAACATCCTCCTGCATTAATTAATGCCCCTCTCTGTATAGAACATCCTACTGCATTGGCATGTAGAGGGTGCAGAACTTCGGATGTTGCGATGTTGCGCTCTTCATTGCTGGTCTCCTTCACTGATCAATGTAATATCACAAAAAGGACTGAAACTAAAATGTAGTGCATTTTATTTTAGTTTCTTTCGTTTTTTGTACTGAGCAGTTTCGTTTCTCTTGAGTCAAACGAAAACTAAATTATCCCAAAATTCGGACTAAATCGTTTTAGTACTAAAACGAATGCACATGTCTAGTATTAAGAGTTTGTTTTGGCTACGGGAGAGAGACTTCTGTGAATATTGTTTATACAATGTGTATATGTCCGAATGTCCTATCCAGCTCCTGCGGTGGGATATCCTTTGCAAATTGCAAGCCCAAATTATATTTTTCCCCAGGGGTTATGCTCGATTAGATCTGTCTGAGAGTGGCAGCTTTCCACGGCAGTACAGTACAGCCAGCCAGCACACCCAACCTGTAAAAAATTGCAGTAATTATGCCAAGAGAAGAAGAATGGCATGGCACCAACCCCGCCAGCCGACCTGGACCCGCACACACTACTCCTTGAAATTCCTGGAGTCTGGACGGAGGAAAACCCGCCCGGATTAGTTGTAATCTGAAACCTGGTGCAATGCCTGTGGCTTTAAGACAATATCACATCCCACAAAAAGCCAAGCAGAATATCCAGACACATTTGCAGAGATTTAAAGACCACGGCATATTGAAATTCTGCGTGTCACCGTGGAACACACCATTGTTGAGAGTACAGAAAGAGGGCACACAAGAGTACCGCCCAGTCCAAGATTTACGAGCCGTCAACGAAACCACCGTAACTCTACACCCTGTGGTTTCTAATCCATACAATTTGTTGGCATTAATTCCCGGAGATACAAAATATTACACGGTGTTTGATTTAAAAGACGTTTTTTTTTGTTTGTATCCGTGTCTGGTTCCGGCAAGCCAGCCCCTTTTTATTTTTCAGTGGGAGGAATCTACAATGGATGCGCACTCAGCCAGGACCTCTTGTCCTTCAATGCTCAGCCACACAAAGTTGTTCTATTACAGTATGTTGATGATTTATTACTGGCTTTTCCCACAGAAAAAGACTGTTTCTCTGCCACAAAAGCTCTGCTACATCTGCTGTGCCATGCAAGTTACAGAGTGTCCAAAAAGAAAGCACACATATGTATACCGACTGTGAAATATCTAGGTTTTCAATTAACAGGTATCAAGTGTGCACTGGGGGCAGAAAGAAAAGAAGCAGTATGCCGAATACCCCAACCAAAGACAAGCTGACCCTTGGACAGGTTCTTCATGTCAAGGTGCCCCATGCTGTCAAAGCCCTGCTTGATGTAAAAAGAAGTTACTGGTTCAGCAACAGCCGGATGACGAAGTACCAAGCTATGATGTGTGAGAATCCATAGGTTCATTTGGACCTCATCGCTACCTTGAACCCTGCTATTTTACTGCCTGACTGCGAAGAGGATCCAGATCATGAATGCCTCCAAGTCATGGAAGTGTTCAGTAGCAGGCCAGATTTGAAAAACGTACGCCTAAACAAATACGATCTACAGTTGTTCACTGATGATAGCAGCTACATGGATGATGGGAAGAAAGTCTAAGTTGAAGCTAAGTCCGTACGAACTCATGTTTGGACGGCCTACCCCATTGATTAATGGACTAAGGGGGGACCTTCGGGCATTGGGAAAACTAAACTAAATGATCAGGTTGTACTGTTAGGTAAATCAATGCAGAAATTGCCGGAAATGCTTTTTTTGTTTTGAAATTCCGGTGGGGAGGGATTGGGTTTATGTGACCTGAAAAAGAATTGCCCAAGGTATTTTGATATTTGGGGTACTGATTTTATATCTCGCACATTTGATTTATGGACTGTCATGTGGAGTATGCCCCAAGTGCCCAAGCACCACATCTGGAATGGTACGCACCCGGTGATGGAGAATCGTACCAGGTGGAGACAAAAACGAGAGGCGCTATCTGGAACCCAGCTAAAAGGATATTTACCTGTGCAATTTAAATATGACTATGCTAAAAAGTCTGGGCAAACCATATGTTGGGTGTGTAGTAGACTGCACCTAGAGACAATTTATATACCATTCGCATCTGTCCCAATGAACTTGAGTATGTTTGCATCAGAAAATGTTATAGTACAGGCAGTTGATATGTCAAGGGAGAAACCAGAACTATTCAGTGCCGGGCATCCCATAATAGGACCAGTGTATCCACCAGAATGGTGTTTTCAATTAGGACCAGATAGGGAGACGAATAACGAGGGTGGGTTATGTAACTCAAGTCAGTTCAACTGGACATCATACATTTACACATTTAATACAAAGGAGCAGCCAACTTTTCTATACATACGATGTAGAAAGCTCACAAGCGAACAGGAGGAGGTGATTGCGAATGTGACGAATGGGAGGCAGAGTGCACTGGATATGATGAAACGACTGAGACAACTGATGATAGAAATATCAAAGGGAACACTAAATTTGTCACCATTTATAGTGAGAGGGTACCAGGTGTGCTATGAAAGGGTGTGTTACACATGGGTACCACCTACAGTAACGGGAATGTTATTTGGCTAAATTGATCCCAATCCAGAGGGTGAGGGGAGAAGACACTAATTCAGACACAACACTTCACCCTAGGTATCCACTGGTGTTTGAAAGACAGAAGAGAGAGCTATTCAAGAAAGCGGATCGAATATGGGCATGGCTGCTGGCATGGACTGGATGAGGAAGAGAGTTGATGGCAAGAATGAACAGTTATGCCAGTCTGATGGATGAGATTTTGAATAAGACTAGTATGGATATTCAGTTACTGAATCTGGAAGTACGGGAGATATGAAAGGTACAAATGATACATGATATGGCACTGGAACAGATCAGTGCGGCCCTGAATGGATTGTGTGAGATGACGATGTATTATGAATGTTGCTACTATGCAAGAAAGCACTGACACCCACACAGACACAAAATATACCACTGATTATCCCACAAGGTATGTTCCCGACGAAAATAGGCCCCCCCAAAGTATGAGGAACTCGAGAATAAAACTAGTAATGGCTACAAGTCTCGGGAGAAGAGCCTGAGGCTTGAGCCAAGGGGGGAATGAAGTGGAAATAGGCTGGAAGATGGCCGCCATTATAAGCCAGATGGCCATCTTGTTCAGAATATTGGTTCATTTGAAAATAACTAGGCAAGTTTTTAGCTGAAACTAGAATGACATATACGTAGAAATTTAGGAATGTGTTAGATTAGCAGAAAACGTAATTAGAATTTGAGAAAGGTCTAGGCTGTTCCTGGCACGGAAGGACAGAAAGAGGGTTAGACACGCCAAGGTCATTGAGGCCTGCAGAGAGACAAAGAGAGCGTAGAAACCAGACCATGTCTTATCTGGAACAAATAAACATAGCCACAAGGGAGGTGGGCACGGCCCGGATTGAGTGCGGCAGCAAATCACGAACTGTCAGACTAACATGAAGTTTGCCAATTTAATGGAATGTCTTTGTATTAGGTTAAGGGAGGTATTAACCCACGTGGGGTGGGAGAGTGTCATTGCGAGGTGGGCTAATTGGGATGTACCTAATTATGTATTGGAGGTATAAGATTTCATGTCACTGTGTAATCGAGGCTCATTCTTTGCGATTGAATCCTGTTTGAGCATCTGTTGTGATATCACAATAAAGTTTGCCTTTCCTGAAGAGACTCGTGTTCAGACAATCCTTGCTCGTGTCCGGTCCGGCCTCGTCCCGAGTGAACCTAGCAGATTCCGGTTACCGTGTCTCCTGAACATGTATCAAACAACACCTGTGCTTCCGAGAAGTGTTCATTTCTCTACTAAATCTTCCTCTGATATGCTGTTTAAACCCTTAACCCTGCATTTCACTGCTGTGTGTTCAGCTCATTTTTACCACTTTCGCTCATGTTTAAACGCGATTTGAAGCCACATTTTACTAAATAACCCAGACATATCAGATATCGTACTTTCCGGCAGACTCCGCAGATTTATAATATATAATTTTTATATGTATACGTCATGTCCTGCCTGTATATTATGACAAAAAATGCAATAAAAATAGAATTTTTAATCATCTGCAGTGTGTAAAGTGTTTTTTTCACATTTTAGCACATGAGCGTTTGCGGTTATGTTTTCTATGGGGTGCGCTTGTACAAAAATTAGAAATGGGGACTTGTTACATTTTGTGGGGGGAATTACGTGATTTATAGCAAACGCACCCCATAGAAAAAAATCATTAGTGCAGCATCATTGTTCACATTATAATTGAAATGTGAACAATATTGCTGCATTAATAAAAATAACACACAAAAAATACATTTTTTTTTTACTTTATACCTGGTCATGTTTGTCATGGGTATCATTCGAAAGGTCATGCCCAGGCCTTTCGATTGACACCCTCCATGATCCCCTAGCTGCCACGGTTCTGGAGATATTGGGGTTCAAATGAACCCCTATCTCCACCAGGGGATTCCGGGCAGCTAGGGGTTCCCCCGCTATGCGTGAGGACGTCAGGCAGTGAGGGGGGACCTGGGGGTGGAGCCGCCATCCAAGATGGCGGCCCCCACCAGAGCTAGGCCGCACTTCTGCGCTGCAAGGCATCTCTATACACAGACCCATCAGCATCTCTATACACAAACAGCATCTCTATACACATCCCCATCAGCATCTCTACACACAGCCACACAGCATCTCTATACACAGCCACACAGCATCTCTATACACAGCCTCACAGCATCTCTATACACAACCCCATCAGCATCTCTATACACAACCCCATCAGCATCTCTATACACAACCCGATCAGCATCTCTATACACAGCATCTCTATACACAACCCCATCAGCATCTCTATACACAGCCTCACAGCATCTCTATACACAGCCTCACAGCATCTCTATACACAGCCTCACAGCATCTCTATACACAACCTCACAGTATCTCTGTGAACCCTCAAATGAACCTCCTATCTCCACCAGGGGATTCGGGCAGCTAGGGGTTCCCCGGCTATCTGACGTCATCATGCTATGCGTGAGTATGTCAGGCAGTGAGGGGGGACCCGGGGGTGGAGCCGCCATCCAAGATGGCAGCCCCCACCGGAGCCCCGACCCAGTGCCTTAGGGGTTAAAGCCAGGCACCGCTTAAAAGGGGAGACTCTCTCCTTTTAAGCGGTGCCTGGCTTTTTTTTGTGGGACCTCCCGATCGGGAAGGAGAGGGATTCGAACGGATCCCCCCTCCCTTCCAGGCGATCTCCCGGCATAGCCGGGGGGGTCGCCTGGAAATGACATCATCGCGCATGGCGCAATGACGTCATTTACGTCGGGAGGAGCTTGACTTTAGCATCTGAGGACGCTGAAGTCAGAACGCCGCGGGACCCTGGACAGAGGTGAGTATCTCTGCCGAGGGTCTCGCAAAGCTGATGACGTGTGGGACACGTCCTCCTCAGCATACAGCGGGAGTAACTGAGGACGTGTACCACACGTCGTCAGCAGTGAAGGGGTTAAAAACGTCTTTTTTAAAAACTTTTCGACCTTGTTTACTGTCCCCCAGGGCACTACCCGGACATTGTTTTTAAATGTTTCTATACATCCTACAAATCCGCCACTTCACAGGCAGGTTATGGGGACCTCCTAGGCACGATATTTGAAGGAATTTTTCGTTTTTATTTTTAACCCTTATTTCATGGAAAACTCCCTGTCCCTTTAAAAACGTTTTTGTTTTACTTTTTGTCCTTGTTTCCTGTCCCCCAGGGCACTACCCGGACCCCCATGCACCTTTCATGGCAAATATCTAGCATATATGCCCTCTTGGAGGGCACTCTAAAAATCGAATTTTGAGTCCCATTGACTTGAGTTCGTGTTCAAGTTTGAATTCAAACTTTTGAAAAGTTTGAGTTCGAATGCGAACCGAACTCGGGGGTATTCGGCTCATCCCTAATCTCCCCTTCCCCAAAGGAGTCCAACGACCACGGTTGGACCCCAACTGGTCGACTCGGGGTCGTTGGAGCAATAGTCCATACCTTGGTCCATAGTCTGTCAGGAAGAGGCGAGCCATCCCTCTGGTCCAGTGCGCTCAAAAATTCACTGCAGTAGTGTGTGTCAGGCAACAGGCCACCACAGTCCACAGACATAAAACGTTCGCTGGCGGGCACACTGGGATTCCTCCCCGCATCTTTTTCTCCCCAGGGCACCTCTGCAGACCCAGGAACAGAACCCACTCTGTGTTCACAGTCCCCAATCTCTCCTCCTGCTGCCCCCCTCCCAAACGTTTAAAAGGGGCCAAGCCCATGGCAATCCCCACAATCCCAAAAGGGCGCAATTCTTCCTGGGGCCAGGAATTTGGTAGCTTTTCAGGGTGGTCACTCACCAGTCCTCTTGGTCTCCTGGGCAGGTGAGAAGAGGTCCCCAGTTTTGTCGGGGACAAGGCACACTCCGATGCCAGCACGGCGTCTAGCCTTAGGATTTCTCCCAAATCCACTGTGAGCGCAAAAGGGTTCTCGTTGAACAAAATTAAGTCCACAGGCTCCATAATCGCTGTCCCCTCAAGCTGGGGATCCGAGCCACCTGTACTGCATCTTCCTTGCACAGTGGGAAGGAGCGCAGCATCTTCCCTGACAGTCTGCGTTTTTTTAATCTTGGCGATCAGCTGTAAAGTCTTTGCTTTCAGTTCAATAACTGAAGCTTGCAGCTCGGCCTGTACCTGATGGTGTAGTACTTTCTGGAGCCTCTCATTTTCCAGCTGTTGCTGTGCCGTGTACAGCCTGCATTCAGAGTGTCGCAACTGCTCACCTATACTATGGCGTTGCTCGGTCTCTGCATCAAGCTGCTCCTGAAGCGCTTGACATTTCCCTTCCCAGGCAGTGATGGAAGCCTGGAGTCCAGCCTTTAGTTCTTGGCACTGACCCTCCAGCTGTTTACATGCCTTCTCGTTTAGCTGAGCCTTTGTTCGCTCTGCCTCTCCCTCTGCTCTCAGTTGCTCATTCAGCAGTCTGGCCTTTTTGAGTTTCTCACCTACTCGCTCAGCGTTACTTTGCTCGTCTTTCAGCTTCTGTCAGCTCCATAATCTGGGATTCCAGGAGACACTTTTCCCCCATGGCTGCCTGGACTTTTAAAACGCCAATGGCCATGGCCTTTTCTCGCTCCTGAGCAGCATTATCCTTGGCTAGCTCAGCAGCTGTAAGTAAGTCCCGTAAACCAGTGATTTCCATCTCCAGGCGCTGTACATTCGCCTCCGCAGCATCTCTGGATAGTCTCACCTCATCCAGCTCTCTCTGGCCATCTTGCAGCTGATCCTGTAGCCAGTGCAATTGCAGGCCAGTCTCTTTCTCGCTCTGGGTGGCAGCTTCTAGTTGCCCTTTCAATGTCTCTACCTCCCTTCAAAACGGGTCACAAAATTTGCATTCTGGATCCAACACCTCCTCCATTTCTTTCACCCGTCCACCCCTCCGCTTCTTTTTAGCCTTACTTGAGGGTGGGTTGATGGTCATGGTTGGTCCAGAGGCAAATTTTGTTTGGATCTTGGCGTTGGCAGAAGCCGATGCTTCCAAAATCCCTGGTCTCTGCCAATCCAAGTCTGTAGGCACCCTCTGGGTGAGTGGAGTAGTGGCCAGCCAGTTCTCCTCCTGGCTACGAATGTCCCCTGGCTCAATCCAGCCTGCGGCCTTGTATTTATTGTATTCCCCCTTTCTGCAATAAACCTCATTCCAAACGCTCTGGAACAGGTCCATGCTAGGGTTTGGACCATTTTGCTTGAGGCATCTTTTTACCTCCTTGAGCGTTTCCATCTCGCTCCTGGTTGCACCACACTTGTGCCTTTGACCCTTACTTTAGTATCCTTTCCATCCACGGTTCTCCAGCAGGTCCCTCAGGTGTCCCGCTTGCAGGCTGCATAGTTGGCCATCTCGGGGTGTCTTGGTGTTGGAGAGCCTCTATCCACACCGCTGCCAGCCAATGTGATGGAACCGTTCTCTTCCACCTCTCCTGACTCTCCAGACACCCCCCTCGTTGCGGTCAGCCCGGCTACTGGGAGCGCCGTCCTCAGCGCCTCGAGCAGCTTGACCCGACTGCTTCTGATTCTCTGCTCTGGAGCCGTTATGAATTTCCAGAAGGCCGCTCTGTGCCTTCTGAGATTGAGTATAGTGTAGCATAGCTGAATGAAACACCAGACGTGGCTGTATGTTCACACAGGATGCTCTCTGAAACTTTTATTGAAAAACTCCACTATTTATGCTGAGATCCAACAGTTATAATTTGCATACCAAATGTACCTACTACAACTCTAATTACCTTATGTCAGTTAGATATATAAAATAAACTTTCGTTAGCCTTAAAGCTCACACATCATTTACATAATCTATTGTAAAGGGAATCAGATGGTGTGTGGCTGAGACAATGATGACTCCCAACCTGTCAGACATGTAAACAGATAACAGATAACCAAAGAGAAAGCACTTTTGCCTAATCACAAGTTACTCAAAGTTGTTTACGCTCTACACAAAACCACATTTCTACGCTCCCATTCACATACCGTAATAAAAATACATTTAAAACTAAAGCTAAGCAATTTACACTAAACTAATTTAAACTAAAACCAAGCAATTTACAATACATTTAAAATCACACCACACAATATAATTGAACATAAAGTCTCTTGGGGTTTGACGCTGCGAGAGCTATGTCAGTTCCATGACAACTTGTATGACATCTAATATTCTACCATTATTATAAGTGTATTAACACACTATAAAGTGGTAAATCTTGATAACCATCCCTAATGTTTATGTGCAATTAATATCCATACTGCAGGAAAGTACCTCAATGAAAGCAATACGCAATATTAAAATTATGAATTCTGTGTTTAGCTCTTCTATCAAATAGCAACCATGACTTACAGGGTTATTCAAAGAGATCCGAATGGCTGCCGAAAGGGAACCGAACACTGAAAATCAGCGTTCGGTTACCTTTCTTGGCCATTCGGCTATCCAGAGAGCAGGCAATTCGCCAAATCTTCAATAGAGATTTTCATAGAGATAAAATTTCCATAGAGAAGCAATGCTTCAGCTATTCAGAGAACAAAAACCAGTGAAAGGTTCCCGAAATGCCCTGTCACTCGGTGGTTTAGTTCGGCAGGTTTATTCAGGCGAATCCCTTAGGTTTCAATGTTAAAAATATTCCCATTTTAATTCAATATCTAATAAACCATTGATTATATTATTCTGCAGTAAAGAGTCTATTTTATAGATTTATAGATTTTTTTAGGATATTTTAAGCATTTTTCTGGATTTTTTTTTTTTAAAAAAAAATGAACTTTGCTTATTTTTGCTGTAACAGCCCTTTTTATTATCATTCCCTGGACCTCATATGTAAATTTCAGACATTTTCGCTCAGTAGTTTCTTTGCAAACAGCGTTTCACTTTTCAAACATTCAAGCCAACTGTTTTCTTTTAATTTATTCACTGCATTCGTCTGCGGTGTCAGATTTTTCCAGCAGCTGCGCTGCGTGTGATTGGCTGCTGCTCGGGTTTTTTCGGCATTTTCGGCAGGTTAATCCAGATGTTTTTGCGGGTTTCGGTGTGCATTCGCCCTCGTTTTGTGGTGAGTTTTCGGAGGGTTTCCGGCGACCTTTCCCTGCAATTCAGGGACCCTGAGGTGCTTGCTAAATACACCCCAGGTTTGCCGAAATGGGATCGCAATATCGAACCGAATTGAAGAGAACGAAAAGTCACCGAACGTGCGGTGGCTTTTCGATTCTCTTTGAATAACCCTGTTAATTTACAGAGATCAGATATCAATTAACTGGGTGGAGTAGAGGTAACATCACTTCTCTGCATGGAGAGAGCCTGCAGAGACATGGGTTCGATCCCCAGGAGCACCTCTCCAGTAAGTGTCCTTGGGCAAGACACCTAATGGTACATACTTGCCACCTAGGACATACTTGAAAATGAGAGAAATCTCAATGTATCCTTCCTGGTAAAATACTTTGTCAAAAAAAAAAAATCATTCATTCTATAATATGTGCAATTAATCTGCCATAATGCAGGAAAGTACCTCACTAAATAAAGCAATATACTATGTTAATTATTTCCAATACGTGTTAGGCTCTTCTATTAACCCTTTCGCTGCTGAGGCTTTTCCCGCCCCTGTGCTGAGGTCATTTTTACCTGTTTTGCGCATCATTTTAAACGTGTTTTGAAGGCTTATTTTAGTATATGACCCAGACATATTATATATCGTTCTTCCGTCAGACTCGGTAGATTCATTAATATGTCATTATTATATGTATACGTTATGTCATGTCTGTATATTATAACAAAAAAATGCAATAAAATATGTATTTTCAATAATTTACAACGTGTAAAGTGTTTTTTTCCACATTTTAACATGCGAGCAATTGCGGTTATATTTTGTATGGGGTGCGCTTGTTAAAAAAATTAGAGATGGGGTCTCGTTAAATTTTTTTTGGGGAAAATGACACTATTTATAACAAACGCACCGCATACAAAAATCGTTAGTGCAGCATCATTGTTCACATTATAATTGAAATGGGAACAATATTGCTGCATTAACAAACCAAAAAAAAAAAAAAAGTGTTTATTTTTTTTTTTTAATTTTTTTTTAATTTTCTTTTTTTTTTTTTTTCTCTTTTTTTTTTTTTTTACAAAATTTTTCACTTTCATGTTTGGTATCGTTGGAACGGCCATGCTCTGGCCGATCCAACCATACCAAAATTTAACCCCTAGCTGCCACGGATCGGGAGATAGGGAGTTCATTGGAACTCCCTATCTCCACCGTTGGTGGCAGTCAAGGGTTAAGTCCAGGACTGGCGTCATCGTGCTACGCACGATGACGCCAGTCCTCAGGGGGAGTTCCCGGAGCTTGGCCGACATCCAAGATGTCGGCCAGCTCGGGAAAGGATCGCGAACCGGCTTTTCAGCGCCGATTCGCGATCCAGCTCCCCAGGGGTTAATGCCAGGCATCATTTGGAAGGGCAGGCTGTGCCCTTCCAAATGATGCCTGGGTTAACCCCCGCAGAGCCGCCGATCGGGAGGGAGAGAGGTCCGAAGGACCTCCCCCTCCCTTCAGGCGCCTCCTCCGCACATGCGGGGGGGGGCGCCTGAATTAGGTGTCATCGCGCCCCCGCGATGACACCTAATTCTGGCGGCTGCTGTTCCGGATGCCGGGCTGACATCCAGGATGTCAGCCCGCACCGGAGGGGCCAGCGATCGGCCGGAACTCGGCCGAACGCTGACCCCAATGAGAGGACGCGCTCAGCGCGTCCTCAGCACACCAGCGGGAATGCTGAGGACGCGCTGAGCGCGTCCTCAGCAGCGAAGTGGTTAAATAGCAACCATGACTAAATTTATAGATATCAGATATCAGTCATTGACTGATTGCTTTCATTGACTGATATCTATAAATTAAGTCATGGTTGCTATTTAATAGAAGAAGAAAAGCAAAAAGTATTCCAGGCACACCTTAGCAGTAACTTAGTATATTATTCCAAATGCATTTTGTATAGCAGCAATTTTGCGAAAGAAGTATAAATGTGTAGAGAAAGCACTCTGAAATAGAATAAAAGTAATACTTATATTTCAAGTTGTTATGAATTCTTATTCCTCCTTTTCGGTGTTGGATTCTTCCGGTTGAATACAGGATAGTTGCATGAATTCCTGGCTAGCGAGGAGATATTCCTAGTGCATATGATACTCTGAGCAGGAAAAAGAACTTTTTTTTATTTTATAAATAAGCAGCAGAGCAGGTTTCTAGTAGTATAAACTAATTTATTTCAATAAAAAACAAGCCATATGGCAAGGCAATAAAAATGCATAAGAGCATAAAAAATTGTGAACAATCTTAGGTAAGGATCACTAAGAACGCGTTTTCGCCTACCGGCTTCCCCAGTAAGTGTCCTTAACAATAGTGTAGTCTCTGATAGAAAAAAGTCAATAAAACGTTTACATAAAAAGTCTGTATATATAGAGCGTTTGAGTCCTGCTGCTTGTTAATCTTGATTGGGACGTCTTCCATCATGATTAATTCCTGGTGTCCGGTGTGCGTTCCAAGCCGACCCGCATAAATCTTTCATGTCATCCTGATGTTCAGCGTGTATTCAACTTAGACCTGTATGCTTCCTGGCAGTGGCGGAAGTACCAGGGTCGCAGCGGTCGCAGTTGCGACCGGGCCCTGGCCTTCCGCCAGCCCAGCGCCGCCGCCAGATTCCGGCAAAAAGCGCCGGAATCTGTGACCGCGCGCTGGCCGTCCCTCTCCCTACACGAGCGGCCGCTGACATGCAGCTTGGCCGCTCACGTGGGAGAAAAACCACCTGACCAGCGCACGAGACCTCGCGCTGATCAGGTGGTTTCCGGCGAGCGGCCAAGCTGGATGTTTCCAGCGGCCGCTCGCCAAGGAAGGAGGAGAAGACGCCGGCGGAACTTGCCCTGGGCCTGGGGCCCCCCTGAGCAGGTAAGAGCTGGACTGGGGGCAGTATATTCATGAGCTGGGGGGCAGAGCTGGGGCAATATATCCATGAGCTGGGGGGGCAGAGCTGGGGCAGATAATCCATGAGCTGGGGGGCAGAGCTAGGGCAATATATCCATGAGCTGGGGGCAGAGCTGGGGCAATATATCCATGCGCTGGGGGGGCAGAGCTGGGGCAGATAATCCATGAGCTGTGGGGGCAGAGCTGGGGCAATATACCCATGAGCTGGGGGGGCAGAGCTGGGGCAATATATCCATGAGCTGGGGGCAGAGCTGGGGCAATATATCCATGAGCTGGGGGCAGAGCTGGGGCAATATATCCATGAGCTGGGGGGGCAGAGCTGGGGCAATATATCCATGAGCTGGGGCAGAGCTGGGGCAATATATCCATGAGCTGGGGGGCAGAGCTGGGGCAATATATCCATGAGCTGGGGGCAGAGCTGGGGCAATATATCCATGAGCTGGGGGGCAGAGCTGGGGCACTATATCCATGAGCTGGGGGGCAGAGATGGGGCAGTATATCCATGAGCTAGGGCAGTATTTCCATGAGCTGGGGCAAAAATATCCATGTGTGAGCTGGGGCAATATATCCATGTGTGGCCTGGGGGCAATATATCCATGTGTGGTCTTGGGGCAATATATGTCCATGTGAGCTGGGGGCAATACTATCTTTTTTATATTGCAGGAAAAAAAAAGTAAAAATATGGATCTTTTTTGGGGGGGGTTGGGGGGGCCCTTCATGGATTCTTGCACCGGGGCCCTCAGGTTTCTAGTTACGCCACTGCTTCCTGGATTAGGGTCTGCACATGTGCGATTTGCGGCTTTCGTTTTCTTTCCATGGATGTCTGTTCGTTATCTTTAGAAACTTGATCATGATCTTTTTATCTGCTGGTTTGAAAGAATGTCAGTAATCTGGATATGTATTCCATATGTCTGCCTTGTCTTTTAAAACAAAGGTGTATTAGAAGGAACAATTAAAATGAAGTGCTTGGTATATCTACCTTAAATTATTAGGATTAAAGTGCATTCAATTTAGCAACTCAATTTTGGCAATTTAATTTGCAATCTGCTTTATCTTTTAACCACTTGGCTGCTATGGACACGCTCAGCGCGTCCACCCAAGTGGTTCTCCTGTGCTACGGACGCGCTCAGCGCATCCGAGCACAGGAGGCAGCAAATCCGCCGGATTCCGGCGGATTGCTGCACCCCCCCGGTGCGGGCTGACATCTTGGATGTCAGCCCAGCACTCGGGAGCCCGGCGGGGACATTAGATGTCATCGCGGTGACGCAATGACATCTAATTCAGGCGCCCCCCCCGCATGTGCGGAGGAGGCGCCTGAAAGGGAGGGGGGGGAGGTCCTTCGGACCTCTCTCCCTCCCGATTGCTGGGGAGCAGGGGGTTAAGACAGGCACCGCTTGGAAGGGCACAGCCTGCCCTTCCAAACGGTGGCTGTCATTAACCCCTGAGGAGCCGGATCACGAATCGGCGCTGAAAAGCGCCGGTTCGTGATCCTTTCCCGGAGCTGGCTGACATCTTGGATGTCGGCCAAGCCTCCGGGAACTACCCCTGAGGACTGGCGTCATCGTGCTATGCACGATGACGCCAGTCCTGGAGTTAACCCCTAGCTGCCCTAGCTTTCCCGGAGCTGGCTGACATCTTGGATGTCGGCCAAGCCTCCGGGAACTACCCCTGAGGACTGGCGTCATCGTGCTATGCACGATGACGCCAGTCCTGGAGTTACCCCTAGCTGCCACCAATGGATCGGCCAGAGCATGGCCGTTCCAACGATACCAAACACGACTGTGAAAAAAGTTTTTAAAAAAATAAAAATTCAAAATAAAAATAAAAAAATATTTAAAAAACAAATTATAAAAAAATAAATAAACAAGTTTTTTTTTTTTTTTTTGGTTTGTTAATGCAGCAATATTGTTCCCATTTCAATTATAATGTGAACAATGATGCTGCACTAACGATTTTTGTATGCGGTGCGTTTGTTAAAAATCGCGTAATTTCCCCCAAAAAAAATGTAACGAGACCCCATCTCTAATTTTTTTAACAAGCGCACCCCATACAAAATATAACCGTAATTGCTCGCATGTTAAAATGTGAAAAAAATACACTTTACACGTTGTATATTATTGAAAATTCATATTTTATTGCATTTTTTGTTATAATATACAGAAAGGTCATGACGCATACATATAATAATGACATATTATTAATCTGCCGAGTCTGACGGAAAGAAGGATATATAATATGTCTGGGTCATATACTAAAATAAGCCTTCAAAACGCATTTAAACATGATGAGCAAAACCGGTAAATATGACCTCAGCACAGAGGCGTGAAACGCCTCAGCAGCGAAAGGGTTAAAGCAGAATATATTACAGGGGACAAATAAAATGAAGTGCTTGATATATCGTCTTTGAATTATTGGGGTGCATTAAATTTAACAGCTCAAATTTGACAATCTAATTTATGTTAAGAGAGAGGAATCAGTAATAACAAAGTACTCAGTATATCAAAATAATATATAATAAATCATAAATAATTAGGTGAAAACCTTTCAAATTAATTAATTAATTTTTTTTTCTTCAGGTTGCAGTGCATCAAAATTACTAGCTTTTTTAAATTTTTTTATTAGCAAACTAATTCACATTGTCGTGGTATATTACAGAAACCTGAATTGGTATGCGTGAAATGCAAATTTTCGATGTATCATTAAATAGAATAGGATCTTTCCGATTGATTAATGAATTTATGTATTGTGTTTAATGGTGGTCCAAAGTTTATTTGTTTATTAAAAGATATATTTAAATTAAATTTTGATGTAAATTTAATTAGGGACATGGGGGGGATAATTTTTTTTTAAAAAAATATAAAAAAAATAAATAAAAAGCAAACAAAAAAAAAATATTATCGTTCCAACGATACCAAACACGACTGTGAAAAAAGTTTTTAGGCAGTATGGAGCACGTTTTTCTTTTCTTTTTTCTTTCTCCCTCCCCTTTCTTTTCCCCTTTCTACTTTTCTCCTTTCCCTTAGTAATCTATATCAGGGAAGAATCAAGAAAAGGGCGATATATAGTTATAATATTCCAATATGAAGTAAAAAGGGTGTGTGAATATTTAGTTCAAATAGTAAATGGAGAGATTGGATGTCAGGAGTGTGTAGGTGTAACTACAAATTCTAACGAAAAAGGGACTCGACTTAAGTGTTAATATGTTTAAATAAAATGGCAAATTTCAAAATCTGCGGAGAGGCCATTTGGTTGCAACGTGTTTAGAAGGTAGATCCACTTAATTTCTTCATTTGTTTTTGCGGGTTTCGGTGTGCATTCGCCCTTGTTTTGCGGTGAGTTTCCGGCGACCTTTCCCTGCAATTCGGGGACCCTGTGGTGCTTGCTAAATACACCCCAGGGTTGCCGAAATGGGATCGCCATATCGAACCGAATTGAAGAGAACGAAAAGTCAACGAACGTGCGGTGGCTTTTCGATTCTCTTTGAATAACCCTGTTAATTTACAGAGATCAGATATCAATTAACTGGGTGGAGTAGAGGTAACATCACTTCTCTGCGTGGAGAGAGCCTGCGGAGACATGGGTTCGATCCCCAGGAACACCTCTTCAGTAAGTGTCCTTGGACAAGACACCTAACGGTACATGTGTGCTTTCTCTACACATTTATACTTCTTTTTCGCAAAATTGCTGCTCTACAAAATGCATTTGGAATAATATACTAAGTTACTGCTTAGGTGCGCCTGGAATACTTTTAGCTTTTCTTCTTCTATTAAATAGCAACCATGACTTAATTTATAGATATCAGATATCAGTCAATGAAAGCAATCAGTCAATGACTGATATCTGATATCTATAAATTATGTCATGGTTGCTATTTAATAGAAGAGCCTAACACGAATTGGAAATAATTAACATCATATATTGCTTTATTTAGTGAGGTATTTTCCTGCATTATGGCAGATTAATTGCACATAATATAGAATGAATGATTAGTGGTAGATAATTTATATCTGATATCTGTAAATTAAGTCATGGATGCTATTTGATAGAAGAGCTAAACACAGAATTCATAAATTTAATATCGAGTATTGCGTTCATTGAGGTACTTTCCTGCAGTATGGTAGATTAATTGCACATAATTGTAGAATGGATACTGAGTGATAATACAGTAGCAAGAAAAAGTATGTGAACCCTTTTGGATTACGTGGAGTTTTGCATGAATTGGTAATAAAATGTGCTCTGATCTTCATCTAAGTCACAACAATTTGAAAAACACTGTACCCTGTAGGGTGATGTATTTAGAAGAATCACCCAATGCCAACCGGAAGAGGGATATGAAAGGAATGCCACCAATCTCGCTTCCCAGACCAAAACAAGAGAGGAAGAAGAAGTCAGGAATGCAAGAGATCCATTACCCCAGAGGGACATCAGGTACCGTTTGAGGTACAACAGGAATTCAACATACCAACCACCAATAGATTCAAACCCCTGGATGATCACGAGCACAATGAGGTTTTTTTGGGGCCAAACCAAAGTGGAAAACCAGGAGTCCCCTGAACATAAGAAGGGAGACGCACTGGAGACCAGAAAACCAAAGGGACCAATTAAGAAATATAAGGGAATACGACCAAAACGATTACGGCTCCCCCTTATTAAAAAGAAGAGCGCCACTAAGAGAGGAGGATGAGGAGGAGGATTGCACATACATGGAAGAAAAAAGAAGAAAAGACCGGAGATAACCCAGCAGGGAATTTTCAACCTCTGCCAAAAAAAGCTAGAAAACAAACATATTAAAGTATTAAACAGAGGATTGAAATTCGCCCATCCAATAAAATCAATAAATTTTGTGTCTATGTGGACATCCAAAAATTTAAAAGGAAATTGTGCTTAAAGAAGTTTTTCATGAAGGACCCTATTTCCAATCAAGCACCATCGGAGGACGAATGGAAGCATACTTCACTCAAACAGAAGTATAAATTTTATCCAAAACATCTCGTCTCCAAGGAGATAACGTTTGAAAATTTGGTACTCCATGACATTGAGCAGATCAAACCCACCAAGAGACTCAATCTGTCAAAAGAAGAAAGAGAGGTGTTGAAGGAACTGGCTGATGACTAGACATGTGCATTCGTTTTAGTACTAAAGCGATTTAGTCCGAATTTTGGGATAATTTAGTTTTAGTATGACTCAAGAGAAACGAAACTGCTCAGTACAAAAACGAAAGAAACTAAAATAAAATGCACTACATTTTAGTTTCAGTCCTCTTTGTGATATTATATTGATGAGTGAAGGAGACCAGCAATGAGAGCGCAACATCGCAACATCCGAAGTTCTGCACCCTCCACATGCCAATGCAGGAAGATGTTCTATACAGAGAGGGACATTAATTCAGGAGGATGTTCTATATATTATACAGAGAGGGGTATAATTAATGCAGGTGGATGTTGTATACATTATACAGAGAGGGGTATAATTAATGCAGGAGGATGTTCTAAACATTATACAGAGAGGAGCCTTTTTTTTTTTAGCCTTTAATCCAGTGGCTGTGAGCGCGGAGATCGGCTGCTTGTTACATTATCTCTCAGTACAATGTATCAGGCTCAGCTGTTACAGTAACTGACTGCTGCTCATCACAGCGCTCAGAGTTTCAGTAAAACAAGAAAATAATATTGTTCTAACGTCTTATATATAAAAATATTATTTACTAGTTTTACTGAAACTCTGAGCGCTGTGATGAGCAGCAGTCAGTTACTGTAACAGCTTTGCCTGACACGGGGCAGTATTGCAATGTTGGTGCTAACTTAACCAGAGCTGTTGTAACTGAAAACCTCCATAGGCTATAATAGCTCTGGGAAGTTTACAACAGCTCTGGTTATGTTAGCACCAGCTATATAATATGGCCCACATTGTGCTGAGAGTGAGAGATACTGTAACAAGCAGCGATCTCAGCCCTCTGAGGAGCCACTACAATAGTAATTGTATCCACTGGTTTTCGGATGAATGAAATTAGTTTTCATACTAAAGAACTGAAAACGAATTTCTTTAGCAACTAAATAAATTGCATTTTAGTACTAATGCATTAGTTCAAAACGAAATTTTGTGCTGTGCACATGTCTACTGATGACAACAATATCACGACCAAACCTGCGGACAAAGGGGGAGGAATCGTTATCTTGGACAAAACCGATTACCTCAAAGAAGCAGAAAGAATTTTGAATGATACGAGCACATACGGCACTTTATCCAGTAACCCAATTAAAGACATCAAACAAAAATTCGACACCTTCACAACAAAGGGACAAGAGAAAGGCATACTCAACAATAAGGAGAGTGAATACCTGGGAGTGGAACACCTGAG
This sequence comes from Leptobrachium leishanense, assembly GCA_009667805.1. NCBI lineage: Eukaryota > Metazoa > Chordata > Amphibia > Anura > Megophryidae > Leptobrachium > Leptobrachium leishanense. The sequence goes on along the minus strand of CM019073.1, from coordinate 70,753,199 downwards.
AATCTCTGTCTTTTATTACTTGCCCAAAATGCATAAAAATGCACAAACACCACCAGGGAGACCCATCATATCAGGGATCAACTCCATTTCTAGCAAGGTGTCCGACTACCTGGACCACCTCCTCCAACCAACGGTCAAGAAAATCCCTTCGTATCTCAAAGATACTAATGATATAATCCGTATACTCAACACTACAAGCTGGGAGGAAGGCCATATTTTAGTAACCTGTGATGTCAGATCATTGTATACGTGTATTCCACATGACAAAGGATGCCAATCAATCAAAAAAGAACTTATGGAGAATGAAGAGATGGATGAAGAACAAGTAGATTTTATTGTGGAGGGTATTGATCTTATCTTGAAGAACAATTATTTTTGGCACAATGACCAGTTTTTTCTACAGAAGGTGGGGACTGCCATGGGCAGTAAAGTAGCACCTAGCTACGCTAATCTGTTCATGGCGCAGTGGGAAAAGAGCCACATTGAAGCAATCCATGAATGGATAGACAACGTCAAATTGTATAAGAGATACATTGATGATATCCTCATCTGGCAAGGAACGGAAGAAAACCTTTCCCTCTTTTTAAATTTTTTAAATGAAAACCACTGGGGGATCACACTTGATTGGCAATTCAGTAAATCGACAGTTAACTTTTTAGATCTCAATATTTACATTGAGGACGCACAAATTAAAACAAAAACCTCCTTCATAACAGTAGACGTGACTAGCTACATTGAACGTACCAGCTGCCATTTTTGGCGATGGTTAGAAGGCATCCCTAAAGGACAGTTCCTCAGACTGAGATAAAACTGTACAGAAGATCGAGAATACATCGACCAATCAATAAAACTGAAAAAACAATTCGAGGAGAAAGGATATGAAGATACCAAACTAGAAAAAGCCAGAGAACAAGTCCTCAATACTAATCAAAAACAGATCCTGAACAAACCAAGACGTATAAAGGATATGGGGCACAAGATTCCTTTTATGTCAATTTAGCGAAGAACACACACAGATTAAGAAAATCTTCGAAAAATACTGGCATATCCTCAAAAAAGATGGCGACCTACATCACATATTAGAAGACCGCCCGACTATCATCTTCAGAGGGGCACGACATGTAAAGAATTAATTGGTAAAAAGCCACTGCAGGCCAGAAAAAAATAGAAACCTATTCAATCTAGAAAAAGGTTTCTACAGCTGTGGAAACTGCCTGAGCTGCAGAACAACGGGCAACTACAGGAGACACATCAAAGAATTCCAAGACAAAACTGGCAACAACACATACAAGATTCATGGCACTCTCACGTGCTTCTCAAGAAACGTTATATATATTTTGATTTGTCCCTGTGGGAAATACTATGTAGGCCGCACCACAAGGAGTCTTAATGTTAGTATCAGAGAACACCTCAACAATTTTAAGAAAGGTGTTGATACCCATTCAGTCACACATCATTTCAAGATTGTACACAATAAGGATCCAAGGGGAATACAGTTTCTCGCCATCCAACAGGTAGACAAAGATTGGAGAGGGTGGGATTTCATCAAAAAGATAAACAAGATAGAAATTAAATGGATCCACACTCTCAAAACCCTCATACCAATCGGCCTGAATCAAAACTTTGAGTTATGTCATTTTTTATGATTTTTTATGAGTTTCATGGTTTTAATATGGTTTTACTATGTATTTAACCTCATTTGTATCTATTATGGTTTCATAACATCTTGCCATCCCCCACTATTATGTTCTTCTTCCTTTCCGGAGTGTTTTAGTTTCTAGTTTTTTAATTAGTATTTTTAATTAGTATTTTACTAGTTTTTATCGTCAAGTTTTTTAATTGTCAAATTACGCTAGCACTTGCACACAAATTTTCCTCGTAAAAACTCCCTCTTCCCAATTCAGATGTCTTTCTCTTATGACACCCATTGAGCCAAAAGGGGCCAATATATTACTCCATGTCACCCTTATAACCCCCCCCCCCAGTTATGCACTTTTCTTTCTTTTAGCTAAGCACGTTAGCACTTTATAACCCTCCTTCTACCCCTCACAATTCAGTGATTCAAAAGGGGCCACCAACCCGGGCACATCCTTGCCCCTAGTTATGTGGGATAACATCCTACTTTCCATTAGTCTGCCATGCTTTCTGCCAAGAGACACTAACAAACCAGCACCTTAAGCTAGAAGCTATTAATCAATTAGCACTGTACATCTGTACAGACTGCACAGTCACTTTATATAATGCACTTTATATTACAATAGGCACGGCACTTAATACTCTTAAGACTGCACACTGGTAATTGCACTTTCAGTTTCATCCCCTATATATGGCACTATTAGCTTTACATATCACTCGCTCTAGTGCATGACCCTCCAAGGACACAGGTTACAATTTAGTTTATTTTATTCATGTTTTTCTTCTACCATAACTGTCCTTTTCTACCACACATGCTAATTGCGTTCTCATCCTTTATATGTAGGAGATTTATCTAATAAGAAACAACACACAAATACATCACATAGTGCTTAGCGCTCGGAGTCTTGAATAACTTCTCCTGCTCCATTAGCAGGCACCAATGTACATCTGCTCTCCACTTTGGAACCTCAGCACACTGCACCTTACTAAATAGCTGCTATATTTTTTAGCTTAATACTCTTAAGACTGCACACTGGCAATTCCTCTATATATGGCACTATTAGTTTTACATATCACTCGCTCTAGTGCATAGCACTCCAATATAAATCAACCTTACAGCTGGAACCTCGCTCTAGTGCATAGCACTCCAACCTAAATCAACCTTACAGCTGGAACCTCCAAAAAGACTATTTATAGGTACAGCAGGACTGTGAAAACAGTGGCATCTACTGAGGAAGCGGCTTCATACCACGAAACGCGTTTAGATGCACTTTTTATATTGAAATTATATCTTTTACCTTAATAAATTAATTAATCTTACACCCCCTGCGTGCTGATTTTCACTTTTACTGCTACAATCCTGGATTGCTGCTGAGGAGCGGAAAGAGGGCGCTGGAGTACTGTAAGGGGAATCCGGCATTCCTAAAGCTGCCGGTTGCTGTTACATCTAGTGTCTGATCTTGAGACACCTTTATTACTATACCTATATTTCAAAAACCAATGATGTTACAGATGTGAAATTCGATATTTACAATCTTCGTGCAAAAAAACCCCCGTGTTTTACCATTTTCCAAAAATCCAGTTAAGGGGGCTGGGGGAAAGGGATGTGAATACATTTATCAGCATACCTATATTTCAAAAACCAAAGATGTTACAGGTGTGAAATTTGGAACTTACATTCTTCTTGAAAAATAAAAAAATACGTGTTTTACAATTTTCCAAAAATCCCAAGTGGGTGGGAAAGGGGGTTCTACCAAAAAAACCTCAAGTTTCTTTTAAAAAACATTTTTAACAAATCCTAAAATCCACACGAGCGAAACCGCAGGCAAAAGCTAGTAGTTAATAATCCAATTCTACTCAGGATCATTAATATCTATTGATGTAGCGTTTATTTAACTACACCTGCTCTAGATCATATTTTATTCACCAAGACTTATGAATCTAAATGTGCTTAGTAGAAATCTGTATTAATAATTGTCTTCTTTTATGCTTCTAACAGCTCTTTCATGTCCTGAAAATAGTCACTTTGAAGAATGCATTACATGCTCTGAATCTTGCGATACCCTTACCTCAGGTCCTATGTGTGTTGACACCTGCACAGAAGGATGTCAATGTGATGATGGATATGCCTTGCGTGGAGCCTGGTGTGTAACAAAGAGTGAATGTGGCTGCACTTTTGATGGTCACAAAGTTTCGACTAATGACACTTTTTGGGTTGATATGGACTGCAAATCCCTTTGTTTTTGCAATGGAACAGACAACAATGTGTACTGTGAGAGCTCCCCATGTAAAGATGATGAATACTGTATGGAAGATAATGGATTGTTTTACTGCCAGATACGTACAGACGCATCATGTATTGTCTCCGGATATGGTCATTATCTGACATTCGATGGCCTTCCATTTGATTTTCAGAGCAGTTGTCCTCTTATTCTATGCACTACAGTCAGCAACCTTAAAGCAAATGTCTTCCCCAAATTTACAGTTACTGCTAAGAATGAGGATAGACATCCGTCTTTGGCTTTATGGGTGAAACAAGTGGAAGTAGAAGTTTACAACTACAATATTGTCATTTATAGAGCATACAAGCACACCGTTCTGGTAAGTGTATATTTGCATGTTTAATTTAGCAGTGTCTTTTGCAACTTTTTTACTTTGAGGCTTACGTTTTATATAATGTTGCATTAAATTACAAAATTTTAAGTTTTGTGTTTAAGGCTACTTGCCACAACGAAAGGTTACTTTCCACCATTGATTCCAGCCAATACTCTACATGGGCACAATCCTGTGGGTTTGGCCTATCATCTGTCACCAGGGGAGTATCAATATCTTGAGGTGCCTTGGGGGCAAATACTTTATATGTGCACTCCCCCAACCAATAGCAGGTCCTGTGCTTAAATATTTTCTTTTCATATTGGGATGAAATAAGATTTATTAAATTCATAATTATTAAATAATTATTAAAGCATATCATTTAAAATAATACATACCCCATACATACCCATACCCCTCAGACCCTATCAGTCCCACAAACACCCCTCAAACCCTGGAGCTCACGTCCTGCAGAGAACCCCTGCAGATTCTCCTTTTTTTAAATATATTTTTGTTTTAAGATTTTTTTTTTTTCAGCTTTGTCAACTGAGAAAGCTGTAAATTACAGTCTGTGTCTGCACAAAAATGGGGCATGGGCCATGCGGTTGGAGGAAGGACCCCCAGAATGATGGGCCTCTCTAGCTTAGACACTGTAGCTATAGTCTTTTTGTTTGCAAGAAGGCATTATGGTATAGGAAAGTCTGAAGGAACTTGCCCAACTGGTCTAGCCAGTGATTCAAGCCCTCCACCTGACTCTCCAGAGGATTTGTCATTGCATGGTCCTTAGTGACCCTATTGTAATGTTAGGTTTTGGAACTAGAGCAGGATACCTCTATTTGCAATACCAAAAAATCCTCTTATCCAGGAATGGCACTACTCCTTAGTCCCTTCAGTGTCAAGCTGTTTTTGATGAAAAACAATTATATTATTTACTAGCTTTTGCCAAAGGCTTCACTCTACGTATAGGTACAGCGCTAGTAGCTTAATGAAGGTGAATACAACTCTTATAAAAGATATTACATACATAAATCAAGGAATCAGTATTCTTGTTTCAGTTTCTTGGAAAAGAACTAGAAGATATAAGAAAACACGAAGCCCTGACTGCTCGCCCTCATCATGGGGAAGGAGTCAGGGAAGAGGTCTTCCCTGCTGGAAGGCTCCCATCAGCGAGACATATGAGAGTCCCTGGGAAATGTCAGGACTCACCCGTGATTTCTCCGGGCCTGCCATGCGGCCGTCCATTCGGCAGTTCTCAGCGGTGGGTGCTGCACTTCTCGGAACCATTGTGGTCAGGCTGTTCTCCCAGTGCAGCGCATGGTGGTGGCTCTCTCCCCCATGTGTCCCACACGAGGGTTTGCCTCTGCCAGGGGTCCTGGGCCTGTGTGCCATCCAGTACGTCAGAGGGCATGTCTGAACCCAGCCTGAGGCAGTGGCAGCCAGGGCTCCAGGCTAGGGGGCATGAGCGGGTGGCTCCAAGGAAGGAAGACACACACCCTCACAACCATTGCTCACCTTCTGCCATACAAGGGCATGGGAAGGTGGAAAGGGGCAGAGCAGGGACGTTTCATCAGATTTGGTGCCCTATTTAAACCCCCCTTCCCAGAGGTAAGGTGCTTGATCGTTGTTTCTTCCCTAAGAGTACCTATCTAGCGATCTTTTGATATCTGACTACCTGTGTATGACTCCTGGCTTCCCCTGACATGATACTTGCCACCCGCACCGACCTATTGCTTGTTTCCTGGAATTCCATTCAGCCTCGTGACTCTGATTATCCGCTTCAGACTCTACTCTCATCACTCCTGGCCTAACCATGTTCTGCACATTGAGCTCTAGATTAACCCTAAACCTGACAGGAAATGTATGGTCTGAAGCTGAGTTGGCTCCCATGGGGTCGGTTCATAAACTGGCACTTGGCAAGATGAGGTCACAAGCTCACGGTGCTGGGGGACCCAGATCCCGTTTACTTGGACAGAAGTGGCCTCTTCTGGTCCAGGAGTGTCTGTGACGATCCCTCAGGACTTACCCACAGCTGGTACGGATGGCCTGCTGCCTCATATTATGTGTTATATCAAGCGGATGTTCAACAACATGCATGCTCTCTGGTGTTATGACTTTGATGTATTGAGTGCTGAGTTGTCGACTGTTACTGGGCGAGTGGAGGATGTCAAAACAAAGATGGGGAATATGGGGGCGGCACAGACCCTATTGACGACTCGGCTGGAGTCCCTGCAGACCCGAATGGATATATTGTCTGGAGTCGTGGAGACCTTGAAGGTTCGTCATTGCTGCAGGAATGTGCAGATTCAGGGTATCCCCGAGACGGTCCCTACACACGCCCTGCTGGACTAAGTAAATAGGCTGGCGGCTTACATCTTGGGGATGACCTCGGGAGTGCCTGCTGTTTTCGGTGCAACCATGCACATTTGAAGGCGTCAGCGGCACCGGTGGAGGTTCCATGTGATGTGATCGCCATAACTGGGGAGGTTACTACTAAACGACGCTTGAGGTCTGCCCCATTGGCCTGAGCTACACTCCTTTTTGAGGACGCTACAATAACATTGTACAGTGATTTCCCATTTATCACTTTGCTAGCTAGGAGTTTTCAGGAGATGTCTGCATTTTTGCAGGGCAGGGGGATGCAATATTGATGGGAGCAGCGGGTTCCCTATGAGAATCAGTGTCATTCAGTCGCTATCCCAGAGGATGCATGGCATCTTTTTTACTCCCTTGGCCTCTTGCCCGCCCAAGCCCCCACTGCTGCAAGCCCTCAAGGCCTCCTTCCTGCTGAAACTGACCCATCCTTGCGTTTTTCTGAGGACATATGCTGATTCCCCCCCCCCCCCGTTTTGGACACTCATTGGTGGACTTTATTTTCATATCCAAAAAATGGTTTCATGTGGAGGTTTGGGCGCCTGGCCTCCTTTCCTCTTCCTTCCTTTCCTTTTTTTTTGTGTGTGGGGTGTTGGGCTGATCTGGGTGAGCCATTGGAGCAGGCACCATGGCTCTGACTACTCCTTTTGACCCCAGTTCACGGCCATGTGGCCTCTTCCGTGGCCTCCAGTTCCCTGTGGGGTTCCTGGAGCGAGCTGGGAATGACGCTTTTTTTCAGACGGTCCCGCACCTTTTTTCTCCCACACTACCCTTGTTTTGTTTTCTTTTGCCTTCCTGGGTACTCCACCCACTGATTGTCTATAGCTACAGACACCTCCCTGGTACTGATCCCTATCTGTTTGAGTGTCCTTCCCTTCCCTTTTATATTTGTCACTTTTGGAGACCCTTACTATCTATTCACATTATTTTTTGTCTTTGCTGTCATGGTGTCTTATTTTCAAAATAAAAATTTTGAAATTAAAAACTCACAAATAATGTGCAGTATATCAAAAGTTCATATGTATGAAAAACGGCTAAATATGTGTGGTCAAACTCGCAATATAAAGAGCCCCAATTGGCTCTAGAAAGATTCTCCTGGGTTTTCTTCTTCTAAATTTCACAGGCACCCATCACCCTTCCATAACCTCAGGGTCTTCTGTACAAACTTCTTAAAGTTTAAGCACAAAACATACAAGGGTATCCCCCTACTGTAACAGTACAAATAACATATCAAAGTGCATAAAAAGTGCCAATTGCCCACTTAGGGCACTACCAGCTGCCTACAGCTAAAACGGGGACGCTAAAGAGAAATATTTGCGTTTGCTAATCTCCCCTTAGCATCCCCGTCTTATCTGTAGATTACGAGTCCAGCAGCCTACCCATAGTGGGCCCTAGGCTGCTCAAAGCAGCGCTAATGCGCCGGCGCAGGCATGGAGGCTTCTCCTTCCAGGTCACATGACCGACAGGATCTCACCTGTCACAATATCCTGCAGGTCGGCGGAGTTATCGCAAAGGGAGACTGGGACTTTTTCCCCCTCAGACTCACTCTGCTCTCGGCGGCCAGAAGTGCCGGATCGGGCCGCCGTTCTTGCCACGGGATGAGAGGTGAGTATTTGATTTTTTTGGGGGTGGTTTACAACTGTAGCTAACTGATTCCGCGAAAGTGGAATCAGTTATCTACAGCTCTAAGCTGTAGCAAGCCTTTTTAGTTAGCGACAGCTGTTTGTAATTAGCGCTAGGACTTTGTGATTCTAATGCTAATTTCTCTCTGTCTACACTTTGGGCTCCCCATGTTAAGCATAGGGAGTACAAAGTACAGTAAGCTTAGGGTTCCCACCTGTCCGTTTTTCACCCGGTCTGTCCAGTTTTCGAGTCATGTATCCGGGTTCTAGATCCCCTGCCACCTGGACACATGACTCGGCTCAGACCCGTGTGCGCATCCCTCATATACACATGCAGCAGCGGCCGTCTGATCAGCTATTTCACAAGCAGTTGACCAGCAGAGGTTTGTTGTGCTGTGTGCTGCTTCCACTCCTTGAACTAACAGGCTGCAAGCGAGTGTCTTGATGGAAGCTCCGGCGTCTCCGCAGACAAGTGGGGGTGGTCGTGTGATGTGGTCGGGATATCACTTCCTACTAGTCTCCACTCTGCCAGGTCCACCTCCTCCTCTCAGCCACTACATGCTCCCGCTCAGGCAGTGGCACATGAGCAAACTGCAGGCACCACGCTCTGATTTGTGTTGGGACTCGAGAGGCAGCAAGGCCAGCCCGACTCCTCTGGATCCATTTTCCTCAGACAACAGCTCCTCCAAGCAAATAAAGGTGAATGACAGGCAACAATAAATTAATCTGACTTAAATCATGAAAATTAAATCACCCCTCACCAGCAGTAGTGTGCCAAAATATGTCTCCCATATACACAGCAGTCTGCCATATACTACACAGCAGCCTCCCATATACTACACAGCAGCCTGCTTTATACTACACAGCAGCCTGCCATATACTACACAGCAGCCTCCCATAATACCAGTCTCCCATATACATAGCAGTGTGCCATAATACCAGCGTGCCATATACATATCAGTCTGCCATAATACCAGTGTGTCGCAATACCAGTCTGACATTCCAAGCATACCAATGTGCCATCATTGTAGTCTGCCATGCAAACCACGTGCTATAATACCAGTCTGCCATGCCATGCATCAGAGAGGCCGTAGTCATCCCTCATACGCAAAGTGTATATACTCTATATTAAAAAAAATATGCTGTGCAACGTTTGAGTGTTCGGGTTTGGTTTGAAGGAAAGGTGGCAACCCTAAGTAAGCTGGTGCTAAAAAGTGCTAATACCGATTCACTAATTGATTTTTTTAACCCGTTAGTGATCAGGAGGTGATCAATGCAGCAGACTATCACCTCAATTAACCTAGCGCCAATGCTCATTTATGTGAGCGCTAGCGTTAAGGAGGTGATGGGGCCTTTACACTTTCATGAGCCCAATCTGGCTCCCAATGAATAGCATGTGGAATATTTTATGGGCACAATTCCACTTGACCCCCTCGGGAACAATCCCAGGACCGCAGGATCAATAAAAAGCGCTTTATTTGCTAAAAACAAATATAAAATTGCATAGCTACCAGACCAGAACACGTTATGCCTTAGGAAGCGGCTTCATCAGCGGGTTTTACATAAAGTCCTGTCGTCATTTTATAATGTCCCTAATTACTGTTCATTAGGCGTATGTCGTCTCTGTTTTTTCCATCCACCATCTTGGGGATGTGCATCATGGCTGCGGTCCACCTTGGACCTCCGCCATCTTAAACATGTGTGCTCTGTTTGCATTTCACCTTGAAATGCGGAAGTGGCTATCACGTTTCATCGCTCCAGCCCTGTCCCCCTGCCCTCTGTATTCATGTACAGTCAGGTCCAGAAATATTGGGACATAAACACAATTCTAACATCTTTGGCTCTATACACCTCCACAATGGAGTTGGAATGAAACAAACACAATGTGCTTTAACTGCATACTGTCAGCTTTAATTTGAGGGTATGTACATCCAACTCAGGTGAACGGTGTAGGACTTACAGCAGTTTGCAGCTGTGCCTCCCACTTGTTAAGGGACCAAAAGTAATGGGACAGAATAATAATCATAAATCAAACTTTCCCTTCTTAATACTTGGTTGCAAATCCCTTGCAGTCAATCACAGCCTGATGTCTGGAATGCATAGACATCACCAGACCCTGGGTTTCATCCCTGGTGATGCTCTGCCAGTTCCTCTACTGCAACGGTCTTCAGTTCCTGCTTGTTCTTGGGGCATTTTCCCTTCAGTTTAGTCTTCAGCAAGTGAAATGCATTCTCAATGGGATTCAGGTCAGATGATTGACTTGGCATTGCATAACATTCCACTTCTGTCCCTTCAAAAACTCTTTGGTTGCTTTTGCAGTATGCTTTGGGTCATTGTCCATCTGCACTGTGAAGCGCCGTCCAATGAGTTCTGCAGCATTTGGCTGAATGTGAGCAGATAATATTGCCCGAAACACTTCAGCATTCATCCTGCTGCTTTTGTCAGCAGTCACATCATCAATAAATACAAGAGAACCAGTTCCATTGGCAGCCATACATGCCCACGCCATGACACTACCACCACCATGCTTCACTGATGAGGTGGTATGCTTAGGATCATGAGCAGTTCCTTTCCTTCTCCATGGAATGAAGGGAGAGTTCTCCATACTCTTCTTTTTCCATCACTCTGGTACAAGTTGATCTTGGTCTCATCTGTCCATAGGATCTTGTTCCAGAACTGTGAAGGCTTTGTTAGGTGTTGTTTGGCAAACTCTAATCTGGCCTTCCTGTTTTGAGGCTCACCAATGGTTTACATCTTGTGGCGAACCCTCTGTATTCACTCTGAAGTCTTCTCTTGATTGTTGACTTTGACACACATACACCTACCTCCTGGAGAGTGTTCTTGATCTGGCCAACTGTTGTGAAGGGTGTTTTCTTCACCAGGGAAAGAATTCTTCGGTCATCCACCACAGTTGTTTTCTGTGGTCTCCCGGGTCTTTTGGTGTTGCTGATCTCACCAGTGTTTTCCTTCTTTTTGAGAATGTTCCAAACAGTTGTTTTGGCCACGCCTAATGTTCTTGCTATCTCTCTGATGATTTTGTTTTGTTTCTTCAGCCTAATGATGGCTTGCTTCACTGATAGTGACAGCTCTTTGGATCTCATCTTGAGAGTTGACAGCAACAGATTCCAAATGCAAATAGCACACTTGAAATGAACTCTGGGCCTTTTATCTGCACATTGTAATTGGTGTAAGGGAATATCACACACCTGGCCATGGAACAGCTGAGAAGCCAATTGTCCCATTACTTTTGGACCCTTAACAAGTGGGAGGCACATCTGCAAACTGCTGTAAGTCCTACACCGTTCACCTGAGTTGGATGTACATACCCTCAAATTAAAGCTGACACTCTGCAGTTAAAGCACATTGTGTTTGTTTCATTCCAACTCCATTGTGGTGGTGTATAGAGCCAAAGATGTTAGAATTGTGTTGATGTCCCAATATTTCTGGACCTGACTGTATACAGTACCTGTTTTTTCCCATGTGTTCCGATATTGCTTTTCCTGGGTAGCAGCCCAGGGGTTAATTGCTTTGTGTCTGACTGTTCACCTGCTGATCGTTGTCCTGATCCCCTGCCTATTTAAAGCAATGAGCCCATATCCCATTGCTTTATCATTTTGTTCTAGTTGTCTGTGTATCCAGTCTGCTGTGCTCTGAGCTCCTTGCTGTGTATTCCATTCCTAGTTTGTATATTCTGTTCTAGTTATATTTTGGTCTTGGTTCCCGGTCTGTTTGTTCTCTCTGTTTCGTATTCCTGATTTATTTTTCCTGTGTGATTCAGTTTTTAGTTCTGTCTGTTGCTGTATTAGTTTTGCTGTTTATCTGTTATGCTGATTTCCTGGTTCTGATCATTTGGCTAGTCTGACCTCTCCCGGTTCTGGATCCCTGGCTACTGTATGAGGTACAAGTTCTGATTATCGACTTCTGTCTTTTTCTCTTGATGTTTCTATTGGATGCTCCTTGTTTGTACTATCTGTATTGTTTCTAGTGTACCCTGGTATCTGTATGTTTCATGACTCTGCACAGCTTCTAAGTTTATTTTTCTCTAGTATAGATCCAGCTATTGTAAAGACCGGCCTGTCAGATTTATGGCCGCTTTACCAGTGTTGTGCAGAGGTCTCTTGTTTATCCTCTGCTGTTTGCTCCTGTTATTGCTGCCAACAGTGATATCACTGCTTATAGGGCCTTTTACCTGATCCAGAGCCTTGCCACCCCACTGTCTGGTGTCGCCAGCATTACAGTGGCAGTCCGCCCTCTGCCAACTTAGACTCACACACTTTATTTACGATCTACCTGGAACACAGGAGTTCGAATTGATGGTCTATCTTCTATTACCTTCATAATAAAGGTCTCCAAAAACTACGGGCCCAAATAGTGTGTTTCTTTATTATTTTTATTCTTTATTTATAAAACGCCAGCATATTCTGCAGCGCTGTACAATGGGCACAATATAGACAGGGTTACAATACATTGAACAACATTTTGACAAACCAGTACAGGAGGAAACAAAGGCCCTATTCCCGTGGGAACTTACAATTTAGAAGGGATGCGGAATGGAAACAGGAGGGCTGCAAGGTGAGAGTAATGGTCTGGTGGGAGTGATGGACTGGTTGCCTCAGTGAGTCGGGTGGTAGGCTTCCCTAAATAGGAATGTCTTAAGGGAGCATTTGAAGGAAGGGAGACTAGGGGAAAGTCTGACAGTACGAGGTAGAGCGTTCTAAAGGATGGGGGCTGCGTGTTAGAAATCCTGCAAGTCTGTCATGGGAAGAGGAGAAGCTAGGTGCAGGTCACTGTTTGATCCTAGGGAGCGGGTTGGGGTGTATTTGGTGATTAGTGAGGACAGGTAGTGGGTATCTGAGGTAGTGGGAAGATGAGTTAGTGAGAGCTTTGTAGGTCAGGGTAAGAATTTTGAATTTAATTCTGCAGTGGATGGGGAGCCATTGAAGGGATTCGCAGAGAGAAGTGGCAGAGAGAGCGACGGGTGAGGTGGATGAGCCTAGCAGAGGCCTTTAGTATGGATTTTAGGGGGGCCTTAATCTGAAAATATTACGTAGTTAGTAGTGGCAGGAGGAAAGAGATTGAATGTGGGGGATGGAGCACAGTCAAGTGTAACTCTGAGACCGCAAACCTGGCTTGATGGGGAGATCGTGATACCATCTACCATGATAGAGACGTCAGGAGGTGGGGAGACATTAGAGGGAGGAATTAGTAGGAACTCAGTCTTCATGTTAATCTTTAGGTGAAGAAGCCATCCAGGAGGAAATACCAGATAAACAGTTGCTGACTTTGGAAAGGACAGGAGGAGAGAGACCAGGGTTATAGAGGTAGTTCTGAGTATAATAAGAGAATAGTCAGGGACAGATCAGAAGCAGGCAGAAGGTGGTAGTCGGTGTTCAAAGCAAGAGGTCTGGTACACGGGTGTTTAGTCACGGGTGTTTAGATATCAGGGAGTCCAGGGAAACAGGTCTGGTTAGAACAAAGCTAAGCACCATAATTATTATTATTTTCATCATTTATATAGCGCCAACAGTTTCCGCAGTGCTTTACAATAACTAAAGGGATTGAGATAAACTGACATATGATGGAAACAAGAGGTGTAGAGGGCCCTGCTCATAGTAGTTTACAATCTAGTGGGATTGGGGTTGAGGAAGACTAGAGGAATTTTACTAGATAGCAGGATCATGAGTGCCAGTTGTTTGGGAATGGTGGGGTCATAGAAGCAGCTTCAATCATGAGTGAGTGAATGAGCAGAGGTTTGAGTTGCATCAGTGATGTGGTACGCTAATCTGAAGAGATGGGTTTTGAGAGATTTCTTGAAGGTCTCAAGATTAGGGGAGAGTTTGATAGGGTGAAGCAAGTCATTCCACAGGACCGGTGCTGCCCGTGAGAAGTCTTGGAGGCGATAGTTGGCCGTGCATGTGTAGACCGATAACAGGAGGAGCTCACCTGCCGACCAGAGTTGTCTGGATGGGACATGCTTGCGGACTAATGAAGAAATGAAGGGAGGAGTTAAGTTTTTGGGCGATTTGAACTTGAGCAATGCAGGAGCATTGCTGAATGGAGGGAGGAGAGCTTTATCCTGGCTGGAGGGTGTGGTGTATGTTTGTGCTTAACTGTGTACTTGAGCACGTGCAGAACATGGGGCAGCACTTTATAGGTGACTGCCTGAGCATAGATGGTACACAAGATACAGTCAGCAGCGTGGGCATGACATTATCCCCCCCTTCAATGCTGAACACTAGGGATGAGCCGAACACTCCCATGTTCAGTTCGCATTCGAACTCGAACAATTTCAAAAGTTCGAGTTCGGACGCGAACACGATCTGAACTCAATGCAAGTCAATGGGACTCAAGTTCGATTTTTAGAGTGTCCTTTCAGAAAGCACGCTGGATGAAGGGCAACCTAGTAGCTCTATAGCATATTGGCTAAGTTTTGGCCAGTGATCCAATCTCAACACCCAGTAAGCCATTGGCTCATCTGCTGTAAAGGTATCCAGGTCTGCTCTTGGCCCTAGATAGTCCTGCACCATATGGTGAAGACGCTGGCAATGGGTGCCTACATTTGATGTCCCTGGGCATCGTGGACTAAAACAATTGGAAAAGGCATCAGTCAAGCGGCCCCCTTCACCGCTCTTCCTCTGATCAACCGCAGCCTCACAAGCACCTGTGTCATCAGTTGGTAACCTACCAGTGTCTGGAAATTGTTACACAAGTGTCGCTTTAGAGCGTCCTCAAGTTGTTTCATCCTGTGCTCCCTCTGTGAGGGCAGGATGAGCTCTGCAACCTTACCCTTGTATTGTGGATCAAGAAGGGTTGCCAACCAGTAATGATCCCTCTCCTTGATTGCACGAATCCTGGGGTCCTTTAGCAGGCTTTGCAGGATAAGGGCACCCATGTAGCGTAGGTTGGAGGTGGCATTAGTTTTCGAGTGTTCCTGGTCACTGAGGATGACCGTATTGTGCACTACCTCCTCCCAGCCACGTACTAGTCCTTGGGTTTCTGGGGACACAAAACCATCCCTTGAGGAATCCCCACCTTCAATGCCCCCACAACTTAAATATTCCTCCTCCTGTCTGATCTGAGGACCCGGAGGAATGCTGTCTGCGTAAAGACTGGGGCCTTGGGAGCTAGGGAAGGCCTCCTCTTCCTCCCGCTGCTCTGCCTCTAGTGCCACATCTATAATTCCCCGCAGAGTGCCCTCCAGCAGGAACACTAAAGGAATTGTGTCACTGATGCATGCACTGTCCCTGCTCACCATCCTCGTTGCCTCCTCATATGGTGACAGTACAGTCCTTGATCCTTGATCATCAGCCACTGCAGGGGGGAAAAAAACAAGTTGACCTCAACCTGTCCTTGTGCCATACTCACACAGGTACTCATTGATGGCCCTCTGCTGCTTGTGCAGACACTGCAGCATTGCCAATGTCGAGTTCCACCTGGTGGGCATATCACAGATCAGACGGTTTGTGGGATGGTGGAATTCTCTTTGAATTTCTGCCAGGCGAACACTTGCTGGGAATGACCGTCTGAAGTGGCTGCAGACTTTTCTGGCCTGGCTGAGAAGCTCTGCCAGCCCTGGGTACCTGGTTAGGAAACGCTGTACCACCAGATTTAGGACGTGTGCTAGGCATGGTACATGCGTCAACTTACCCAGGTGTAGAGCGGAGAGAAGGTTGCTGCCAATATCGAGACGACCATTCCCAGTTCAAGCTGGCGTGGTGTTAACCATCTCTGCTCCTGCCCCTGCAGAGCTGACAGAATTTCTGGCCCGGTGTGGCTCCTGTCCCCTAAACAAACCAGCTCAAGCACAGTATGGCATCTTTTTGCTTGAGCCATTGCATAGCCCCTGCCACGCTTCGGTTTAACTGCCACTTCGCCAGAGACATTGTATGAGGAGGAAGAGGTGGTGGAGCAGACAGATCTCATATAAGCAACTTTCTAGAGGCGTGGTGGATGAGCAAGCTCCAGCACAGAGCCCTGTCCTGGATCCCTCCCAGCTGCAAGCAGAGTTACCCAGTGTGCTGTGAAGGAAATGTAATGGCCTTGTCCATGCTTGCTGGACCACGTGTCTAAAGTAATGTGCACCTTGCTGCTGACTGCCTTTCCCAATGACTCCATAACATTGTCTTCCACATGCTGGTATAGTGCTGGAATGGCCTTCCGTGAAAAGAAATGGCGTTTTGGAACCTGCCACTGTGGTACAGCACATTCGGCAAATTCACGGAAGGAAGCAGAGTCCACCAGCTGGAAAGGCAGCAGCTGTAATGCGAGTAATTTTTCCAAGCTGGCATTTAGACGTTGTGCATGTGGATGGTTGGGACAATATTTTTTCTTCCGCTGCAGCAGCTGGGGCAATGAAATCTGACTGCAGGACATATAGTGGGGGTAGAGACAGATGAGGAGGAGGACCTATGCAAAGTGTTGTGCCAACGGGATGCGTGGCAGGTGGTCATATGTCGCCTCAAGCACGTGGTACCCAAGTGTCTGTCTTTCCCACGCTTGATCCTCTTCGACATAGCTTACAAATAGCAACGCTGCAGTCTGCTGCACATGTCGTGAAGAACTCCCAGACAGCAGAAGTCCTGGACGTGTGCTGTGAGACAACAGCACTCTGCACCTGAGCAGCTTTGACATCTGATGCCTTGGACTGGCTACGGTTGCTCATAGTGGACGTTCTGCCTCGTTTTTGTTGTGCCTCCTCCTCCTCCCTTGACTTCTCTGTTCGATCAGGCACCCAGGTGGAGTCAGTGACCTCATCATCGTCATCACCCCCTATCTCGTTACTGGAGCCAACTTGGCCATGTGCTGCAGCTGCTGGGGGAACATGAGTGCCAGTTCTTTGTGTGTCACTGGCACCCCCTCCCACTAGGCTGATTATACTCCCTTCCTCAACCTCAGAGCACTGTAGTTGCTGCGCATCCTCAAGCAGCATGTCACTGTCACTGTAGTCAAAAAATTCAGCTGACTCCTCCGTGTATGATAGTGAGGCTACGGCAGGAGTAGCTGTGGACATGGAGGCTGAATTAGATGTTTTGGCAGCTGAGGTGGACTGTAAACCACTACAAGCCTAGCTGGCAGAGGACTCGGAGGATGAGGATGGCCTGGTTAGCCAGTCCTGCAAATCCTCTGTATGTTGCTGCTGCTTAAGATGGCCAGCACCAGTTAGAAACAAGGACAAGCGTGCCCCCTGCAGAGGATGCACCACGTCCACGACGATGAGGGGCACATCCTTCACAGAGGCTGCTTGCCCTCTTATCTGTGTCTGGGAGCGTCTGCCTGTCCTTTTTGGTCTTTCTGACATGGTGAGTAATATATAGATTAAAGATATACAGATTTTCCAGAACAATGCAATACATCAGTGATACACCCTGATAGCTGGCAACACCCAGATTTTACTCTGAATAGCTAAACAGATGAACTCTGATTAAACTGTGTTATTGTATGGTATCTAGAATTAGATTAAAGATATACAGATTTTCCAGAACAATGCTATAAATCAGTGATACAGCCTGATAGCCTGGCAGCAGCTGGCAGTGCCAACACACAGATTACAATTCACAGATATCTGCTAGATGACTGAGAGACCCCAATAGCTGGCAGTGAGAAGACACTGATTACAATTCACAGATATCTGCTAGAAGTATGTGGGACCCCCTGATAGCTGGCAGTGAGAAGACACAGATTACAATTCCCAGATATCTGCTAGAAGTATGTAGGCCCCCATGATAGCTGGCAGTGAGAAGACAGATTATAATTCCCAGATATCTGATAGAAGTCTGTGAGACCCCATGTAACGGGGAGCCCCCTATAGGGTGAGGGGGAACCCCCAATCTGCAGAGATGAAGCCTTAAGGACAGGTATACAGCTTCCAGGGAACAAACCAAGATATTAACAGAAACTAGAAAGATCCCTAAGCCCTGACTGAGATCCTTGAAAGATGGTCTCGAAATATTAACTAGGCTAGGTTTGCAAGATGAATAAAACATAAACCAGACAGACAATAAATGCAGGTATACAGATTCCAGGGAACAAACCAAGATATTAACAGAAACTAGAAAGATCCCTAAGCCCTGACTGAGATCCTTGAAAGGTGGTCTCGAGATACTAACTAGGCTAGGCCTGCAAGACGAACAAAACATAAACCAGACATACGATGAATGCAGGCATACAGATTCCTAAGCACGGTACAGTACAGGGGACAGACAGAAGAGAGATCCAAATACAAGAGCCAAAGGTCATACACGGAATATCATAACTAGAGGGGTCAGACAAGAGAGGGATCCTAAATACATGAGCCAGAGGTCATACACAGCAAATCAAAGTAAACCAGCATACAGGGACTAGGCAAGAAAGACTATCCTGGTCCAAGGATCAAGGGGAATCCTGGTCGTACTTATAGGGCAGAACAGGTCATGTGCCCGCAGACCAATTAGCCCAACAGAGGGCCTGCAGGCTGAAAACAAAACAACAGGAATCCCTGCTACCACCAGCAGGGGGCAAGGCCGAGACGTGACATAACCCCCTCCCTTACGGGTGACCTCCTGGGCACCCAAGAAAGAAAACATGGATGGCATGAAAACGGATAAGACCAGTCACCAGTACCCATTGGAATCCCGCTCAGACTCAGAGTAGTCAGTTTGTGCCTGAGCAAGCAAAGCTCTTTCATAAACCTCCAGGTCCTCTCTGCAGATCACTGCACCATTAGAGGCCCGTACACAACCCTCGGCAACCGGGCTAGGGTCTCGTACCTGAGGGTCCGACGGCATGAGTACCTTGGACCTTGAACGGAGTGAATCATCAGTCCCCAGTTGTTTATGGTTAGTCCTCTTGCGTCTCCTGGACCGTGATCTAGGAGTTCCGTCCACACCATGGCACATAGAGGCAATAGAGGTACTGCCAGATCCAGTGACAGTAGTCTTGCCCTGAGATTGTATATTACAACTCACAGTGGAACCACAAGACACAGTGGACTTACTGTCTACCCCAGAGACAATGACCTTGCCATTAAACGTGGCCCCGACCAATACAGTACAGGGTGTGTGCATGACTGGTAAACACTCGGGATATGGGACATCACCAGGACATGGTACAGTTGGCGCCACAACAGTCTTACACCTCTCCCCAGGAGGAGTATATTGTGGATCATCTGAATCAGAGTCTTCCAACAGCCCTTTCAGAATGTCAGGGTGTCTCTGGAGCACTACCCAGTGCCTCTCACGCATCCAAAAGCCAGAAGGCGTCCGTATATATTCCGTGGGAACACAATGTGATTTAGGGATCTCAATACCCTTTAAACCACCAGCTTGCTGAATTTCCCTGATTACTGTGCGGAGTAAGGCAACCTCGGACTCAGAGGGTGTAGTATCAATGGAACCAGAACAAAGTGTGGCAGTTTCAGAACCAGATTGGCTAGGGTTGATCACCTTTTCTTGTCTTCTCTTAGAGCAAGACATAGACTTTGTGACCACCTCACAAGGCTTGACAATGGTGGGGACAACACTGGACTCACTGTGGGGCAAGGGCACAGTGGTCTCATGTGCCAATCCAGGCACATCGGCCTCATAACAAAACGTGGTCACAGCTGTCTCGTCTAACCTGGGTGCAGCTGTCATTGCTGACATACAGCTTGTCCCGGACACCACTGGCAAGGTACCAGCCTCAGGCATCACAAATGACATATTGTCAGTACCCGACATGGCTGGCTTCTCATTACCAGTACCCGACATGGCTGGCTTTGTGTCAGGGGAAGCAGACGTGGCTGGCTTCGTGCCAGGGGAAGCAGACATGGCTGGCTTCGTGCCAGGGGAAGCAGACATGGCTGGCATCGTGCCAGTGGGAACAGACATGGTTGGCATCGTGCCAGTGGGAACAGACATGGCTGGCTTCGTGCCAGTGGATACAGACATGGCTGGGTTCGTGCCAGTGGATACAGACATGGCTGGCTTCATGCCAGTAGATACAGACATGGCTGGCTTTTTGCCAGGGGAAGCGGACATGGCTGGCTTTTCATTGCCAGTGGGAACAGACATGGCTGGCTTCGTGCCAGTAGCTACAGACATGGCTGGCATTTCATTACAGTAAGAACAGGCATGGCTGGCAGCGTGCCAGTGGATACAGACATAGCTGGCTTCGTGCCAGTAGATACAAACATGGCTGGCTTTGTGTCAGTGGATACAGACATGGCTGGCTTCGTGCCAGTGGATACAGACATGGCTGGCTTCGTGCCAGTGGATGCAGACATGGCTGGCTTCGTGCCAGTAGATACAGACATGGCTGGCATCGTGCCAGTAGATACAGACATGGCTGGCTTCGTGCCGGTAGACACAGACATGGCTGGCATCTCATTGCCAGTGGGAACAGGCATAGCTGGCTTTTCATTACCAGTGAGAACAGGCATGGCTGGCAGCGTGCCAGTGGATACAGACATGGCTGGCATCGTGCCGGTGGATACAGACATGACTGGCTTCGTGCCAGTAGATACAAACATGGCTGGCATCGTGCCAGTAGATACAGACATGGCTGGCATCTCATTGCCAGTGGGAACAGGCATGGCTGGCTTTTCATTACCAGTAAGAACAGGCATGGCTGCATCGTGCCAATAGATACAGACATGGCTGGCATCTCATTGCCAGTGGGAACAGGCATGGCTGGCTTTTCATTACCAGTAAGAACAGGCATGGCTGGCAGCGTGCCAGTGGATACAGACATGGCTGGCATTTCATTGCCAGTGGGAACAGGCATGGCTGGCTTTTCATTACCAGTGAGAACAGGCATGGCTGGCAGCGTGCCAGTGGATGCAGACATGGCTGGCATTTCATTGCCAGTGGGAACAGGCATGGCTGGCTTTTCATTACCAGTGAGAACAGGCATGGCTGGCAGCGTGCCAGTGGATACAGACATGGCTGGCATCGTGCCGGTGGATACAGACATGGCTGGCATCGTGCCGGTGGATACAGACATGGCTGGCATCGTGCCAGTAGATACAGACATGGCTGGCATCTCATTGCCAGTGGGAACAGGCATGGCTGGCTTTTCATTACCAGTAAGAACAGGCATGGCTGGCATCGTGCCAATAGATACAGACATGGCTGGCATCTCATTGCCAGTGGGAACAGGCATGGCTGGCTTTTCATTACCAGTAAGAACAGGCATGGCTGGCAGCGTGCCAGTGGATACAGACATGGCTGGCATTTCATTGCCAGTGGGAACAGGCATGGCTGGCTTTTCATTACAGTGAGAACAGGCATGGCTGGCAGCGTGCCAGTGGATGCAGACATGGCTGGCATTTCATTGCCAGTGGGAACAGGCATGGCTGGCTTTTCATTACCAGTGAGAACAGGCATGGCTTGGCAGCGTGCCAGTGGATACAGACATGGCTGGCATCATGCCAGTGGATACAGACATGGCTGGCATCGTGCCGGTGGATACAGACATGGCTGGCATCGTGCCAGTAGATACGACATGGCTGGCATCGTACCAGTAGATACAGACATGGCTGGCAGCGTGCCAGTGGATACAGACATGGCTGGCATTTCATTGCCAGTGGGAACAGGCATGGCTGGCTTTTCATTACCAGTGAGAACAGGCATGGCTGGCAGCGTGCCAGTGGATACAGACATGGCTGGCATCATGCCAGTGGATACAGACATGGCTGGCATCGTGCCGGTGGATACAGACATGGCTGGCATCGTGCCGGTAGATACAAACATGGCTGGCTTTGTGTCAGTGGATACAGACATGGCTGGCTTCGTGCCAGTGGATACAGACATGGCTGGCTTCGTGCCAGTGGATGCAGACATGGCTGGCTTCGTGCCAGTAGATACAGACATGGCTGGCATCGTGCCAGTAGATACAGACATGGCTGGCTTCGTGCCGGTAGACACAGACATGGCTGGCATCTCATTGCCAGTGGGACAGGCATAGCTGGCTTTTCATTACCAGTGAGAACAGGCATGGCTGGCAGCGTGCCAGTGGATACAGACATGGCTGGCATCGTGCCGGTGGATACAGACATGACTGGCTTCGTGCCAGTAGATACAGACATGGCTGGCATCGTGCCAGTAGATACAGACATGGCTGGCATCTCATTGCCAGTGGGAACAGGCATGGCTGGCTTTTCATTACCAGTAAGAACAGGCATGGCTGGCATCGTGCCAATAGATACAGACATGGCTGGCATCTCATTGCCAGTGGGAACAGGCATGGCTGGCTTTTCATTACCAGTAAGAACAGGCATGGCTGGCAGCGTGCCAGTGGATACAGACATGGCTGGCATTTCATTGCCAGTGGGAACAGGCATGGCTGGCTTTTCATTACCAGTGAGAACAGGCATGGCTGGCAGCGTGCCAGTGGATACAGACATGGCTGGCTTCGTGCCAGTAGATACAGACATGGCTGGCATTTCATTGCCAGTGGGAACAGGCATGGCTGGCTTTTCATTACCAGTGAGAACAGGCATGGCTGGCAGCGTGCCAGTGGATACAGACATGGCTGGCATCATGCCAGTGGATACAGACATGGCTGGCATCGTGCCGGTGGATACAGACATGGCTGGCATCGTGCCAGTAGATACAGACATGGCTGGCATCGTACCAGTAGATACAGACATGGCTGGCAGCGTGCCAGTGGATACAGACATGGCTGGCATTTCATTGCCAGTGGGAACAGGCATGGCTGGCTTTTCATTACCAGTGAGAACAGGCATGGCTGGCAGCGTGCCAGTGGATACAGACATGGCTGGCATCATGCCAGTGGATACAGACATGGCTGGCATCGTGCCGGTGGATACAGACATGGCTGGCATCGTGCCAGTAGATACAGACATGGCTGGCATCGTGCCAGTAGATACAGACATGGCTGGCATCGTGCCAATAGATACAGATATGGCTGGCATTTCATTGCCAGTGGGAACAGGCATGGCTGGCAGCGTGCCAGTAGATACAGACATGGCTGGCATCGTGCCAATAGATACAGACATGGCTGGCATTTCATTGCCAGTGGAAACAGGCATGGCTGGCAGCGTGCCAGTGGATACAGACATGGCTGGCAGCAAGCCAGTGGATACAGACATGGCTGGCATTGTGCCAGTGGATACAGACATGGCTGACATCGTGCCAGGGGAAGCAGACATGGCTGGCATCGTGCCAGGGGAAGCAGACATGACTGGCATCGTGTCAGTAGATACAGACATGGCTGGCATTTCATTGCCAGTGGGAACAGGCATAGCTGGCAGCGTGCCAGTGGATATAGACCTGGCTGGCAGTGTTCCAGTGGATATAGACATGGCTGGCAGCGTGCCAGTGGATACAGACGTGGCTGGCAGCGTGCCAGTGGATACAGACATAGCTGGTAGTGTGCCAGTGAATACAGACATGGCTGGCAGCGTGCCAGTGGATACAGACATTGCTGGTAGCGTACTAGTGGATACAGACATGGCTGGCATAGCATTCCCAACCGGAGACACTGAAACCTCACTGGGAGACGAGGGCATAGTGATCCCATGATTCACCAGATTTGAGGTGGCTATTCTGCCAGTCTGGATGCCTATGGAGGACACACCAGTACCTCCATAGCGATACCTGGATATATGGTTCCCCTGCCATTGCTTAACAGGTTTTAATACACAATGTTCAATAGTGTGATTTGGATCTGCACAATAAAAACAGAGACCATACAACCTGCGTCTTTCCTTCTCATACATGGATTTGCAAGTAGTGCAGGGTGGTGCTGCATCGTTAGCTGCAGCAGGTGATAGGCTCAGAGCCTCCATTAACCTCTGCAGCTCTTTCAGCATAGCAAGCACCAAGTTCAATACAGCTTCATACATATGAGACATACCTGCCAGCTTCTATTCTGTGACCAGGATAATGTAACGGGGAGCCCCCTATAGGGTGAGGGGGAACCCCCAATCTGCAGAGATGAAGCCTTAAGGACAGGTATACAGCTTCCAGGGAACAAACCAAGATATTAACAGAAACTAGAAAGATCCCTAAGCCCTGACTGAGATCCTTGAAAGATGGTCTCGAAATATTAACTAGGCTAGGTTTGCAAGATGAATAAAACATAAACCAGACAGACAATAAATGCAGGTATACAGATTCCAGGGAACAAACCAAGATATTAACAGAAACTAGAAAGATCCCTAAGCCCTGACTGAGATCCTTGAAAGGTGGTCTCGAGATACTAACTAGGCTAGGCCTGCAAGACGAACAAAACATAAACCAGACATACGATGAATGCAGGCATACAGATTCCTAAGCACGGTACAGTACAGGGGACAGACAGAAGAGAGATCCAAATACAAGAGCCAAAGGTTATACACGGAATATCATAACTAGAGGGGTCAGACAAGAGAGGGATCCTAAATACATGAGCCAGAGGTCATACACAGCAAATCAAAGTAAACCAGCATACAGGGACTAGGCAAGAAAGACTATCCTGGTCCAAGGATCAAGGGGAATCCTGGTCGTACTTATAGGGCAGAACAGGTCATGTGCCCGCAGACCAATTAGCCCAACAGAGGGCCTGCAGGCTGAAAACAAAACAACAGGAATCCCTGCTACCACCAGCAGGGGGCAAGGCCGAGACGTGACACCCCAATAGCTGTCAGTGAGAAGACACAGATTACAATTCCCAGATATCTGCTAGAAGTATGTAGGACCCCATGATAGCTGGCAGTGAGAAGATACAGATTATAATTCCCAGATATCTGATAGAAGTCTGTGAGACCCCAATAGCTGGCAGTGAGAAGACATAGATTACAATTCCCAGATATCTGCTAGAAGTCTGAGACCCCAATAGCTGGCAGTGAGAAGACACAGATTACAATTCCCAGATATCTGCTAGAAGTCTGAGACACCAGTAGCTGGCAGTGAGAAGACACAGATTACAATTCCCAGATATCTGCTAGAAGTATGTAGGACCCCCTGATAGCTGGCAGTGAGAAGACACAGATTACAATTCCCAGATATCTGCTAGAAGTCTGGGAGACTCCAATAGCTGTCAGTGAGAAGACACAGATTACAATTCCCATATATCTGATAGAGGTATGTAGGACCCCATGATAGCTGGCAGTGAGAAGATACAGATTATAATTCCCAGATATCTGATAGAAGTCTGTGAGACCCCAATAGCTGGCAGTGAGAAGACAGATTACAATTCCCAGATATCTGATAGAAGTCTGAGACCCCAATAGCTGGCAGTGAGAAGACACAGATTACAATTCCCAGATATCTGCTAGAAGTATGTGAGACCCCAGTAGCTGTCAGTGAGAAGACACAGATTACAATTCCCAGATATCTGCTAGAAGTCTGAGACACCAGTAGCTGGCAGTGAGAAGACACAGATTACAATTCCCAGATATCTGCTAGAAGTATGTAGGACCCCATGATAGCTGGCAGTGAGAAGCCACAGATTATAATTCCCAGATATCTGCTAGAAGTATGTGGGACCCCCTGATAGCTGGCAGTGAGAAGACACAGATTACAATTCACAGAAATCTGATAGACATCTGTGAGACACCCTGAAAGAACAATCTCCTCTCACTCCTGCAAAAAAAACACGTGCTGGGGCTGCGGGGAAGCCTTAGATAGTGTGCTGCGGGACTTAGCTCTGTGATCCCATGATTGGGCAAAATTTGCCCAATCAGGACTGAGCCCTGATTGGCATATTCTTGCACCTGTCTTGCACCTGACCTGTGGTCAGGTGCAAGGCTGTAGCCAATTACAAGCTACAGGCCAGTGGAAAAGTGCATTGTGGGCGAACACGCGGCGAACACGCAGAAATGTTCAATGTTCGCCGAACGGGCAATGTTCGAATTGAACACATGTTTGGATCAAACCGCCAGGCCATCCCTACCGAACTCCAAGCAGCCAAGGTTTGCTTGAGAAACCTAGAATTTAAAAGGCAGGAACAAAGTTCACATAGGTTCGTTGTATACAGTACATCGGAAGGTGAGGGGTTATCAGTTTGTACAGTAACTTGGGTACTGGCCTTCCTCTGACCTCGCCTTGCCTTAGCTTTAGTTGGTTTTACAGGAGTAGTTCCATAGAAGTGAGCAACTGGAGTCTCACAGGTAACATTCTTCTGCAGGATAGGTAATTCTTCTCGATCTGTGGAAACGGGTATATCAGGAACTGTAAGAGGGTTATGCATATCCAACAATGTGGTTGTGGTTAATCTGTGATGGGTTTGAATGATGGGAGTGTCTAGTTATTCCAGAAATCCTCCTGGAGTAGACAGATATACCTGAGGAAGTATTCAGATTCGAAGCTGGAACAGGTATGGTGGAAGAAATTATATCCAGGTGTGTATCTGAAACAGAAGCATAACGTAGCTGGTGAAGCTGGAGAACTTTCACAGATTGGGTAAGGGCATTGATTTGATTAGCAAGGATAGCCACAGAGGAGGCAATAACAGTGAAATCTTTGGCAGTTATAACTTTTGTGGTCTCTGCTGGTGGTGCATGGGGTGCAGTCTCGAATGCAGGCACTTGGGTGCAGTCTCAGCTGCAGGCACTTGGGGTGCATTCTCGACTGCGGGCACTTGGGGTGCAGTCTCGACTGCAAGCACCTTTGCCTGGACACAGACCTCCTTCTGAACCTCCTCATCAGCGATGGTCTCAGGGTCCCCAAGCTCAACCTCCTGGATAGTTATTGAGTTAACTGTGCCCAGGATGCCTGTGTTAGCAGCACAGGAACATCGAGAACTCTGAGGGGGTTGGCTAGCCAGAATAGAAAATATAGTGCTACAGAACAAACGATGCTTAATAGGTGAGTGACTGGCGGGACTGGAGATGGAGTTGGCGATGGCAATGCCGTTACTTTTCTCTTTTTCATAAATCCATAATAGGTCTTGCAGTGAAAGTAGGTTTCTAGATTCTCGTCACTGGATTCCCACTTTTGATCATAGCGAAGACCTGCGGCTTTGCGAATCACACTTGGCTGGTGAATGGCAATGCCGATATTCCTGGCAGGACCACCTGGAGGCCTTTGGACACGTCTTGCTGTCTGATGTTGGGGTTTATGATGGCACAGGTTCACTGGGGCTGTCTCCACCTCTCTGAGCTGAGGGACAACCATTTATCATCAGGCTCAGAGTCATGCACGGACTGGCACAGTGATGGTGGTGGCAGGTTTTGCCAGGGCATTTGATACACCTTGAAGGAAGCAGGTGCAACTAGTATTTTCTCCACAGGTTGAACGTGGACGGCGCTGAAGAGGAAACAGACATAGAAGCAGGTGAACTGTTACATGCAGGAGTGATGGGAGTAGCAGTCATTGTATGCATCGACTTCACAGGTTGTCTTGCAGCTTTTCTAAGGTTTAATGCCTCTTCAAACTTTTCCAGGTCCTCTCTGCAAACCAGAGTCCCATTTGAGGCATACACACAACCCAGTGGTACCAGGTCTGGGGAGCTGGTGGTAGCAGCAGTCCTTACATGACATGCAGGTTCCGGGGTGGAAGCAGCATCAAACCATACTATATGATCTGGAGGTAGTGGGTGCCATCTCCAGGGGCACGGCAGAGGCAATGTCCATGGTGTTGTCAGGGTCACTCTCTGTTATGGTTTCCACCTCCATGGGGTGAGAGTGTCTTCCTCTCCAGATCTGGCTGCCTGAAACTCTATGCTCCCAGGTCTGGCAAGCAGAGAGGGTAGATTCCCCCTGGGTCTGAGTGCGATTCTGGGTGCTGGAGGTTCTATAGTGGCAGGCCCAGGCCGGGATTCAACCTTTGGAGCAGGAGCCCTTCTGGTTTCATGCCTGGGCGGCCAGGGTTCAGCCATAGGAACAGGGACCCTTCTAGTAACAGGCCTGGGCTGGGGTTTATCCATAGAAACAGGAGCCCTTGTAGTAACAGGCCTGGTTCGGGATTCAGCCGTAGAAACAAGAGCCCTTCTGATTTCATGCCTGGACCGGGGTTCCCTGGAAGGTTTGAACACTGGGGTTTGCCATCTGGTGGTTCTCTCAGGGCACTCTGAGAGCCAGTGAAATGGATGTGCACAATACCAGCAGAGGTCATGGGTCTGCCTTCTGATACAATCCTCAGGCCCTTTGACTTTTTCACGTGGGGCACACGTACCTTGGGAGAGGTGTCTTTTAAATAGTCTTTCAGATCCCACACATCCTCCAATAACTCAACCAACCTATCTTCAATTCCATTCAGGGCTGACAGAATCCCTGCGGGCTCAGTAGTATCTGGCTCCTTGCATTGTGTAAGGGTCTTCAGGTTGGTCTGAACCCAGTATGAGGGAATTCACAGCTACACAAACAGGAAGGACCAGGATATGTGGAATAGGCCTTGGGGTGGCAGACAAGACACAAAGGAGAACACTCCAAAAGAATAGTCAGGGATGGTCTGTAGATCAGAAGGTGGTAGTCGTTCAAATCAGGGGGTCTGGTACGCGAGTGATCAAATAGTTGATATTAGGGAGCTGAAGGAAACAGTTAAAGGGGAGAGGTTCCTAGTGGCACAATGAATTGTTCTGGTGTGGTTCTTAAACCTCCTTAAGACAATCAATGTGTGTTACTGTTTAAAATAGCTGCACATATACTGATACCGTCTAGTAATTATAGCTTAGTATAATGCAACTGCAATAAATATCAGAAAATATCTTATGCGAAGCACAGTACATATAAAGTGCAAATGCAATAACAGGTGTGCAGTAATGCAAAGTGCAGATGCAATATTAAAAGTGCATAGAGTGCAAAAATTCTTAGTAAGATACAACTTAGGATAATACAACTGCAATAAGGTCAAATATATCTTATGCAAAACACAGTACTTGTGTAGCGCTCACTCCCGGAGGAGCCGCTGAAAATGAACCACGGGTCAGTCTCCCCGCACTAGGGAATAAATATACTCCAGCACCGTTGTGGATTTTATAAATTATATTGTTTACTAAAGAAAAAGGCATATAATGAGACACGGTGTTCGTAGCTATATTTACAGTATTTTGTATCGCGGTAAACGCGCAGCGGAAAAAGAAATGCGAGACTTCGTATTTCTGAAAAATGCGCGACCGAACAGAAAAATACAATGCTTCGCAATTCGGGAAACACGCAGCGGAAAACAAAATAAGATGCGAATCTTTTCCCCTTCTTTAGATACTAGGGAGTGAGTCCCGAACAGGTTAAGTCCCGAACTGTGAGTGTATGTGTGTGTTGTGGTACCCGGGTACTATTCAACTGGCCAGTGAATCTTTTAAACGATGTCTTCGACTAGTCAAGTTGGGGCCCTGTGGGTTTCAGAAATAAACAACAGCGCACTTTCTTGACTTTGTAAAACCGGCCTTGGAGGCCTCTCACCCATCCGCTGGATCACCAAGGTTCCGCTGACCCAGGACGTCCCTCCGCTCGATGCCTTGCTAGGATAATGGCTACTGGATCTGTTGTTGGGTTCTCTTTGCTCCGACCGTGGCTTGTCCAGCTACCGCCTGCTCTCCCATCCAATGGACCTGCGGTACTCCTAACTCAGGGGTCCTCTGCTTCCTTGACAGCAGCTTGGGGGATGCCTGTGGATCACTGGCCGGATTCTTACAAGGCTGGGTAACCCCTCTTGGAATCCTGGTAGGCCGCACCTGCGCTCCGGCCTAGTCACTGTTCCACTCTGCAACACTGCATCCTCTCTCATGCACTCCCTGGCGCGCTCTGACAGCTATCTCCACGAGGCTCAGGATGTACAGCGTCTGTGTCCCACCCACTTCCTGTGTCCGTTTGCAAAGCATGCCAGGAAACGTAGTCCCAATATCTTCTGTGTTGGTCCAGCATGCTTACCATGGTCTCTGTCTCCCTCTGGTGGCCATTTCAAATAAATGCAGCAGAACAGTCTTTTTAAACACAGCGCTACACTCTCCCCCCTAAACTCTTGGGTCCTCCCAAGGGCGTGTAACGGGTGCATGTAACGGTCATACATAACACAACATAACATAACAACAGTTGCATTACATTTCTAACTTTAGCCTATATAGTCAGGGTTGAAAACAGGCAGCAAATATCCTCAATCTCACCCAAACCCCTAGACACCTCTGTAAGTAGGGCCGACACTCCAGGAAACCTCCGCACAGTTGTTACAGCTTCCTCTGTGCTATGTCCTGGTGAATCATACGTGAGTCTCTGAGGGGGTCATATTGGCCGTTTAGGTTCAAATTTTTCAGGAACCTCTTCAGTCGGGAGAGCTGACTCTACAGGCTCAATTCTCTCATCAACAATCGGAGCAAACATTTCCTCAGAATATGAGCCCTCCAGTGAAGGCATAGAACTGTAATCTATGGATATTTCCTCTAAAACTTCAGAAACGTCCGGTGCTTGAGTCATCACTTCAGAAATATCAGGTTCTAAAGCACTCCCACTCCAGTCAGAGACTGGCTTGACGCCCTGAGACTCAGGTGTCCACACCCAGCTCAGACTCCAGCCTTCCTCTTCACTGTCTTCTTCACTCTCTCCGACGGGACGTAACTGCCGAGACGAGTAATAGAAGTCGGACGAGATATAGGCAGACCAGGCACAGAGAATTTGTCTCCAATCGGTACTTGTACAGTCTCTCCTGAACGTAGGACCTTCTCTGTCCCTTCCGTTCTCCTCAGCCTTCTTACTTCTGTAGTGGCTCTCTGTTCTTTGACCCTCCGTGGACAGGCCCGTCGTGACATCGAGTGTGCCTTCTTAGGAGCAGGACTCTCCTCTGTGACCAGTGGGGTTAAGAGGTGTCTCAACACATCAGCGTTCATCCCCACTATCATAGAACTTCGATTAGCTCCCGAGGGACGAGGACACACAATTGCCAACGTGTCACATACTCCCGGTTGTCCAGTAATTTCCGAACTGAATTCTAGCTTCACCTGTATATATCCATCGTAGCGAAACTTCTCCATTCCCATACCCCAGATTTCGAGATCCTTCAATTTCTTCAGGGGTATATGCTTCAAATATTTCTGATAGAAGTCTCGGTAAATCAGCGTTACTTGAGCACCCGAATCTAGAAGAGCCTTAGTATAGACTCCTTCCACTTGAACCGGGATGATGGGCAAAGGACCTATCAACTTGTCAGGGAACTTTTTCGTAGTAGCAGGAGAGGTAGACCCAGTCTGTTGTACTCTAACCCTTGTCCTCACATGTGGTGACTGCGGGCGTACATTGTCTTCCAGCGACGTAAGACCAGACCTCCAGGGAGAGGATCTCCTAGGTCTAGCAGGCACATATAGAGACCCTCCCTGTCTCCTTTCTGGGCACTGAGCCTTGAAATGACCGAATTCTCTACAGGCGAAACATCTTCCCCACGAGGATGAGGGCACACTTTCTTCCTGTGGCTCATTTGAAAATCCTCTGTCGGAGGCCACAGCAACCGCTGCTGTTCGTATATCTGAGAGAGACTTCTGTATTTCAGTCTGCACTTCTACTACTTTCAAGATTGCCCGGCATAGGTCCATGTGTGTCTGTTCCATCTTGACTTGGGCTTCTTGTACGCTCGCGAGAGTCTTTTGTATCTCACCATACACCTGGTTTGATGACTTTGGAGTTATCTCCGGCTCATATGTCTCTTCCAGATCTTCTTCATCTGATGCACACTCGTTATACTCTATGGGTTGCGCATAGACCTTTTCTCCCCTTCTTCCAAGCTTCTCTTCCAGAAGGGCTTCTTCCTCCCGAACAACTCGAATCAGTTCTAGGTAATTTAACTCTTTATTACCTTCTCGAGTCCTCAACTGCAACATCACAGGATCTAAAGGTAAGGCACCCTTCAATATCTGACGCATTCTAACCTGATCTACTGTAGTGGGGTCTGTTCCTTTCTTCAACAGTACTTGGTACAGTATCTTATCCAGGCGCCTCATGTATTCTGTCATCTTCTCACCCCTTTTCTGGTAAGTATGCTCATATTGGTACACTAGCTCAGCAGCCTTTTCCGTTCGCCCGAAGACTTCCTGTAATATGTTCAGGTAATCTAGAGCAGTACAGTCTCTCTTGCTCAGCTTCAGATTCCTGACAGCCTCTGACGCAGGTCCCTTTAAGCTCTCAGTAATCCTTTGCTTCTTCTGCGCTTCAGAGACGTCCCACTCATCCAGAGCCTACATCGCTTGTTCTACCCATTCTTCGAAGGTTTCTTCTCCCGCCGGACTTGGCAAGTTTCCTGAAAATTTTTCCAACTTCCGATATCCGAAGCTGATGTAAGAAGGGTGAGCCCTCTGACACTTAACCACTAGGTCTCCAATAGCAGCAATGAACTCCGGCCCGATCATGGCCAGCGGGCTGGATGCAGGAATGTTCGCTGAATCACCACGTGGCTTACTTGGCTGGATCAGACGAACTTCCACGTCGTCGGTTAGCTGTATACCCACGCCCTGAAAACACACAGGAACACCCTTTCTCCACTCGAAAAGAACATACGTGTGAGAAGTCTCTGGATTCACTTTGATGTCCACTAGAAACCCCCGCTGGTCAGGTGCCAACGCTGCCACGGCCAAGCGGATCTGCTCTTCTGCCCAGGTGTCTAGAGGAATATCCATTACTACACTCAACTCTAACTGGCCACCCTGTGCTTTACACCACTCTGCTGCTTCGTCTGGGTCCATATTTAACCCTTTAAATGCGGTTTTTCCAGAGACTGAGATCCTGGAAACGAGCCCCCACGTGTAGCGCTCACTCCCGGAGGAGCCGCTGAAAATGAACCACGGGTCAGTCTCCCCGCACTAGGGAATAAATATACTCCAGCACCGTTGTGGATTTTATAAATTATATTGTTTACTAAAGAAAAAGGCATATAATGAGACACGGTGTTCGTAGATATATTTACAGTATTTTGTATCGCGGTAAACGCGCAGCGGAAAAAGAAATGCGAGACTTCGTATTTCTGAAAAATGCGCGACCGAACAGAAAAATACAATGCTTCGCAATTCTGGAAACACGCAGCGGAAAACAAAATAAGATGTGAATCTTTTCCCCTTCTTTAGATACTAGGGAGTGAGTCCCGAACAGGTTAAGTCCCGAACTGTGAGTGTATGTGTGTGTTGTGGTACCCGGGTACTATTCAACTGGCCAGTGAATCTTTTAAACGATGTCTTCGACTAGTCAAGTTGGGGCCCTGTGGGTTTCAGAAATAAACAACAGCGCACTTTCTTGACTTTGTAAAACCGGCCTTGGAGGCCTCTCACCCATCCGCTGGATCACCAAGGTTCCGCTGACCCAGGACGTCCCTCCGCTCGATGCCTTGCTAGGATAATGGCTACTGGATCTGTTGTCGGGTTCTCTTTGCTCCGACCGTGGCTTGTCCAGCTACCGCCTGCTCTCCCATCCAATGGACCTGCGGTACTCCTAACTCAGGGGTCCTCCGCTTCCTTGACAGCAGCTTGGGGGATGCCTGTGGATCACTGGGTCTCCTTCTTACAAGGCTGGGTAACCCCTCTTGGAATCCTGGTAGGCCGCACCTGCGCTCCGGCCTAGTCACTGTTCCACTCTGCAACACTGCATCCTCTCTCATGCACTCCCTGGCGCGCTCTGACAGCTATCTCCACGAGGCTCAGGATGTACAGCGTCTGTGTCCCATCCACTTCCTGTGTCCGTTTGCAAAGCATGCCAGGAAACGTAGTCCCAATATCTTCTGTGTTGGTCCAGCATGCTTACCATGGTCTCTGTCTCCCTCTGGTGGCCATTTCAAATAAATGCAGCAGAACAGTCTTTTTAAACACAGCGCTACACTTGTAAAGTGCAAATGCAATCCCGGATGTGCAATGCTGCAGTGTGCAGCTGCAGTGATAATAAAGTGTGTATGGTGCAAAATGTGCAGTTGCGTCGAATATCACAATGTGTATTATATTCAGTCCCTATATCAGACTCAAGCAATGACGTCTGGGTAGTTAAGGCTCGAAGAACATGCAACAATGTCCAATGTAAATTAGGGTCCTATATTTGGTGGCCCACTTCCTATGTAAAAAGGTTATGTACATAAAAAGTGCTCAGGAAGTAGTCAGTGTTAACCTTGTGATGGGTGTTTGGAACGTCCCCTGGCGTAAGAGTTCCTCTTTTGGTCCTAGTTGGCTCCCAGTAGGTAGGGCAGAGGAGGAGACAGGAGGGGAGAAAGAAAGATAGTGCAATATTGTCTGAGTAGATTGAGTGGTATAAGGGAATAAAACACACTTACAAATTTTAGGGCCTAATTTGTCCTGGCTCTGGATTGAAGCACCTTTAGGCCAAATAAAGGGTTGCTACTTCCCTTCTTTGCATCACCACAGTTACCTCAAACGAAAAGAAAGGAGAGAGACAGCGCTCTCATGGCATAACATCAACCGGTAACTTTATTGTGTAATAAAACTTGGTCACACTCACCGATTGGGGAGCGTTAACTGTCCAGGCTCAACTGCTTGGCGTATGGTGCTTCTTATTGGTGAGTACCTTGACCTCTTTGTCAGCTTTCTTCCGTGTCTGGATTAGGGATGAGCCAAACACCCCCGAGTTCGGTTCGCATTCGAACTCGAACTTTTCAAAAGTTCAAATTCGAACACGAACACGAACTCAATACAAGTCAATGGGACTCAAAGTTCGATTTTTAGAGTGCCCTCCAAGAGGGCATATATGCTATATATTTGCCATAAAAGGTGTATGGGGGTTCGGGTAGTGCCCCGGCGGACAGGAAACAAGGACAAAAAGTATAAAAAAAAAAAGGTTTTAAAGGGACAGTGAGTTTTCCATGAAATAAGGGTTAAAAATAAAATTCTTTCAAATATCGTGCCTAGGAGGTCCCCATAACCTGCCCGTGAAGTGGTGGATTTGTAGGATGTATAGAAACATTTAAAAACAATGTCCGGGTCCGGGTAGTGCCCTGGGGGACAAGAAACAAGGACAAAAAGTTTTAAAAAAAAGACGTTTTTAACCCCTTCACTGCTGACGACGTGTGGGACACGTCCTTAGTTACTCCTGCTGTATGCTGAGGAGGACGTGTCCCACACGTCATCAGCTTTGCGGGACCCCCGGCGGAATTACTCACCTCTCTGTCCGGGGTCCCACGGCGTTCTGACTAAAGCGTCCTCAGATGCTGAAGTCAAGCTCCTCCCGACGTAAATGATGTCATCGCGCCATGAGTGATGGCGTCATTTCCGGGCGACCCCCGGCAATGCCGGGAGATCGCCTGGAAGGGAGGGGGGATCCGTTCGGATCCCTCTCCCTCCCGATCGGGAGGTCCCACAAAAAAAAGCCAGGCACCGCTTAAAAGGGGAGAGTCTCCCGGAATGATACCCAACATGACCAGGTATAACGTAAAAACAAAAAATTTATTTTTTTGTGTTTATTTTTATTAATGCAGCAATATTGTTCACATTTCAATTATAATGTGATCAATGATGCTGCACTAATGATTTTTTTCTATGGTGTGCGTTTGTTAAAAATCACATAATTCCCCCCAAAAAATTTAATAAGTCCCCATTTCTAATTTTTGTACAACCGCACCCCATAGAAAATATAACCACAAATGTTCATGTGATAAAAGGTGAAAAAAACACTTTAGACGCTGCAGATTATTAAAAATTAAAGTTTTATTGCATTTTTTGTTCTAATATACAGGCAGAACATGACGTATATATATACATATATATATCAATCAAAAGTACCGGGTGGAGTAAAGGTAATGTCACTGCTCTGCATGGAGAGAGCCTGTGGAGTCATGGGTTCGATCCCAGTGAGCAACCTCTCCAGTAAGTGTCCTTGGCAAGACACCTAACGGTACATTCTCGCCACCCAGGACATACTTGAAAACAAGAGAAATCTTAATGTATCATTCCTGGTAAAATTCTTTCTCAAAAAAAAATAAAAAATGATATATTATGAATCTGCCGAGTCTGCCGGAAAGAACGATATATAGTATGTCTGGGTTGTATAATAAAATGTGGCTTCAAATCGCGTTTAAACATGATGAGCGAAAGCGATAAAAATTAGCTCAGCACACAGTGGTGAAAAGGAACAGTGAGTTTTCCATAAAATAAGGGTTAAAAATAAAAACGAAAAATTCCTTCAAATATCGTGCCTAGGAGGTCCCCATAACCTGCCCGTCATGTGGCGGATTTGTAGGATGTATGGAAACATCACCATCACAGCACAGACCAACACACGACACCTGGCACCTCCAGTCTGCATACAATGTATCAAATTCCTGAGACAGACTAATTAGAAGCACATGTTATTTCCAAACACTAATTAAACACCTGTTGTTTACGCCGTTAGAGAACACAGGTCATTTAGAGGTGAGAATCTTTGCACGTAGACATTATTTTTTAATTCAATATCTAATAAACCGTTGCTTATAATATTCTGCAGTAAAGAGTCTCTTTATTTCTAGATTTTTTGGTATTTTTTAAGCATTTTTTATACTTTTTTCCCATTTTTCTTTTCGAACTCGAACCGAACACGCCAAAAAGTTTGCAGTTCGCGAACTTGCGAACGGCCAAAGTTCGAATCGAACTCCGAACTGATCGAACCGAACAGCTCATTCCTACCTACAACTACTGTGTTTTGCACAAGATACTGTATATTTGACCTTATTGCAGTTGCAAAATCTTTCCTAAGTTGTATCTTACTAGGAATTTTTGCACTATATGCACTTTTAATATTGCATATGCACTTTGCATTACTGCACCCCTGTTATTGCATTTGCACTTTATATGTACTGTGCTTCGCATAAGATATATTGTGATATTTATTGCAGTTGCATTATCCTAAGCTATAATTACTAGAAGGTATCAGAATATGTGCAGCTATTTTAAACAGTAACGCACATTGATTGTCTTAAAGAGGTATAAGAACCACACCAGAACAATTCGTTGCGCCACTAGGAACCTCTCCCCTTTAACTATATCGTATTTAGCATACTTTTTTCGAGAGTCTGTGCTTTTTCCCAATCGGCAGCACACCACGTAAGTTTTGTACTACTAGAAATTTGCGCCTTCACTGATTTCTCTTTAAGCTCAGGGAAACAGGTCTGGTTAGAACAAAGCTAAGAAACGTAATTCAGGAGCATTGCTGAATGGGAAGAGGAGAGCTTTATTCTGGATGGAGGGCGTGGTGTATGTTTGTGCTTAACTTTTTGTGTACTTGAGCACGGTGCAGAACACAGGGCAGCACTTTACATGTGACTGCCTGAGCATTGATGGTATGCAAGATACAGTCAGCAGCGTGGACATGACACAGTTAGCAGCATGGGCATGACAATATTCAATTAAATATTAGGCAAATACCTAAGAAAAACCTCAAGGACATTCTTGAAACCAGTTTAGCACTGAAACTAACACACATGTAGATCAAAATTAATCAGTTACCCAATCCGATGCAACTCAAGGGGTCCTATTACAATCTTTGCGTTAAAACGCTTGCACAACATGTGAATTTGTGCGCCAAGCGTTAAACATTAACGCACGGAAATCAACGCTGGAATTACAATCCTCGCACATTTTTTCATCCATCGAGTAATAACGCGTGTTAAACGGATGCGCACAAATGCACGGGCAGTAACTTTGCCCGCAGAAATCAGCCGGGGGCTCACCCGAGCCTGGAGGCCGGTCGAGCAGCTTTCTCGGCCGGGCCTCCAGGCCCAAGATGCGCATGGCTGATTGGTTGCACCTACATACTCACCTACATCTTCCTACTTTGGCCCCGAGCTCCAGCAGTGACCGTCCTCCGGCTCCAGCCAAAGGACGGTCACCACTGGAGCTCAGGGCCGAAGTAGGAGGATGTAGGGGAGTATGTTGCCTACACATACTCCCTTACATCCTCCTACTTTGGCCCTGATCTACAGTGGTGACCGTCCTCCGGCTGACGCAGGCTGCTCGGCCATCCTCCAGGCTCAGGTGAGCCCCTGGAGACCAATGGAGAGAGGACACTGGATGCAGGAGGACTGCCACCGGTGGAGGACTCGGGCCGATGTAGGCGAGTATGTGTAGGCAACATACTCACCTACATCCTCCTACTTCGGCCCTGAGCTCCAGTGGTGACCGTCCTCTGGCTGTTGCAGGCTGCTCGGCTGGCCTCCAGGCTCACCCGGGGGCTCGCCTGAGCCTGGAGGACGGCAGAGTAGCCTGTGACAGCCGGAAGACTATCACCGCTGGAGCTCAGGGCTGAAGTAGGATGATGTAGGTGAGTATGTGTAGGCAACTAAGCCCAGGCCAAGCCGGGAGCTTGCCTGAGCTTGAAAGACGGCAGCTCAGCCGGCCTCCATACTCAGGCGAGCCCCCCGGAGTCTCCAAAAGGGAAATTTTCTTTCTTTTATTTTTTTTTGTTTTGACTGAATTTCCATTTCGGCCAAAACCGAAAACACCATTTTCGGCCAATAATTTTCGCCGAAATTTTGGTGCATCCCTAGTTCGCACAGGTTCACCTGCAGTAGACGATTACGTGCGTTTGTTGCGCTGACATTGTAATATGACGTTCAGCGCAAAGGGTTTTACCCCTCGCGTTAATGTGTTTTTGCGCCAGGACAAACGTTTGCACGAAGATTGTAATAGGGCTCAAGGCATTTATAGGCAGCCAAGATGGAACACACCTGTGAACAGGGAGGGTTGCATACCAAATGAGAGTTGTGTGTTGCCTAGTCAGCAATTAATGTATTATTTAATCAACAGGATACAAGAACGATTGGTGAAAGTAAAGGAGAAAAACTTCATTCAACCTGTTACAGGGTTATTCAGAGAGAGAGGTGAAAAGCAGGAGAATGGCTGGAGAATGGAAAATTCTAGGTCAAAATAGCCGATTTGGAAAGTGAGATAAATTTGGAGAATTTTTCTGGTTTGGCTATTTTGACCTAGAATTTTCCATTCTCCAGTCATTCTCTTGCTTTTCACCTCTCTCTGAATAACCCTGTTAGTGAAAACTATATACAGTTGTGTTCAAAATTATTCAACCCCCAATGCTGTAAAGGGTTTTAGGGAATTTAGTGTACATTTGTAATTGTATTCAGAATGAAATCCTACAAGGACTTTTTAACCACTGCTGGTATGCGGAGGACGCGCTGAGCGCGTCCTCCCTTTGGGGTCAGTGTTCGGCCGGGTTCCGGCCGATCGCTGGCCCCCCCGGTGCGGGCTGACATCCTCGATGTCAGCCCAGCATCCGGAACCGCAGCCGCTGAAATTAGGTGTCATCGCGGCAGCGCGATGACACCTAATTCAGGCGCCCCCCCCGCATGTGCGGAGGAGGCGCCTGAAAGGGAGGGGGAGAGGTCCTTCGGACCTCTCTCCCTCCCGATCGGCGGCGTTGCGGGGGTTAACCCAGGCACCATTTGGAAGGGCACAGCCTGCCCTTCCAAATGGTGCCTGGCATTAACCCCTGGGGAGCTGGATCGCGAATCGGTGTTGAAAAGCGCCGGTTCGCGATCCTTTCCCGGAGCTGGCTGACATCTTGGATGTCGGCCAAGCCTCCGGGAACTCCCCCTGAGGACTGACGCCAGTCCTAGAGTTAACCCCTAACTGCCACCAACGTTGGAGATAGGGAGTTCCAATGAACTCCCTATCTCCCGATCCGTGGCAGCTAGGGGTTAAAGTTTGGTATGGTTGGATCGGCCAGAGCATGGCCGTTCCAACGATACCAAACTCGAATGTGAAAAAAGTTTTTTTAAAAAAATAAAATTAAAATTAAAAATAAAAATATATTTAAAAAAAATTATAAAAAAAAAAACAATTTTTTTTTCTTTTTTTGGTTCGTTAATGCAGCAATATTGTTCCCATTTCAATTATAATGTGAACAATGATGCTGCAGTAACGATTTTTGTATGCGGTGCGTTTGTTAAAAATCGCGTAATTTTTCCCCGAAAAAAAATGTAACGAGACCCCATCTCTAATTTTTTTAACAAGCGCGCACCCCATACAAAATATAACCGCAATTGCTCGCATGTTAAAATGTGAAAAAAAAACACTTTACACGTTGTAAATTATTGAAAATACATATTTTATTGCATTTTTTGTTATAATATACAGACATGACATAACGTATACATATAATAATAACATATTATGAATCTACCGAGTCTGACAGAAAGAACGATATATAATATATCTGGGTAATATACGAAAATAAGCCTTCAAAACACGTTTAAACATGATGAGCAAAACCGGTAAAAAATGACCTCAGCACAGAGGTGTGAAAAGCCTCAGCAGCGAAAGGTTAAAGAACCATATGCAACTAAAATGACATCAATTGGTTTTGTAATACAGTAGTAAATGTTTCTTTTGTGAATTCTTCATTGACACAATTATTCAACCCCTTAAAGACTACCACTCTGAAGAACAGAGGTTCATTCAAGTGTTTTCAATCAGGTATTGAAAACACCTGTGGATGTCACAGAGCAGCAATAAAGCCTAATAAGCACCAATTAGGCAGCTTTAAAATGACTGTGATACTCAGCTCCTTCTAGACATTTACTGGTGTGGTTACAAACATGGTGAAGTCTAGAGAATGGTCCAGGAAGACAAGAGAAGAGGTGATTACTCTTCACAGGAAGGGCAATGGCTATAAGAAGAATGCAAAGATGTTAAACATACCAAGAGAGACCATAGGAAGCATCATTCACAAATTCAAGGCAAAGGGCACTGTTGAAACGCTACCTGGTCGTGGCAGAAAGAAGATGCTGACTTCGACTGCTGTGCGCTACCTGAAGCATAGAGTGGAGAAAAGTCCCCGTGTGACTGCTGAGGAACTGAGAAAAGATTTGTCAGATGTGGGTACTAAAAGTTTCAGCTCAGACAATACGGCGCACACTGCGTAATGAAGGCCTCCATGCCAGAACTCCCAGGCGCACCCCCTTGCTGTCTCCAAAGAATAAGAAGAGTCGACTGCAGTATGCCAAAAGTCATGTGGACAAACCACAGAAGTTTTGGGATAGTGTTCTGTGAAACAAAATTAGAACTGTTTGGGCCCATGGATCAACGCTATGTTTGAGGAGGAAGAACAAGGCCTATGAAGAAAAGAACACCTTGCCTACTGTGAAGCAAGGCGGGGGGTCAATCATGCTTTGGGGCTGTTTTGCTTCTGCAGGTACAGGGAAGCTTCAGCGTGTGCAAGGTACATGAATTCTCTTCAGTACCAGGAGATATTGGATGACAATGTGATGCAGTCCGTCACAAACCTGAGGCTTGGGAGACGTTGGACCTTTCAACAGGACAATGATCCCAAGCATACCTCCAAGTCCACTAGAGCATGGTTGCAGATTAAAGGCTGGAACATTTTGGAGTGGCCATCGCAGTCACCTGACTTAAATCCATTTGAGAACCTCTGGTGGGACTTAAAGAAAGCAGTTGCAGTGCGCAAGCCTAAGAATGTGACTGAACTGGAGGCTTTTGCCGATGACGAATGGGCGAAGATACCCGTAGATCGCTGCAAGACACTTGTGTCAAGCTATGCTTCAAGTTTAAAAGCTGTTAGTACAACATCCTTTTACAGTTATAAGTACTAAGATTGAATGTCACTTGGGGGTTGAATAAAACCGATAATGATGTGAGCACAGAAAATACATTTGTGGTTATTTCATTATAAATGTTATGTTATATTTGTCTGACCTACACGTGCCTCTTTGATTTAATTGTAAGCAAGATGACTGAATGATCAAAATCAATGTCAAACTGGCCAAAACACTCAATTTCAGTGGGGGTTGAATAATTTTGAACACAACTGTGTAATATATATATATATATATAAAAATTCGAAAAAGAGAGACCGCACCACGGAGTCTAAGTAATCACAATTTAATGGATAAACGAATATTTGCTTCAACGTTTCAGTCCGACATGGACTTTCTTCAGGAATATACAACACAACAATAAAGACATGCATTTTATAACCCAGAAAACAACATACACACCTGTGAACTCTGTTGGAAACGCCGCCCTGTGCACGCCGCCGAAGACCGGAAGTCCTGTGCCCGGCGGTCAGACAACCGCAACCATGGCAACAGGACGCCGGCCCCAGACGCGGACACAGCTCAGCGTAAGACCAGCGCAATATAAAAAAACAAAAAGAACAACCAATATAAAGTGGCTCAGTAACAAAAACGTAAAAGAAAGAATAAAGCTGTGGACGCATACAGCAGAAATAAAAAAACCGGAACAACAAAAAAACACAAAAAATAATAATAATCAAGCGGCTAAGAGATCAATGCACATGAAAAACAGATCACGTGACCAACACGTACTTTTGTTAGTGATATATAAAGACCACCTATGTAGCTAAAACATAGTATAATGATAAAGACCAAAGAGGACTAAACTACATGCATTGGTAACCCGCAGCAAGATCTCAGCTTACCCTGAATATAGACAATCTGCTTACAATAAATGTTACTGTATAGATGTAGTAAATAATGTTTCAATATAATGAACAAATGAGGTCACTCGGATCCCCAAAAAAACTCGCTGTTATAAAATAAATGCACCAAAATACGACGGAAATAGAACAATGGAAGATTCCTACCTGGATGGAAGAAAAGAACCAAAAGAGTGACACTCATTTAGTCCTTTGGGGGACAAAGTATCGAGCGTAAATATCCAAAAAGCCTCTCTACGCAAAAGCGCTCCTGCCCTGTCCCCCCCGCGTGGG
Organism: Leptobrachium leishanense; assembly: GCA_009667805.1. Taxonomy (NCBI): domain Eukaryota; kingdom Metazoa; phylum Chordata; class Amphibia; order Anura; family Megophryidae; genus Leptobrachium; species Leptobrachium leishanense. The sequence goes on along the minus strand of CM019073.1, from coordinate 70,710,431 downwards.
GACGCTGGAACATGGTCAATAAGTCTCACTCTCATGGTGGATAATGCATGGCCATACTCTTTGAAGTGTCTCGCCACTGGCTGTGGACTTTCCCTACCACTCAATGCTGCCCTTATGGAGGAACGATGGTTAGCCATACGGGTCCGTAGGTCCGTAATAGTTTTCCCTACATAGGCCAACCCACACGGACACGTTAATAAATAGACTATAAATGTAGTGGTACATGTTAAATGATGCCTAATCCTAAAAATACGTCCTGTGTGTGGATGCTGAAAAGACCTGCATGGATTAAGAAAATTACACGTGGTGCAGCCCAGACAGCGATAGCATCCTGGGTTAACCCCTAGTGTGCCCAGATTCCGTGTATATTGATCAGTGTGAACCAGCAGATCTCTCAGATTTTTGTTCCGTTTATAACACATCATAGGTGGCTGCCGAAACTTGCCGTCCAAACCAGCATCACCCTGCAGCATACGCCAATTACGACGTATGCAGCAGTTAATACGCCTCGACTGTGTGCTATACTTTTGTGGGAACAAGAATCTGAGGGATTGAGTTTCCTTACGTGCTGGTTCACTCATCTCATATTTGTCCTGTGCTTTAACCAAAGCTGCATCAAGTATCAAGTCAGAGTAACCCCGTTCAAGAAAGCGGAGTCGCATGTGATCTATCTGTGTCTCTCGTATCACTGCGTTGGAATTACTCCGAAGCACTCTTAAAAATTGGGATATAGGTAAAGACTCCTTTAGTTTAAACGGATGAAAACTTCGATTGTGCAAAATAGTATTACGGTCTGTGGGTTTGCGGAACAGCGAGAAAGCTATGCTATCCCCTGTTCTAAAGATGTTAAGATCTAAAAATTCAACCCGCTGGGAATCACAATGGTATGTAAAACGTACAGTAGAAGACAAATCGTTCAAGAGTGCCATTTTGTGTTCCAATTGTACTCTATCCCCGTCCCAAATGATAAGGATATCGTCGATAAACCTATGGTAGGCCCTTAACCCATCGGAAAAAAGCGGTACAATATGTTTAGTCTCGTAAAGAAACATAAAGGCGTTGGCGTACATAGGTGCCATAGGGGCACCCATTGATGTCCCCCTGCACTGACGATAGAATTTATTCTCAAAACGAAAGTAATTGAGACGTAAGGACAACCGAAGCAACTCAATGACAAAATCAACATCCCATTCAACCACAGCCGAGGTGTTCTCCAACACCCATCTAGCAGCCTCGACACCATCATCATGAGGGATGATGGTGTAGAGGCTGCGGACATCAATGGTGATAAACAAAGTATGTTCGGACAGAGAGATAGACTCAATTTTCTCAATAAGGTCAGAAGAATCCCGGAGACAATATGGCAACTGCATGACAGGCACTTTAAGCGCCTTATCAATGAGCTGCCCCAATGGCTCCAATAGGCCACCAATAGCCGAAACTATCGGCCTCCCTGGTGGACACACCGACCGTCCTTATGCACCTTTGGTAACGTGTACAAAATAGGGACTCGCGGATATTCAACAATAAGAAATTCCTTCATTTGTACAGTAATAAGTTTCCTATCAAGCGCATTGGCCACCACTTCAAAGACACTTTTTTTAAACACCGGAGTAGGATCAACATGACATAATTCATACGTATCAGTATCCATAAGTTGACTAAGGATTTCTTCTCTGTAATAACTGTAGTCTAGAACTACAACACCGCCCCCCTTATCGGCGGGGCGTATAGTAATAGAATGGTCTGAGCGTAAACTCTTAATGGCATTCCTCTCTAATCTAGTTAGATTCCCCACTGACTTAGATTTTTTCCGCAAGATGGTACTCGTTTCTTTATTGACAGTCTGGAGAAATGTTTTAATAGAGGCATTGTTGGAGATCGGGTCAAAATTACTCTTAAGGCCAAGTACAGTCCGTCCTGGCTCATCCGAGCTAGGAGATGAACCAAAGAACTCCGCCAATCTCAAGGTACGACCGAACTTATATTGGTCCACTTCCCACTCGAAGACATCAACAGGTGCAGAAGGTACGAAACTTAGCCCTTTGGAGAGGATGCTCAGTTCAGGGGCAGTGAGGGAGCGCTTCGAAAGATTGTAAACTGAGGTTATCTCTGATTCTTGGGGGGTCTCCCCCTGGGACCTTTGGGACCTCCACTTCCCCTTATGCCCCCGGCGTGAACGCCCTCCCCTCCTCCTCCTTGCCGAGGGGATGATCTCGTTTCTCGCACCAGACCAAGTCCCGGTTCTAAAAAAGACGGTGTGCCCATATCCATAGGCTTAGTAGACATCCTAGGGTGGAGAGCAGTAGTTTCAGTCTCCGATGTCGACTCTCCTGAGGTATAATCAATTGTTGCTTGAGCCGGTCTCCTAATATTGAATCTACGGGTTGGTCTCCTCCCCGTCTCCATGCCGGACAGCCATCGGTAAACTCTTTGCTCCGTGTAGTCGTAATTCACACGATCCAATTTATCTCGCTTAAAGCGTATTAAATCATTGCGATATTTAGCCAAATCTGTTGTCAATTGAGCAATCAGGTGTTGGTTATCTAGAGCTTTAAGGTCAGTCTCATGCTTAGACTCTAGCTCAATGATTTTAGCTTTGATCACCTTCAATTCTCTCCCAACCTCTTCAATCACCAACAAAATTAAGTCCATTGAGCATTTATTTAAAATAGCTATCCAACGCCGACAGACCTCTGGGTTCTTTCGACCTATTGTAGGCTGATTGCGAATCCTAAAGCCTCGAGGAATCTTTTTAAGTCGATGGTAATCTGACAAATAAGTGCCATGCAATTCAAGGTCAATCTGTTTCTGTTTTAAGCGTTCTAAATCTTAGACAATTTTGCCTGGGTCTGATGGTGTCGGCCAATCAGCATCAGATTGTGGCCATAGTATATCGGCAGCTTGCTCATCTGAATAATGCCAGGTCTCAGCGTGCTCAACGAGGCCTCCAGCCCGAGCAAGAAAATCCTCCATCGTACTCACAGTTCCGTCGTATTGTTCACAGGTTACTTAAAAATTCACAGGTGCCGGGGTAGACACGAACGGCAGCGGATACCCCGCACTCCAAGTGTGGATATAGATAGGTGCTCCGGTGCTGGAATCAAGCCGATGCATAAGTAAAAATTCGAAAAAGAGAGACCGCACCACGGAGTCTAAGTAATCACAATTTAATGGATAAACGAATATTTGCTTCAACGTTTCAGTCCGACATGGACTTTCTTCAGGAATATCAACACAACAATAAAGACATGCATTTTATAACCCAGAAAACACATACACACCTGTGAACTCTGTTGGAAACGCCGCCCTGTGCACGCCGCCGAAGACCGGAAGTCCTGTGCCCGGCGGTCAGACAACCGCAACATGGCAACAGGACGCCGGCCCCAGACGCGGACACAGCTCAGCGTAAGACCAGCGCAATATAAAAAAACAAAAAGAACAACCAATATAAAGTGGCTCAGTAACAAAAACGTAAAAGAAAGAATAAAGCTGTGGACGCATACAGCAGAAATTCTTACGAGACTAAACATATTGTACCGCTTTTTTCCGATGGGTTAAGGGCCTACCATAGGTTTATCGACGATATCCTAATCATTTGGGACGGGGATAGAGTACAAATTGGAACACAAAATGGCACTCTTGAACGATTTGTCTTCTACTGTACGTTTTACATACCATTGTGATTCCCAGCGGGTTGAATTTTTAGATCTTAACATCTTTAGAACAGGGATAGCATAGCTTTCTCGCTGTTCCGCAAACCCACAGACCGTAATACTATTTTGCACAATCGAAGTTTTCATCCGTTTAAACTAAAGGAGTCTTTACCTATATCCCAATTTTTAAGAGTGCTTCGGAGTAATTCCAACGCAGTGATACGAGAGACACAGATAGATCACATGCGACTCCGCTTTCTTGAACGGGGTTACTCTGACTTGATACTTGATGCAGCTTTGGTTAAAGCACAGGACAAATATGAGATGAGTGAACCAGCACGTAAGGAAACTCAATCCCTCAGATTCTTGTTCCCACAAAAGTATAGCACACAGTCGAGGCGTATTAACTGCTGCATACGTCGTAATTGGCGTATGCTGCAGGGTGATGCTGGTTTGGACGGCAAGTTTCGGCAGCCACCTATGATGTGTTATAAACGGAACAAAAATCTGAGAGATCTGCTGGTTCACACTGATCAATATACACGGAATCTGGGCACACTAGGGGTTAACCCAGGATGCTATCGCTGTCTGGGCTGCACCACGTGTAATTTTCTTAATCCATGCAGGTCTTTTCAGCATCCACACACAGGACGTATTTTAGGATTAGGCATCATTTAACATGTACCACTACATTTATAGTCTATTTATTAACGTGTCCGTGTGGGTTGGCCTATGTAGGGAAAACTATTACGGACCTACGGACCCGTATGGCTAACCATCGTTCCTCCATAAGGGCAGCATTGAGTGGTAGGGAAAGTCCACAGCCAGTGGCGAGACACTTCAAAGAGTATGGCCATGCATTATCCACCATGAGAGTGAGACTTATTGACCATGTTCCAGCGTTCCCACGCGGGGGGGACAGGGCAGGAGCGCTTTTGCGTAGAGAGGCTTTTTGGATATTTACGCTCGATACTTTGTCCCCCAAAGGACTAAATGAGTGTCACTCTTTTGGTTCTTTTCTTCCATCCAGGTAGGAATCTTCCATTGTTCTATTTCCGTCGTATTTTGGTGCATTTATTTTATAACAGCGAGTTTTTTTGGGGATCCGAGTGACCTCATTTGTTCATTATATTGAAACATTATTTACTACATCTATACAGTAACATTTATTGTAAGCAGATTGTCTATATTCAGGGTAAGCTGAGATCTTGCTGCGGGTTACCAATGCATGTAGTTTAGTCCTCTTTGGTCTTTATCATTATACTATGTTTAGCTACATAGGTGGTCTTTATATATCACTAACAAAAGTACGTGTTGGTCACGTGATCTGTTTTTCATGTGCATTGATCTCTTAGCCGCTTGATTATTATTATTTTCTGTGTTTTTTTGTTGTTCCGGTTTTTTTATTTCTGCTGTATGCGTCCACAGCTTTATTCTTTCTTTTACGTTTTTGTTACTGAGCCACTTTATATTGGTTGTTCTTTTTGTTTTTTTATATTGCGCTGGTCTTACGCTGAGCTGTGTCCGCGTCTGGGGCCGGCGTCCTGTTGCCATGGTTGCGGTTGTCTGACCGCCGGGCACAGGACTTCCGGTCTTCGGCGGCGTGCACAGGGCGGCGTTTCCAACAGAGTTCACAGGTGTGTATGTGTTTTCTGGGTTATAAAATGCATGTCTTTATTGTTGTGTTGATATTCCTGAAGAAAGTCCATGTCGGACTGAAACGTTGAAGCAAATATTCGTTTATCCATTAAATTGTGATTACTTAGACTCCGTGGTGCGGTCTCTCTTTTTCGAATTTTTACTTATGCATCGGCTTGATTCCAGCACCGGAGCACCTATCTATATCCACACTTGGAGTGCGGGGTATCCAGGTTTTTCTATATATATATATATATATATATATTTTTTTTATATATGTGACGTAGTGCATGGAGGGCACTGTGTATTTGTATACTGTATATTGTTTAAGTTGTAGGCATTAAAGTGCTACCCAGATGTGCAGCCTTCCTGATTTGCTCTAACAGCTGTTCGTTCTCATTATTATCTATATTAGGTGGTTTATAGCATATGCCAACCAACAGTTTACTTCCCTGTTTATTCCCCAAACAGATATTTACACATAAAGATTCCACATTTCCCTCCTCGCTTAATTACATATTTAATATATAGATATATAAGTGGGAATTAATACCTTTAAATTAATATGTATTCATTTGGCAGAATATTATGTCACTTCTATTTTAAAATACGTTAATAACGCATGGATATAAGTAATCATAAAATAAGACTTTATTACACATATAAATTAGTAGTTCACTAAAATAATTAGTACATTTACATGTATAATATATTCACTAATACATTTGCACATTAATGCGTAAAATGTTTAGGATTATAAATTATTTAGTAATATATATTTTGTTGATAGGAAGATATTTTTTAAAATATATTTTTAATATTTTTTCATATATTATTTATATCATTAATATTTATATAATATAAAAATTAATTCTCGTTATTAGTAGTATTTTAGTACACTATTAATAGCATAATTAGTAAATAATTAACAGTGGTTATTAGTCTTTTGTTTACCTACTATCAGTCTTGTGATTTATCGGACCATTACTATTTATTTATTAATAGTTTATATATATCCCATGTTTAGATAATATATTTAGTGCATAATATTAAAAACAAAGATGATGATAATCAGTTTTTTCTTATATTGACAAATTTTATTTCAAAAGAAAAAGGTCATCAGAAAACAGACAGGACAGCTCAGCGGCCACGCAGGGCCAAGTAGTCTCAAAAAGCACAATACAATAACAAGAATATACAAAAAATACATCTGAAAAAAAAAGGAAAACAAAAAGGGGTACACACACCGAAAGTACACCAGTACCCAAAAGTAAAGTAATAAAAAAATAAATATATATTAAAAAAGGAGGTGAAAAAGATGGCAAAGGCCCAATACGTGACCATCCTGGCACACTCCAGGGAGCCCAAAGGACAATAGGAGGCCAAGGAAGAGTGCAGGTCACAAGGCAAGGACACTCGAGGGCCAGGTATGGAGGGCAGAGCTATGGTGGACTGGCCACCACAAGGGCACACCCTGAGGTAGCCCCAAGACACCAAAAAAAGGAAGAGGGGGAGGGAGCCTGTAGCATGATCCAGCATGCCATAAATAAAAAAAATGGGTATGACAAAAATGGGGAAAGAGTCCGCTAGAGAAACAAATAGGAAAAGTCAGAATCTCAAAAAAAACAGCCTGGAAGGGTCTCATCAATAGGTGGTGTGTGTGGGGGGATGTCAAGAGTGAAACAAGTGGGGGGAATCTCCCAAACACGTAGAGAATAAAACATAGGGAAGTCTCTTTATCCTGGATCTGCCGACGGCTGTAGAATTGCACCAGGCAGAGCATCGCACAGCAGGCTGACCACAGCAGGTGAAGATCGCAGGGCAAGTAGGTCACGGATAGCCCCCATCATCATATCCTCTGGGCCTTTGGAGAAAACCAAGCGCAGCACCCTCCTTGGGACCGGCTTGATGAACCCAGACATCACCTCTGCCGCGGGCAACAGGGGGCATACTGTCTCCAGGCACCCGTCGATGACTGTCAGGGGCACCACAGTCTCGACAGGCACCACTCGGGTAGGCAGCTGGCATCCAACAGGCAGATAGTTGTCATCAGTTCCAGGTGTCATTGCCAAAGGCAGAGAGGCCTGCTGTAACTCAGCATTGGGGCTACCGCAGATAGTTAGCCGCTCCGCAGCTTCCCCCACCAGCAGATTACCAGATGTGTCATGCCTGCTTGGGGCAGCAGCAGCCCCCACTCCCTGGCCGGTCTGAAGTGCCTCCATCATCCGACGAAGCTCCCTCTCGTCAGTGGGCTCTCCGCATCCCCTGAAACATAGCCAGCCAAAGGTCGACATGAGATAACACAGCCGAACATTCATTCGTGGCAGAGGGAGGTGCGTCAACTCGGCACCCACCGCCAAACTTATCATCCTCTCCCGTCATCCAGGAGACACAGGTCCCCTAGCTCCGCAGCCCAATATCTCCAGGTTGCACTTCAAGACGGAGTCTCCGGGAACTAGGCCTAAAGGCCCCAAGATGGCCGACAGCTGACACTACAGCAGTAACCACAGAGGCACCCATTCCCAAAGTCAGCACAGACCCCAGGATAACGGGCAAAGTTGTGAGGGTGTCACTAAAGAGTCGAGGTGAGAGGGAAATAGCACTCAGAGTGATGAATAATCATCAAAAAGTAGAGAACTGTCTTGTCCAGTGATTCCAGGGGGGTCACATGCCGCTCCAGGGGATGCCCAGCACCAGGCAGCGCCATCCGCGTGTTGGCTAGCTGGGTGCCAGGTGATGTATAGGCAATGGGAAGTTGTGTGAGTGGCCAGTCGGTGGGGCATGGCATGATGACTCGTAGCGGCGAAGCTTAAAGCCAGACCGCTTGAACTTACTCATTGCCCTAACGTGGAGTTACTTCCCAGCGCTTGGTGATTTTGATTCACTTAACTGATTCAACTCCTGGCTTTTCTGAGAACCCTCTATGTGTACAGACTCTGCATTCACTGACTACCCCAATTTGTGTACCGATTTCTGGCTTGCCTGAGAACCCCGATTTGTGTAACGATTTTGGCCTGTCTGAGAACCCTGATTTGTGTACTGATCCAGGTCTATCTGAGGACCCTGCTTTGTGTATCAACATTGGTGTGTCTGTTAACCGCTATTCATATACTGACTCCCCTGAATCTAATGATGATTGCTGTATTATATCTGTGATATTTGAGATACAATTTGTATATCAAGCTATGTTATAAAAGAAAAAAGAAGAAAAAAGAGAGAAAAGAAAAGGGAAAGAGGGTGCCTCCACCCTCAAACAAGAATATGTCTCCATTATACTCTGGAAATCAACCAAGGAACACACTAGCCTGACCCCCCCCCCCGCCCCCAGATCTTATGGTATGTCTGCATGGTGCCATGTAACCTAGCAGACAACTCGTCCATGACTCGCACCTCCTCGTTTATTTTCTTCACTCTCTTCCAAAGAGGAGGGTCTGTTGAGCGCCATGATTTGGCCATAGCCATTCTAGCCGCCAAGGCAATTTTAGAAAGAAGCCTATTATGCTGTTGTGATAACTCCATCAAAGGGCGCCCCATAAAGAATGACCATGGGTCCAATGGAATAGTACATGCCAAAACTCTAAAGGCTAAAGTGCAAACCCTCTCCCAAAAAGGGTGAATGACAGGGCATTACCACCACATATGGGCATGGGTGCCCTTATCACCACAATTCCTCCAGCAGGTATCAGGAACTGCTCTATTAACCCTATGAAGAGAGGCCAGAGTCACGTACCATCTCATCATTGTTTTATAGGATTGTTCCTGTAATCCAACAATGATAGAGGATTTGGAAATAGCATCCCATATGTCCATCCAGTTGTCGGTCTCCACGTGACCTATTTCGTGTTCCCAGTTTGTCATATATATAATAAATATATATAATTATCAGTTCTTATCCCTTTTATAAATAGAGATTTATACATCCCATATTAACTTTATATTCTGTATACCTAAATAGTTCCCCCCTTTTCATTATATTATGCTAGCCCATTTATATTAGTAAAACCAAGTTCTACGCTATTAGTTAACGTAGGACCAATTAAAATTATCCCATATTTCTTTCTATTTTAAATAGTTATATATATAGCTAGGAGTTAATGAGAAGGCCCATTGTGAGACTTATGGTTAAGAAAGGCTCTGTTTGGACCTATAGTTTTGGGGGACCTTTATTATGAAAGTAATAGAATATCGACCATCAATTAGAACTTCCGTGTTCCAGGTAGATCGTAAATAAAGTGCGTGAGTCTAAGTTGGCGGAGGGCGTATTGCCACTTCCACGTTTCAAGGTGAACCGCAGTTGTGATGCGCTTGCCCAAGATGGTGGGTGGAGAACCTAGAGGCAACGTACACCTAATGAATAGTAATTGGGGACATTATAAAATTAAGGCAGGACCCTATGTATGTATGTAAAACCAGCTGATAAAACCACTGGAAAAAAAAATTTGATACATTATTTGTACTGGGTTACTAGTAGGCTTGTGCACCGATTTTTTTTTCGGTTCGATTCGGTTCGATTTTTCGGATTTTTAAACTTTTCGATTCGGCTCGTTTCTACCGATTTCGGTTTCGATTCGATTCGGTTCGACCTGTTTTTCGGGTACATTTTTTTTCGGAATTTCGGCCATTTTTCGTATTTTTGTGTCACTGTGCTCGGTTTTTGTATCGATTTTTCTTTTTTTCGAAAAATTTTCGTTTTTCAGAAAATTTTCGTTTTTCGGAATTGCACATTTTTCGGCATATCGACCATTTTTCGTATTTTTCGTGTCATTTTGCCTGTTTTTTGTATCGACTTTTCGAAAAATTTTCGTTTTTCAGAAAATGTTCGTTTTTACAAAATTTTCGTTTTTCGGAAAATTTTCGTTTTTCGTAAAATTTTCGTTTTTCGGAAAATTTTCGTTTTTCGGAACATCTGTTCTCCTCGTTTGCCACATTTCAAGCCCATTCGAAAAATCCGAAAATATTTCCTTTCGGCTCGGAAAACATTTCGGATCTGAACTTTTCGGATCTAAAATTTTTCGGAAATTCGGCCGCATCCGAAAACACGAATCGGGAAATTTCGTGAAAATTCCGAAATTCCGAAACCCGAAACGCACATCCCTAGTTACTAGAGGATACCCTGGCATGTCTTGTCTCCTAAATGTTAAAGAGTATGTACAGAAGACCTTGAGGTTATAAAAGGTTGAGTGCCTGAGAAATTTAGAAGAAAAAACCCAAAAGGAGTGTCAAGGAACCCCGTCCTGAGAGACTGTGGACTGTACTAAAACCTCGCTCCTCCACTATTGCCCCCCATTTAATCTATTGGTCTGTTTATACTTTCAAGATAAAGGTGGTGTTTTTGTGACTCCCCTCCCCCCCAGCAAAACATAATCCAAATGCCCTTAAATCTGTCCCTTGTGTTTCCTGACACCAGGGGAAGCCTGGCTTTGAAACTCCAGCCAATCACCATCCAGGAGCCTGGTTTGAAACACCAGCCAATCACTATCCAGCAGCCAGACGTGCCAACCAATCCCATTCAAGGACGCACGTCATTTACTTTAATGGAAACATCTGCAGAAACTTTAATCCCTGGTGTCCCAAAAACCCTTTGCCCCAGCATGGTGCTCTTTTGGGGTTAGGGTACCCCTCAAGGGAGCTGCAGTTGGGATGATTTTTCAGAAGGGAGCTCCATTGGGAGCCTAAGTTTCTGAGCCTTCCTTGGCCCCAGGGGCTCAGCAGCAGCAGCCATGCGTCATCACCAGGGGTATCGTCCACACACTGCTGCTCTGGCCCCTGCCAGTGGATCTGGGCGCTTTTTGGACTGTGACACCATAGGGGACCGAGTTATCAAACGCTACCAAAAAAGGACCCTTGCTCTGTAGGACTTCAGTTAGTTATTTAAAAGGTGCCACCAAGTTCCATAGCGCTGTACAATGCGAGAGACAGAATAACCAATATACATACAAGTTAAACACATAGAACAGTCTGAGAGAGGACCCTGCTCGAGCTTACAATTTGCAAGGAGGACCTGATAGAGACCAGGGTGAACTGCGGTGTCGGGATGTTTGCGAGGGCTGGGATGTTAACTGTTGTTATCTGATTCTGTAACAAATAAAAAAAGGCCTGTTGAAATAGCCAGTGAGTCTGCTTAACCCAAAATGACCAGTGTCCTCTGCTTTATTAGGAGAAATTAAGAACTGACATTGATTCAGCGCTGCTTCCTGAGGGAGGAATCCCGGAACTAGCGGAGGAAAATGAGTCACAAAGGCCAAGGGAAAATATTTGACCCGGGCTCTGGTAACAAGGAGAATTTTCCTAGAGCCAGTTGGGGCTCTCTATATTGTGAGTTTGACCACATATATAGATGTTTTTCATACATATGAAATTTTGATGTACTGCGCAATATTCATGTTTTTTTATATCGTCTATTTCTCTTCCAAGAAACTGAAACAAGAATACTGATTCCTTGATTTTATGTATGTAATACCTTTTATAAGAGTTGTATTAAACTTCATTTAAGCTACTAGCGCTGTACCTATACGTATATATTGTATATTTTCATGGTTCTGTGGGGGGGACCCCTGTTGGATACTTGGCTGTGAAAGGGATACAGTATACCTATAGACATTAGGTTTATCAAGTGTGTGGCGCTTTGCTGTTTTTTTTTATTCTTGCCTCTTTGACTTGTTGCTGGTCATGGTAAAACTATTTTTTAGGGTGAACTGAAGTCTTTTGAATTGAAACAAATATTTTGAAGGTATAAGAGGTATTCATTGTATGAACCCCGACTACCCCTGGCCAGAACCGGTTAGCACCATAACCTCAATTACATTTCTGTGAAGAACTTTTACTTGCAATCTGGTGCCAGTACAGAGTTGAGGTTCTGCAATAATAATATCACGGATAATCCCACTTTGAGAAGCTGTTTGTGTTCGAGAAGTGCAGGAAGATTTAAAGAGTTCAAGAACTCAATGGGATAGTGGACCGCATCATCACTTTGAACCATTAAGCCTAAAGATTTGTACTCTATTTGGACTCCTTCGAAAGAATAAATTAGTATCTTCTTGATTACGGCAGCCATGCTGTTTTTTGGTGCTAAAATGGCATGCGCACATGACCATTCAGTCAATTTCTCCATTAGATTTTCTATGTCCGGGTAAATTTTTAAGGCGAGGTCTGCTAGGGAATTCACAACTATGCCTAGGTCACAAGGGATGTCAATTTTGCTGTCAAATAAGGGTTAGTCTACATCACTAGTTTGAAGAAACAGTTCGCAGAACTGACCTGCAGATACATCACCTCATAAATGAAACCTTATGTTCATTTTCAGGGATTTTTTTTAGTAACTGCCCATAAATAGGTGATTTAATGCATGCCTTTACGTGGAGCTGCTTGTAGTAGTCGATTTCCCAAATAGGCTATTTGCAAGTAGGAGATAAAAACCAGGAGTTCTGCCTTTACTGGTCTGTGGTTTGTATTTTCTAGAGGGAGAGAAACCTGTTTTATTTATCTTTTTGTTTAATTTCTTTTTTTTGGGGATTTTTTTTTCTTTCTCTCTGTGTGCTGCTGGAGGCTTGTTTATTGGGGGGAGTGTTTCCTGTCAGGTGATTTCACTTGTGTGGCTACATAGTTACATAGGCTGTAAAAAGACATGCGTCCATCGGGTTCAGCCTATCACACATCACTTACTGCTGTTGATCCAAAAGAAGGCAAATAACACAGTCGGAAGCGCCCACCAATATGCAACACACTGTGAAAAAATTCTTTCTTGACTCCAGAATGAGTCAGGTTTCTCCTTGGATCAAGACACTTTTACCCATATATTAAATAACCCTTAATATTGTGTTTTTGCAGGAAGTCATCCAGTCGATGTTTAAAAATCTGCAAAGTCTCTGACCCAACCACCTCAACAGGCAGAGATTTTCACAGCTTTATTGTTCTCGCCATAAAATAACCCTTCCTACGCTGAATTTCTTTTTGTCCAGTCTAAAACTTGTGTCCGGTGTATAGTCCTATTAATGAATAGGTTTCCAGACACTAGTTTATAATAGCCTCGTATATATTTATATAAAGTTATCAAATCCCCTCTAAGACGCCTTTTCTCTAAACAAGTCTAACAGGGTTATTCAGAGAGCGTGAAAAGCAGGAGAATGACTGGAGAATGAAAAATTCTAGGTCAAAATATCAAACCAGAAAAATTCTCCCTTTCATCTCACTTAGAATTTTTCATTCTCCAGTCATTCTCCTGCTTTTCACGCTCTCTGTATAACCCTGTAAGCTTGTTAGCCTTTCCTCATAACTTAAATCTTCCATTCCTCTTAATTTAGTTGCCCGTCTCTGCACTTTTTCTAGCGCTATACGCTTCTTAAGACAGGTGCCCAAAATGTAACTGCATATTCAAGGTACGATCTTACCATTGATTTATAAAGAGGCAAAATTATGTTTTCATCCAGAGAGTGAATTCCCCTTTTAATGCATGCCAACCTTGCTGGCCTTGGTGACTGCTGTTTGACATTGGGCATTGTTACATATTTTGAAGTCTATTATTATTCCCAAATCCTTCTCCTGCTTTGATTTACCTAACTCAGTACTATTTAGGGCAGGGCTCAAAATTTCAAGTCCCAAGCTACTAGCCAGGCCTTAAGAGTTACTCGCCACTAGTTGCCCCACCTAACCCCTTATCCTGCCCTGCCTCTGCGTTCCCACTCGCCCTCATGTAATTTCCACTCGCCAAATGCGAGCAAGCGAGTGGAAATTTTGAGGCCTGATTTAGGGTATATGTTGTTTGTGTGTTCTTCACTCCAATGTACATAACTTTGCATTCATCTACATTAAAGTGCCTAGTCCCCCAATCTAAATTCCTCTGCAGCGAAGTAACCTCCTGCTCACATTGTATTACTTTTCCTAGTTTTGTGTAATCTGCAAACACTGATACATAACTTTTGATGCCTATTTCAAGGTCATTTATAAATGAATAGAATTGGTCCTATAACAGACCACTGAGGGACACCACTTACCAATGATGTCCATCTTAACAATTTACCAGTGAAGATATTTGTGAAGAAATAGTTAATCAAACATTACTCAACTTTCAGTAAATTATATAATTCATTGGGGAGTAATACCTCGTTTGAACAGAAAAAATAAGAACATAGTGTGAAAATGTTTACACAATATGGGCCCTATTACATTATCCACGCAAACGTTAACGCTTGCGCAAAAACGTATTAACGCGAGGGTAAAAACCCTTCACGCAGAACTTCGTATTACAACGTCCGTGCAAAAAAATGCATGTTAACGTCTAACGGGGGTGGACCTGTGCGAACCCTTTGCGAGCATAATGTACTTTGCGCGTCCTATAATTAACATGGTGAGCGCAAATGCGCTGGTGTGCGCAAGGTATTACAATCTTAGCGCAAATTTTAACGGATAACGTTTGCGTGCATAATTTTAACGTCTTTGAAAAGCTGGTGGTGCAAATCTGAACGTCCTGACCGAAATGAAATACAAAAGCCCGAAAAAAAAATACAGCAAAGTATAGTTACACATTCTACGCATACCCAAACAATAAAATGGATAAGTTGTGCGTGTTTTTATTATTGCTGCAGCATATATACTCAGATTGATTTGGACATGGCAAAAACTGAAAGCGAGACAATTGTGGTTCTTAATTCTGATTGGCTGAATCGCGTTAAAAAACAGTCTGCCCACCAATTTCTGCACGCAGCGTTAATGCGCTGTCAGGGCCGCTGGCCCGTCGGCGCCTGGCGCAGCCGCCTCTCGTGCTCCCGGCGTTTCCACTCTGGTCTCGGCGAGGGCGGCCTGCGCGGGTGCCCGGCAGTGCCTTGCGGCCAAGGGTCATCGGCTCACCTCCTCAACGGGTCCTGGGGCCTCGGAGGTCAAGCGCCGAATCCCCCGCAGACGGCTCTTCTGCTGCCGGCTGGCGGCCTCCGCTGCAGCTCCAGGCTTCAGGCCTTGCTTAGGCTTCTGGTCAGGTGCGCGCGACTGGTCTACAGCAAGATGGCGCCCAGGGCGTCTCGCGCAATGATAACATCATAGGCCTCCTATTGGCACAGAGGGAGCTGCAGGGTTTAAAAGGCCAGAATGCCATTTCATCATTGCTCCAGTATTGAAGCAGTTTTCCCTTGCTTAGCACTGCCTATTCATCCTTGGTTTTACCTGTGCATGACCCATTCAGTGACCCCGAGCATCGCTACCTGCCTAACCCTTTTGTACCTTCACTCTCAACGACGTCCCTTGAGTTATTTATCACCATCTAAGGGATACAGTCCTGACAGAATACGGGAGCCTTGGAACTCTCTGACGTCACTGGTGCCTTGGACACCTTATCCTAACAAGTGTCTTCCTTATCCTGCTCTATACGAGATTTACAAAATGGACACCGACATCTACTGGATCAAATCCATACCCTCCAGACAACCCCGGTCAGTACCGTTCCTGAACCTGTTCATGTGTCAGAACCTCAGGTACCGATGCCAGAACGTTATACCGGTCGACGAGACCACTATCAAGCATTCATTACATCATGTGTTCTGTTATTTTCTCTGAACCCAAGAACGTATTACAGTGACTATGTGAAGGTACGAACCACTATATCGCTTTTCACTAGCAAGGCACAAACATGGGCACACAACTTATTGAGAACCCAGAACCCCATTCTAGAGACCTGAGCGTCTTTCCAGTCTGCGATGTGTGACATGTTCGATGATCCCCTCCATGCCAGTACCGCTCAATCCGTGCTTCGAACCCTACGAAAAGGACGTCGTCCAGTAGAAACATACATCACAGAATTTCGTCATCATGCTTGCAAGACAGGCTGGAATGATGCTGCTCTTATTGGTCAATTTCATCATGGTCTTTCGGAATCCCGTAAAGATGAGATTGCCTGGGTTGGAACACCCTCGTCTCTGGAAGCTTTGATCCAGCTGGCTATACATATAGACAGACGACTACGTGAACGCGCACGAGAACGTTCTTCTCCCTACCTCATTCCCCTGCTCCATCTCCTCCACCTGGTACTCAACTGGCTTTACCAGCACCAGACGAACCAATGCAGTTAGGACTGGTTCAAGGGCGGTTGCCACCTGAAGAACTTCATCGATGCAGAGTCTATAATCTCTGCCTATATTGCGGACAACCTCACCATACAGCTCGCCAATGCCCGGAGAAGAATAGAGGAAGGGCAGGTAATACCACCCCCATCCTTCGCCTCTTGCATGTGTCTTCCTCCAACATCTGCAGTCCTCATTTGTCCTTTACTCCTGTCTTACAGTGGGGAGAGAAGACGTGTTCCCGACCCGCACTAGTTGACTCAAGAGCTAGCATCAGCTTTCTTGACCAGTCTGTCATAGAGGCACTTGGTGTATTGCAAAATAAACCCTGCCCTTTGCATATTCAGGTTTTTGATGGGTCTTCATTGCCCTCAGGCGTTGTCCTCCATCAGTCCCAAACATACGTAGTGTATGGGGCTTGATGTGGTATTATCACATGTGTTTCCTGTGATATTAGGGCTCCCCTGTCTCCGGTTACATGATCCTTCTGTTTCCTGGGCAACAGGGAGACTAAGATGTAATTTCTGTGTGGTGCCACTAGATGGCTCTATTCTCAAGTGCAGGGAATTGATATATCAATTGACGGTAGTATTAAAAGGTAGGACAATATATAAGCTAAACAAGGTAAATAGGTTGATGAATAAATATACTAACAATTAATTAAAGGTGTAAACATCTAACCTAATGAATAATATGTACTAAAAGATCCAAATGCAAATTTAAATTCCAGGTAGGTGAATTAGATTGACCACATGGTGCTGCAAACTTGTAGGTAACAAAAGGTATACTGTGGTCATATAATTAAAGTGCTGCACTAATTAATCAATACCATAGCACCAATAAACATAGGTGATTATAATCAATTTAAAATATATTTCAAAGAATTGACATAAATATAGTGAACGTAATATTAAATTCTCTAGTAGTGAGTACAATATAATAACGAATGTGCAGAAACCAATAAAAGTTCAACATTAATAAAGTGCAGTTGAAAACAAAACAAAAAAAAACACAAAAGGGCAAAAAAAATGAACTGTGTGCAATTGATCATCAATTGGATAAGAGTGGATATGGGGAGGCGGAGCTGACTGCAGACAGGAGAGGACGCACATTGCTGAGCTCCCTAGCTGATTGTACAATTTATGTGATTTGGGCGTCCCTCCGTCTGTTTTATATCCCCCACTCGGTGGCTACTGTCAGCTGGCTCTGGCACCAGGGTGCCGTGAAGAGTTGCGGGTGCTTTTGTCGACGAAGGTGCCGGTTCGGGATTTCGGGCCTACACGTGCAGCCTACCTTGACGACCATTTCTGAAGCCTGCATCGTCATTGGGCTCCTGGTTCCTTCCTGGCACACATATCCTCCACACAGATGAGTGACCCGGACTCCCTGCCCCTCACGAAGGATATGCTGATGGAGCTGATGGAGGAATTTCGGGCTTCGTGGATCCAGGTCTGGCGGGAAGCTGGATGGCGCTCTGGGGAGGCTCCGGCTGGGGAGGCTGTCGGTGGGCCTTCGGCGGAGTCGCCGGAGGTGCGGCTATCTGGAGATCGTGCTGAGTGCGGACGGAGCCCTGTCGGTCCAGGGGATGTGGCACCCTCTCTGATCGCACGGCCTGTGGAGGTACACCCTGACTGCTTGGAGGACTTACCTGTAGCGGTGACGGATGAGAAATCGAGAGGTGTCCCCCACTCTCGGGCCGGCCACTGGAGAGGCTGCATGAACCGACCGAGCTGCTCCTGCTGGATGGACGGCAGCGAAAAGGACGGCCGGTGGATGGAAGCACCGCTGTTGTGGAAGGTATCCCCATCCTGGAGGCTGGGGTGTCCCTGCTGGAGGTTGTCCCCGAGGGGGCTGCGCGCCTCCTCGCTCTATTGTTGGACACTGGCTGACTCTCCCTAGCCCGGCCACCTCATTTTTCTGGCTGCTGATCCTCTGCTGTTGCCCCCCCAATTCCCATCTCTGATGACTCCCTCCGTGAAGACACCCCCCCATCTCCACTATTGTGTCACATACCCCCCCCCTCTTCCCTGCACTCTGGACATTTATTTTTTGTTTTTTTTATTGTGGACTAGTGGACTATCCTTTGCTCCACCGGGCTGTGGCTTTCTGTGTGGCGGCTGGGTGTCTGGACCCCTTTTTTTTTTTTTTTTTTCTTTTTCTTTCTTTTTGTGTGGGACATTGGGTTGCTCTGGGTGAGCCATTGGGGCGGAAACCATGGCTCTGACTGCCCCCTCTGGCCCCAGATCACCCGGCCCTGTGGCCTCTTCCATGGCCTCCGGTATCTCCCTGGAGAGCGCCAGGAACGCCACTCTTGTTCGGGCAGTCCCGTCCACATTTTTTTTTTTTCCTCACCCCCCTTTTTTTTTTTTTCCCTTGACTAGACGGCCTGCCCGCGACTTTATTGCTGACTTCGCCACCTCCCTGGTACAGAGGTTCCATGTTTGTCTGAGTGCCCCCTCCATTTTATCTTTTCCTACTGTTTTACCGCTGATACCTTGTTTGCTGTACCCTTCGAAATATTTTTTGTGATTTTGCTGTATGGCTTATTTCTCTCATAATAAAAAAATCTTGAATTGAAAAAAAAAAAAAAAAGAGTGGATATGGTTAAATTGCTCAGGTTCAAAACAAGTCCAGAAAATGTCTTTAATATATAGAAAAATATATGACATATATACTGGCCAGATTCATAAGTGCAGCAGCCTGTAGTACCAGAAAAACGGAAAATCCCCAAGTCCGTTGAGTCAAAGATGCAGGTCACAGGGCTGATACCAGGCGCTAGCACTGATTTCCATCGGTTCCAGTGAAGGCTGGTATACCTTAAAATAAGTCCTCGATGGGAAGGCAGAAAAGATAAGGAAAAAAGAAACATAAAAAAATTCTGTGTAGACTGTATGTCCAAAGTAGAGTAACTACAAAAAAGAGAGATTATAGTCACATTTTCTAGTGCCAATTTCAAAAAACGGCACCAAACAACAGGCAAACGGTGAATTTAGCAAGGGACCCCGCTTTTCTTTCTTTAGATCCAGGTATCGGGAATCCAAATGAAAGTGGATGTCTTTCCCAGGATAGTATAGATTTATTCACCGAGAAACACTCAAGATGATAAATTCTATAATCAGTTTATTAAAACAAATAGTAAAATACACCTCAAACGCGTTTCGCTGGACACCGCTTCATCAGTGGGTGTAATTTTAACAATATAACATTCACTTTAAATAGCTGTATTGCTCATGCCAATTCCCGTGTTACAACTTCCGGGTAATTAACCTGATTAACATATATATATACAAGCATAACTATAGCTCAATACATTTGATTTGTAAAGTGTCAATGCAATACATATTATCTGGAATCCTTAAATAGAAAGACATCGTGTGCGTACTATGGAGAAAACAAAAATATATAAAATCTTCATATGCCAGGAGAACTACGGCAATTTATTCAAATTGGAAAGAAAGACACGTGTTCCTAAGGTCTGGCAACCGGCACAAAATATATAAAAGTGGAAAGATTTATAATAAAACATGGAAGATATTCGCATACTTATTTTACATACATATTTAGGTCTTTTGACTATCTTAGTATGCGAATATCTTCCATGTTTTAATATAAATCTTTCCACTTTTATATATTTCGTGCCGGTTGCCAGACCTTAGGAACACGTATCTTTTTTTCCGATTTGAATAAATTGGAATAAATTTGAATAAATAAAGTTTTCCTGGCATTTGAAGATTTTTTTTTTCTCCATAGTATGCACACAATGTCTTTCTATTTAAGGATACCAGATAATCTGTATTGCAATGACACTTTACAAATCAAATGTATTGAGCTATATTTATGCCATGAGCATTACAGCTATTTAAAGTGAATGTCATATTGTTAAAATTACGCCCACTGATGAAGCTGCGTCCAGCGAAATGCGTTTGAGGTGTATGTTACTATTTGTTTTAATAAACTGATTATAGAATTTATCATCTTGAGTGTTTCTCAGTAAATAAATCTATACTATCCTGGGAAAGACATCCACTTTAATTTTGATTCCTGATACCTGGATCTCAAGAAAGGTAAGCGGTGTCCCTTGCTAAATTCACCGTTTGCCTGTTGTTAGGTGCCGTTTTTTGAAATTGGCACTAGAAAATATGACTATAATCTCTCTTTTTGTAGTTACTCTACTATGGACATACAGTCTACACAGAATTTTTTTCTTTTTCTTTTTTCCTTCTCTTTTCTGCCTTCCCATCGAGGTTTTATTTTAAGGTATACCAGCCTTCACTGGAACCGATGGAAATCAGTGCTAGCGCCTAGTATCAGCCCTGTGACCTGCAACAGGGAGGCTAACCTTTGCTTCTTCTCATTGTATGCAACAATGCCTTGAAGAGAGACCTCACACCCTCCTTACCATATTGGATGCCAACATGACCCCTCAATACGATACAGTTCTACCTTCCGCTTATGCCTCTTTTTCAGATGTATTCAACGAAAGAGGAGCAGAGACCTTGCCCCCATGAAGGTCTTATGAGTTATGACTGCCCTATCGACCTTTTCCCAGGAACACCATTCCCTATGGCCGAATATATCCATTGTCTGAACCTGAATTAAGTGTGAGAGGGTATATTCAAGAGAATCTGGAGAAAGGATTTATCCGTCATTCCACGTCCCCTGCAGGAGCAGGTATCTTTTTTGTGGCGAAAAATGATGGAGGCCTTCAGCCCTGTGTGGATTATCGAGACCTCAATCGTATTACGATCAAGAACTGATATCCCCTGCCACTCATTCCCGAACTCATCAAACGATTACGAGGAGCTAGCGTCTACTCCAAAATCAATTTGAAAGGGGCGTACAACCTTGTCCGAATTCGGCAGGGAGATGAATGGAAGACGGCTTTCTGGTCAAGATATGGCCATTTTGAATACATGGTGATGCCGTTTGGGCTATGCAATCCCACTGTCACATTTCAGCACTTCCTGAATGACATCTTTCGTGACTTCCTTGACAGCTATAGTTGTATATCTCGATGACATACTCGTCTTCTCTCCAAGAACATAGAGTGCATATGACCACGTATTGAACCGCCTTTGCACACATAGGGCAGTATTACAATGTTGGTGCTAACTTAACCAGAGCAGTTGTAAACTTAAAACCTCCATAGGCTATAATGGCTCTGGGAAGTTTACAACAGCTCTGCTTAAGTTAGCATCAAGTATGTAATATGGCCCATAAACTGTCCGCCAAAATCGAGAAGTGTTTGTTTGTATCAATTAGGATTGATTTTCTTGGGTTCGAGTCAACCCCGGGATGCTTGGCAATGGATAAAAAGAAGGTAGAGGCTATACAGACATGGCCAGTCCTGAGGGACAAGAAATCAGTACAATGGTTTATAGGATTCGCCAACTTCTACAGACGATTTATCCGTGATTTCTCCACGATCATCATGCCACTTAACTGTCCTTACAAGGAAGGCAACCAGATTCCAATGGACTTCACTTGCACAGAACGCTTTTGAGACCCTGAAACAGAAGTTTTGTTCTGTACCTGTTCTGGCTATCCCTGATCCCATGTTACCATATATCTTGGAGGTCGATGCATCAGAAACCGGATTGGGAGTAGGGATGAGCTGTTTGGTTCGATCTGTTCGGAGTTCGCATCGAACATCGGAAGTTCGGCTGTTCGTGAACTCCGAACATTTCCGTGTGTTCGCCCACAATGCACCACAATGCACTTTTCCACTGGCCTGAAGCTTGTAACTGGCTACAGCCTTGCACGTGACCACAGGTCAGGTGCAAGACTATGCCAATCACGGCTCAGAGTCCTGATTGGGCAAATTTTGCCCTATCATGGGCTCACAGAGCTAAGTCCCGCAGCACACTATACAAGGCTTCACACAGCCCCAGCACGTGTTTTTTGAGAGGAAATTGTTTTGTTAGTGTGTGTTTTCACTGCCAGCAGCTATTGTGGGGGTCTCACTTCTACAAGATATCTGGGAATTGTTGTAATCTGTGTGTTCTCACTGCCAGCAGCTATTGTGGGGGGTCTCACTTCTACAAGATATCTGGGAATTGTTGTAATCTGTGTGTTCTCACTGCCAGCAGCTATTGTGGGGGGTCTCACTTCTACAAGATATCTGGGAATTGTTGTAATCTCTGTGTTCTCACTGGCAGCAGCTATTATGGGGTCTCACTTCTACAAAATATCTGGGAATTGTTGTAATCTGTGTGTTCTCACTGCCAGCAGCTAATGGGGGGTCTCTTTTCTAGCAGATATCTGGGAATTGTAATCTGTGTCTCATCACTGCCACTCATCAGAGGGTCTCACTGATTTATAGGTGGTTTCTGGGAATTTTAATCTGTGTCTTGTCACTGGCTGCCAGCTATCAGGGTGTCTCACTGTGTTATAGCAGAGTTCTGGAAATCTTTAACCTAGATAACACAGTTGAATCAGAGTTCTGCATATCTCCAATTTTTATAACAAAGTTGAATCAAAGTTCTGTATATCTTTAATCTATATATCACTCACCATGTCAGAAAGAACAAAAAGGACAGGCAGATGCTCCCAGACACAGATAAGAGGGCAAGCAGCCTCTGTGTCAGGAGGCTGTGCCTCTGGTCGTCGTGGACGTGGTGCATCCTCTGCAGGGGCATGCTTGTCCTTTCTAACCAGTGCTGGCCGTCTTAAGCAGCAGCAACATACAGAGGATTTGCAGGATTGTCTAACCAGGCCATCCGAGTCCTCTGAGTCCTCTGCCAGCCAGGCTTTTCAATCTGTAGCAGCAACAAGGCTCTGCAACCACCCCACAGTTGGCAGCACACCCGCACGGTCGAACACTAGACACCCACCAAAATCAACAACACCACATAGCGCCTTAGGATATAATTTTCCTTCGAATTGTAATCTGTGTCTTCTCACTGCCAGCTATTGGGGTCTCTCTTCTAGCAGATATCTGGAAATTGTAAACTGTGTCTTCTCACTGCGAGCTATCGGGGGTCCCACATACTTCTAGCAGATATCTGGGAATTGTAATCTGTGTATTCTCACTGCCAGCTATTGGGGTCTCACAGACCTCAAGCAGATATCTGGGAATTGTAATCTGTGTCTACTCACTGCCATCTATTGGAGTCTCACAGACTTCTAGCAGATATCTGGGAATTGTAATCTGTGTCTTCTCACTGCCAGCTATTGGGGTCTCACAGACTTCTAGCAGATATCTGGGAATTTTAATCTGTGTCTTCTCACTGCCAGCTATCAAGGGGTCCCACATACTTCTAGCAGGTATCTGGGAATTGTAATCTGTGTCTTGTCACTGTTGCCAGCTATCAGGGTGTCCTATCAGGGGGTCTCACAGACTTGTAGCAGATTTCTGCAAATTTTAAACTGTGCCTTGTCACTGGTTGCCAACTATCAGGGTGTCTCACTGAGTTATACCAGAGTTCTGGAAATCTTTAATCTAGATAACACAGTTGAATCAGAGTTCTGCATATCTCCAATTTTTATAACAGAGTTGAATCAAAGTTCTGTATATCTTTAATCGATATATCACTCACCATGTCAGAAAGACCAAAAAGGACAGGCAGACGCTCCCAGACACAGATAAGAGGGCAAGCAGCCTCTGTGTCAGGAGGCTGTGCCTCTGGTCGTCGTGGATGTGGTGCATCCTCTGCAGGGGCACGCTTGTCCTTTCTAACTGGTGCTGGCCGTCTTAAGCAGCAGCAACATACAGAGGATTTGGTGGATTGTCTAACCAGGCCATCCTCATCCTCCGAGTCCTCTGCCAGCCAGGCTTCTAGTGCTTTACAGTCCACCTCAGCTGCCAAAGCATCAAATGCAGCCTCCATGTCCACAGCTACTCCTGCCGTAGCCTCACTATCACACACGGAGGAGTCAGCTGAATTGTTTGACTACAATGACAGTGACATGCTGCTTGAGGATGCGCAGCAACTACAGTGCTCTGATTCAATCTCTGAGGTTGAGGAAGGGAATATAATCAACCTAGAGGAAGGGGGTGCCAGTGATGACACACAAATAACTGGCACTCATGTTGCCCCAGCAGCTGCAGCATACTGCCAAGTTGGCTCCAGTGACGAGGAGATAGGGGGTGATGATGAGGTCACTGACTCCACCTGGGTGCCTGATCGAACAGAGGAGTCAAGTGAGGAGGAGGAGCAGGCACAACAAACACGAGGCACAATGTCCTCTATGACCAACCGTAGCCAGTCCAAGGCATCAGAAGTCACAGATGCTCAGGTGCAGAGCGCTGTTGTCTCAAAGCACATGTACAGGAAGTCTGCTGTCTGGGAGTTCTTTAAGAAGTCTGCAGCAGACCGCACTGTTGCTATTTGTAATCTATGTCAGATGAGGATCAAGCGTGGGAAAGACATCCCACGTTTGGGTACCACGTGTTTGAGGCGACATATGACCACCTGCCAATGATGATGAGGTCACTGACTCCACCTGGGTGCCTGATCGAACAGAGGAATCAAGTGAGGAAGAGGGGGAGGAGGAGGCACAGCAAACACGAGGCACAACATCCTCTATGACCAACCATAGCACTAGCCAGTCCAAGGCATCACATGTCAGAGCTGCTCCGGTGCAGAGCGCTGTTGTCTCAAAGCACACATGCAGGAACTCTGCTGTCTGCTGGGAGTTCTTTAAGAAATGTGCAGCAGACCCCACCGTTGCTATTTGTAATCTATGTCAGATGAGGCTGAAGCGTGGGATAGACACCGGACACTTGGGTACCACGTGCTTGAGGCGACATATGACCTCCTGCCACACATGCCATTGGCACAACACTTTGCATAGGTCCTCCTCCTCCTGATCTGTCTCTACCCCCACTATATGTCCTGCAATGTCATTGCCTACAACCTCCACTGACAGGGATGATGCTACAATAATGGGTGTACCAGGTCCTTCCTCAGAATGTGACAGCAGCCCATCAGCTGAAGATTTACGCAGTCAGATTACATTGCCCCAACTGCTGCAGCATAAGAAAGAATATAGTCCCAACCATCCCCAAGCACAGCGTCTAAATGCCAGCTTAGCAAAATTACTCGCATTACAGCTGCTGCCTTTCCAGCTGGTGGACTCTGCTTCCTTCCGTGAATTTGCTGAATGCGCTGTACCACAGTGGCAGGTTCTAAAACGCCATTTATTTTCACGGAAGGCCATTCCAGCACATGGAACACAATGTTATGGAGTCATTGGGAAAGGCAGTCAGCAGCAAGGTGCATGTGACTTTAGACACGTGGTCCAGCAAGTCGTTACATTTCCTTCATGGAACACTGGGTAACTCTGATTGGAGCTGGGAGGGATCCAAGACGGGGCTCTGTGCTGGAGCATGTTCATCCACCACGCCTCCAGAAAGCTGCTTGTATGAGGTCTGTCTGCTCCACCACCTCTTCCTCTTCCTCCTCCTTCTCTGTCTCTGTGAAGTGGCAGTTAAACCGACGCGTGGCAGGGGCTACGCAATGGCTCAAGCAAAAAGATGCCATACTGTGCTTGAGCTGGTTTGTTTAGGGGACAGGAGCCACACCGGGCCAGAAATTCTGTCAGCTCTGCAGGGGCAGGTGCAGAGATGGTTAACACGCCAGCTTCAGCTGGGAATGGTCATCTGTGATAATGGCAGCAACCTTCTCTCCGCCCTACGCCAGGGTAAGTTGACGCATGTACCATGCCTAGCACAAGTCCTAAATCTGGTGGTACAGCATTTCCTAACCAGGTACCCAGGGCTGGCACAACTTCTCAGCCAGGCCAGAAAAGTCTGCAGCCACTTCAGGTGGTCATTCCCAGCAAGTGTTTGCCTGGCAGAAATTCAAAGAGAATTCCACCTCTCCACAAACTGTCTGATCTGTGACAGGCACACCAGGTGGAAGTCAACATTAGCAATGCGGCAGCATCTGCACAAGCAGCAGAGGGCCATCAATGAGTACCTGTGTGAGTATGGCACAAGGACAGGTTCAGGTCAACTTGTTTCCCCCCCCCCGAAGTGGCTGATGATCAAGGATGCATGCACTGTACTGTCACCATTTGAGGAGGCAATGAGGATGGTGAGCAGGGACAGTGCATGCATCAGTGACACAATTCCTTTAGTGTTCCTGCTGGAGTACACTCTGCAGGGAATTATAGATGTGGCACTAGAGGCAGAGCAGCGGGAGGAAGAGGAGGCCTTCCCTAACTCTCAAGGCCCCAGTCTTTACACAGACAGCATTCCTGTGGGTCCTCAGATCAGACAGGAGGAGGAGGAGGAATATTTAAGTTGTGGGGGCATTGAAGGTGGGGATTCCTCAAGGGAGGGTTTTGTGTGCCCAGAAACCCAAGGACAGTACGTGGCTGGGAGAAGGAAGTGCAGGATGGGGTCATCCTCATTGACCAGGAAGACTCGGAAGCTAATGCCACCTCCAACCTGCGCTGCATGGGCTCCTTTATTCGGCAAAGCCTGCTAAAGGACCCCAGGATTTGTGCTATCAAGGAGAGGGATCATTACTGGTTGGCAAGCCTTTTTGATCCACGATACAAGGGTAAAGCTGCAGAGCTCATCCTGCCCGCACAGAGGGAGGACAGGGTGAAACAACTTGAGGACGCTCTAAAACGACACTTGTGTAACACCTTTCCAGGCACTGGTAGGTTACCAAGTGATGACACAGGTGCTTCTGAGGCTGCGGATGATCAGAGGAAGAGCGGTGAAGGCTGGGGCAGCTTGACTGATGTCTTTTTTAATTTTTTTAGTCCACGACGCCCAGGGACGTCAAATGTAGGCACCCATTGCCAGCGTCTTCACCATATGGTGCAGGACTACCTAGGGGCAAGGGCAGACCTGGATACCTTTACAGCAGATGATCCAGTGGCTTACTGGGTGTTGAAATTGGATCACTGGCCAGAACTTAGCCAATTTGCTATGCAGCTACTAGGTTGCCCTTCATCGAGCGTGCTTTCTGAAAGAACGTTCAGTGCCGCTGGAGGTTTTGTCACAGACAAAAGAGTGCGTCTGTCCACCAACTCTGTAGACCAGCTGACATTTATAAAAATGAATCAGTCATGGATCAGCAGCTATCAATCCCCTGATGCTGACGTAACGGAACAGATCGGGGATCTCTTCTGCATTCCCAAAACCTCCACCACTGCACTCTTCCACAATAACATAGAGGGGTTACTTACGGTGTGAAGGCACTTGCTGCCACCAAAGGCACAATATTTGGGTGCACTGCCACTGACGCCTATATTACCAGATTCATATCATTTTAATATTGGACCACAGGGTCCAACCCTGCACTCTTCCACAATACCACGGAGGGGTTACGGTGTGACGGCACTGTTGCCGACACTAAAGGCCCAACTTTAAAGCACCTATTGTTACTTTCATCCAAATCCTGCATAAGTTTCACCATAATTTAGCCAAAAAAATCACTAAACTTGTTCTGCGTGTCCTAAAATGTCTATTCTTTTCATACAGGCTGCCGCCCCAAGCAGTTGTTTATGAATAGACTAAAGGAAAACCATTTACCGTCATTTGAAATGTCTTTTTTTTGGTTTTTAAATGTTTCTATACATCCTACAAATCCGCCGCTTCACGGGCAGGTTATGGGGACTTACTAGGCGCGATATTTGAAGGAATTTTTCGTTTTTATTCTTAACCTTTATTTCATGGAAAACTCACTGTTCCTTTAAAAACTTTTTTTTTTTACTTTTTGTACTCGTTTCCTGTCCCCCAGGGCACTACCGGACACCCATACACCTTTTATGGCAAATATCTTGCATATATGCCCTCTTGGAGGGCACTCTAAAATTAGAACTTTCGAGTCCCATTGACTTGCATTGAGTTCGGTTCGTGTTTGAGTTCAAACTCAAACTTTTGAAATTGTTCGAGTTCGAATGCAAACCGAACACGGGGGTATTCGGCTCATCACTAATTGCGAGCAGTTTTATCTCAAACGAAACCTCTTTCTGCTACTATGCATCCGGTGGCGTATTACTCCAAAAAGTTAACACCTGCAGAGGTGAATTATGATATTGGTGACAGGGAACTGTTAGCAATCAAAAATGCTCTGGTAGAATGGCGTCATCTCCTGGAGGGTACCCAACATCCATTCACTGTACTAACTGACCATAAGAACTTGGAATACCTCTGTACTGCCAAATGCTTGAACCCATGACAAGCTCGTTGGACTTTATTCTTTTCACTATTTGACTTTCATGTCACCTATCGGCCAGGAACCCAAAACGGCAAGGCAGATGCACTGTCCCGTCTCTCTACCAAGTGCCTTCAGGAGACCTCAAACATTTGCAACCTCAACATTTCCTTGGCGTTACCACCACATTGATGCAAAGTATACAAAATCACGTCACTACTCCTATACAGCCCCAAGCATCTATACCATCTTCCTACCAACAACCCATTTTCATCCCTCAAGAGGACCGCCTGGCAGTCCTGCAGGCTTTTCATGATCTTCCCAGCGGTGGCCATCCCGGGGAAAGAAAGACCAAAGAACTGATCACTCGATATTTCTATTGGCCGTGCCTTCCTCGTGACGTAACACAATACGTCAAATCCTGTCATATCTGTGCTAGAATGAAAAGTCCTCATATGAAACCCACAGGTCTCTTACAACCACTTCCTGTTACCACACTTCCATGGTCACATGTCACAGTAGACTTTATAGTGGATCTGCCCCCTTCTAAAGGATTCACCACTATTATGGTTACGGTTGATCGATTGACAAAGATGTCCCACTTTATCCCGGTTTCTGGTCTCCCCGCAGCAGCTAAAACAGCGACGTCTCTATTTCTCCAGGGTGTATTCCGACTTCATGGGGTACCCGAATCAGTAGTATCAGATAGGGGAGTCCAGTTCACTTTGAGATTCTGGAAACATTTCTGTCGAGGTATAGAAGTTGATCTCTCCACGGCACATCACCCACACACTAACGAGCAGACAGAGAGGGTTAACCAATCCCTAGAGACCTATATACGTTGTTACGCCACATACCTACAGGACGATTGGGCTGAACTTTTAGGTACAGCTGAATTGGCATACAATGCTCGTCTCCATGATTCCACTCACTGTTCCCCTTTTTTCATGTTGTATGGGTTCCATCCATCCCCTTTACCTGATTTACCCTCTGGTACACCCGTCCCTAGTGTCTCGGAGCAGCTACAGGCGCTTCGGCGCTGTCGCTCTGCGGCACGAGAAAGTCTTCTTGCTGCTCAGTTCACAAACAAAACCTATGTGCACCGTCTCCGCTCTGCATCCCCCTCTTATTGAGTTGGACAGGAGTTTTGGCTCTCCACTCGTTTTTTACATCTTTCCTGTCCTACTCGCAAATTTGGTCCTCGATTTATTGGTCCCTTTGTTGTTTCAGCTTTGGTTGGTCCTGTTGCAGTACGCCTTCTCTTGTCTCGGCGTTATAGGTTTCAACCAGTGGTACATGTTTCTCTCCTCTAACCTTTCATCCCAATCCTTTTCCTGGTCACACATTGCCCCCTCCTCCTCCTGTGTCGATTGATGGCTCCTCTGAGTTTGAGGTGGCTTGCCTTCTGGATTCCCGTTGCTGCCATGGTGTCCTTCAGTACCTAGTTGAGTGGCGGGGTTACGGCCCTGAGGACCGCTCCTGGGAACCCGCTGATGGGATCTGTCATGTTTCACAAGACCTGTGATATGGTCATAAATGGTACATTTTCAAGATGGACATCAGTGGTAAGTGGTGTCCCTCAGGGATCTGTTATAGGACCAATTATATTCAATTTATTTATAAATGACCTTGAAATAGGCATCGAAAGTTATGTATCAGTGTTTGCAGATGACACAAACTATGAAAAGTAATACCATGTGAGCAGGATGTTACTTCGCTGCAGGGGAATTTAGATTGATTGGGAGTCGCCAAGGCCAGCAGGGTATTTTCATGCTTTAAAAGAGGAATTCACTCTTGGGATGAAAACATAATTTTACCTCTTTATAATCAATGATAAGACCGCATCTTGAATATGCCATGCAATTTTGGGCACCTGTCTTAAGAAATGATATTATAGCACTACAAAAATTGCAGAGAAAGGTAACTAAATCAACAAAGGGAAAGGAAGGTTTAAGTTATGAGGAAAGGCTAACAAGCTTAAACCTGTCTAGTTTAGAGAAACGGTGCCTCAGAGGGGATCTGATAACTTTATATAAATATATACAGGGCCATTATAAACCATTGTCTGGAAACATATTCATTAATAGGACTATACACAGGACACAAGGTCACCCTATAGCATAGGAATGGTTATTTTACAGCAAGAACAATAAAGCTGTGGAATTCTCTGCCTGTTGAGGTGGTTGGGTCAGAGACTTTGCAGACTTTTAAATAAAGACTGGATGGCTTCCTGCAAAAACATATTATTAAGGGTTATAATATTTAATATGTGGGTTAAAGCTTCTTGATCCAAAGAGAAATCGGACAGCCATTCTGGGGTCAAGAAGGATTTTTTTCCCAGTATGTTGGATATTGGCGAGCGCTTCAGACTGGGTTTTTTGCTTTCTTTTGGATCAAAAGCAGTAGGTGATGCATGACAGGCTGAACCCGATGGACACATGTCTTTTTTCAGCCTATGTAACTATGTAACTTCATTAGCTTGCGTTCCTCTAGGCACTACAGGCAAAGTCTGGCGACAGTTCCCAACCAGTAGCAGGGTGACAGCTCCCATCACCCTATTGTTTCCACTGATGTCTTTAAGAGTTCTGCTTAAAGCCTCACAGTGCCCCTTATTTGCCATAGTGCTCTTGTCCCAAACAATGAATTTGCAATCCCACAGTACTTGGGCCATGTTACTTTGTTTTGAAATATTGCACAGAGGAGTGTGTGTGCATGTGTGTGTGTGCGTCTGTATTAAGTTAAGAGACAGCTTAAAGGCAGCAAGATCCGTCTTACCACCCTACAACAAGGTTGCGGCAATGCCAGATAATGCAAAGCTAAGGCTATACCATCGTCACTCCTTACTTTCACTAATAGCAGATTCAAGAGAAAGATTTTGCCAGTGCCTCTGGGAGCATCTAAGAAAAATACTTGACCAGATCCTGTGTCAATGCTGTTAAGGACCTGCTTATAGAAAGCAAGTTGCTCATCTGTCAAGGAACCTTCCTTAGTCAAGACTTATTGTGCTAAAGATTTCATCTCAAAGATGGTCTCCCTTAAATAGTCTGTCACCCAAATCTCCTTCAGACCTTGACTGATGAGGAGACTATACTGCGCTAACGCTTGCCCTCCCAACGCTAATACAACATCCTCAATCATTAACAGGCACCTGACTTAAACCACGTCCATCATA
Organism: Leptobrachium leishanense; assembly: GCA_009667805.1. Lineage (NCBI taxonomy): Eukaryota > Metazoa > Chordata > Amphibia > Anura > Megophryidae > Leptobrachium > Leptobrachium leishanense. The sequence continues at coordinate 70,678,801 of CM019073.1, read as the reverse complement.
TGCAGCAAATTGTCTTCTAACTCTTTCTATCTGCCATGTGAGGTCTTCAGCGAGACTGCCTTTATACTTCTTCCAAAGACTTAAGAGATTGGACAGTTAACAATTTGGATTTTCAGAAAATGGTAAAACACGTGTTTTTTTTTATTTTTCAAGAAGATTGTAAATACCAATTGTAATTTAAATATTCACCTCACTTATTCATCCCCTTAGATGCAGAATTTCCAAAAACCCTTTCTTAGCGGGCGCCTAGTAGGGATGAACTGTTCGGTTCGATCTGTTCAGAGTTCGCATCGAACATCGGCCGTTCGACAGTTCGCGAACTTCAAACTTTTTGGGACGTTCGCCAAAAGTTCGAAAAAAGTATAAAAAATGCTTAAAAAATACTAAAAAATCTAGAAATAAAGAGACTCTTTACTGCAGAATATTATAAGCAACGGTTTATTAGATATTGAATTAAAATGGGAATATTTTTAACATTGAAGCCTATGGGATAAAACATTCTTGTTACTTAAACATCAGGCAGACACAGCCCTCTAATCAGGCACTGTAGAGGGCAGCCTGCCGGGGCCTCCCAAGGATCCCCTTGAGGAGCATGCGGCCACCGGATGACAGAGGTGCGACTGTGCGGACTAGCCGCCCGCGTGCATGTGGCAGAGACAGGCAGCGCAGGGAGGGAGCCACTGCACCTGTGGCCACGGCAGACCCCCCCCACAACCAGGATCATGGGAGTCCCCACTGACCACCAGGCTAAGGTAAGGCGACACATTTCTAAAAAAGATAAAACCCAAGGACATTTTTAAATGTCCCTGGGAACATAAAATAAAACTTTTTTTTCTTTCTCTACCTGGCTGAATGTATTTAATTATATATATTAGATACAGTCAGCCAGGTAGAGGAGGGTGGCATGTGGGCTGCGCGGGGTCTCAGGCAGTGGTTTTTTTTTGTGTGTATATTTTTAGCAAATTTATAGGGGAAGGCAAGGGCAGGCATGATATATAAATATATATATATATATATATCTAAGATATATATCTATTTTCTTATAAATATATATATCCAGACTTGTATTACACACACATTTTGGCAACTAATTGCCCCCCCCCCATTTGGCTGATCCCTCCAGAGGAAATGTTGAACCCGATAGTAATGTTGAACCCGATAATAATATATATATTCTCTGCTCTGTCGGGTTCAACATTTCTTCTGGAGGGATCAGCCAAATGGGGGGGCGCATTTAGTTGAGATTGTCCACATGCCACCCCCGTGCATGTATGTGTATATATGGTCTGAGGGTGGGTGTATATATATATATATCTGCGTGTTGATATATACGTATATATACAGTAGGTCTGCATGTTGATATATACGTATATGTCTGTATGTGGTATCAATGCATCCCTACTCTATACACAGCGCTCCATGTCCCTATAATATATATGATATGGGGTTACCTTATTTTTATACTATTCCTATTAAATTAACAGTAATTTTTGATGTATTTTATTCAGTAGAAACTTTTTTTGCCTATATAACATGTGCTTTGTGAAAATAAAACAGTTTTGTGTGTACATTTTAATTTAGTTAGTGGATTCCTGTCCAGTGCGGTGAGAAGCAAACATAATGCAGTGTAGACACGTTGCGAGGCAGAGCGGAGTGAAGTCAAGCCTGCAAAATGTTTGCTTCGCTATGCTGTGCGTCGCTACACGCTCAGTGTGTCTCATCCTTTATTCCCGCATTGCTAGCTTACCGAATCAGTTTGTATACTTGTTACTGACCCCGCTTGTTCTGAGGACCCGATCTGTTGCCGACTTTGCCTGCTTTTTACTATTCTCTCTGTGTATTCCCTGCCTGTTCTGTTTGCTTCGTGTTGCTACTGGTGTACGCTGATTATCACCATATACAGTAGCACAGTACAAGTACCTAAACATCGCTGACCCGGTTTTGTTATAGCTGCTGATGTAACTGAATAGATTGGTGATCTCTTCTGCATTACCAAAACCTCTACAACTGCACTCTTCCACAATACCTCAGAGGGGTTACGGTGTGAAGGCACTTGCTGCCACCAAAGGCAAAATATTTGGGTGCACTGCCACTGACGCCTATACCAGATTCATATCATTTTAATATTGGACCGCAGGGTCCAACAATACCACAGATGGGTTACGGTGTGACGGCACTGTTGCCGACACTAAAGGCCCAATTTTAAAGCACCTATTGTTACTTTCATCCAAAGCTTGCATAAGTTTCAACATAATTTAGCCAAAAAATCACTAAAATTGTTCTGCGTGTCCTAAAATGTCTCTTTTCATACAGGCTGCCGCCCCAAGCAGTTGTTCATGAATAGATTAAAGGAAAACCATTTACCGTCATTTGAAACGTAATTTTATTGTTTTTAAATGTTTCTATACATCCTACAAATCTGCCACTTCACGGGCAGGTTATGGGGCCCTCCTACGCACGATATTTGAAGGAATTTTTTTGTTTTTATTCTTAACCTTTATTTCATGGAAAACTCACTGTTCCTTTAAAAACGTATTTTTTTTTACTTTTTGTCCTTGTTTCCTGTCCCCCAGGGCACTACCTGGACCCCGATACACATTTTATGGCAAATATGTTGCATATATGCCCTCTTGGAGGGCACTCTAAAAATCGAACTTTCGAGTCCCATTGACTTGCATTGAGTTCGGTTCGAGTTCGAGTTCGAACTTGAACTTTTGAAATTGTTCGAGTTCGAATGCGAACCGAACACGGGGGTGTTCGGCTCATCACTAGTGCCTAGTCATAAAAACAATGTATCTGCAAAATTTCACGTTCCTAGGTGAAGCGGTTTGAGCTGGGTGTTGATAAGTCAGTCAGTCTGGACTTTTCTTTTTATAGATATAGATTTGAAACAAGGGATTTGATGTTAACTATAAGAAAGCAGAAATTATGCATGGAAATTGTTGTTCTGATATGATCACAATTTTCCTTCTGATATTAACTCAACATCTTTCTAGATTTTTTTGTCATTTGCTCTGCATTCACAATAAAGATGGTCAAAATAAAAAAAGAACGCATTTACATTGTTTTAATTTTTTTGCGATCTCAGAGAACAATTTCATTATTGTATCCCTTCCTCATTGATTGCCTGTATAGCCAGCAGTGGTGGCTTGCAAAACAGAACCCTGCTAGAGGCACAGAAGGTGGGCGTCTTATGGTGACGTGCAGGCGCCACCAGACGATGTGCGGGTGCCACAAGAGGCAGATGAAAGAAAAGAAAGCGGCAAATGAAAGAAAAGAAAGCGGCGAAAGAAAGAAAGAAAGAAAGAAAGAGCACAGACTGATCCCAGGCCCGACCAGTGGAGGGTAAGATGGGCACCAAACGACCGTGTGTGGCCCCCGTGCACAGTGTGTGTTGTGGGGCCCCGCAGTGTGTGTGTGTGTGTCCCGTGCACAGTATATGTCATTCCCCCTGTGCACACAGTTCTCCCCCCCATTTCAACAGTTGACAATTTTTTTGGGGGGTTGGGCGTAAGTAGCTGGTTTTGCCTAGGGCGCAAAATAGTCTAGCACCAGTCCTGCAGATGTGTCATATTAGATAATGTAAAGTAACTTCTGTAGTGTTAGCACATTCACATTTTTCAATTAGAACAAAACAATTTAAAAACAAAAGGGAAAAGGTGTGTTTCAGCAATTACAAACCCAATATATGTGGGATATATTCAGTAACAAGGAGCTCATGCTGTTTATCTATGTCCTTTCCAACAAGACTGCAAATGGAGTTGAAACAAAGGTAGACGTTATGAAAAATAAGGGCATTTAAAGCATTACCAAAGAGAATAGAAAAACAGAAAGAAATAAGCATTAGGATAAAACTGCCCGGTCAGAACTATGTGTAGGTAGAATATAATAAAAGGAAAGCGGGAGAGGAGCTCCAATTTTTTTTTTGTCATTGTGAGGCAGCACCCGAACAATATTACCTGCATGACCCTCCCATTAAAGTTATAGGATTAACCATTGTATAGAGTAAACATGATTCTGTAAACTATCAGGGTAATTCAAAAGGTTCGGTGACTTTTCGTTCTCTTCAATTCGGTTCCTTTTGCCGATCCCATTTCGGTGACCCTGCGGTGTATTCAGCAAGCACCACAGGGTCCCCGAATTGCAGGGAAAAGCTGCCGCAAACCCGACGAAAACTAACCGCAAAACCCACCGAATGCACGCCGAAAACCAGCAAAAACATCTGGATTAACCTTCGAAAAACCCGAGCAGGAGCCGATCAGATGCAGCGAAGCAGCCGAACAGGAGCCGAATCACACAGAGCCGAAGCAGCTGAGATGCAGAGGAGGCAGTGAATAAATTAGCAAAACCGTTTGTATGAATCTGTGAAAATGAAACGCTGTTTGCAAAGAAACTACTGAGCGAAAATGTCTGAAATTTACACAGGAGGTCCAGGGAATGATAATAAAAAGGGCTGTTACAGAAAAAAGAAGTAAACTTAAAAAAAAAAATTCTGAAAAATGCTTAAAGTATCCTAAAAAATCTATAAATAAAGAGACTTTTTGCTGCAGAATTTTATAATGAATGGTTTATTAGATATTGAATTAAAACGGGAATATTTTTAACATTGAAGCCTATGGGATTCTCCTGAATAAATTTGCCGAATTAAACCACCGAATGGCAGGGCATTTCAGGAACCTTTCACTGCTGGTTTGTGTTCTCTGAATAGCCGAAGCAGTGCTTTTTTATGGGGATTTCACTGCCCTCGAACAGGCACCGAACAGGCACCGTACTGTATGTGCAGGCAATTCGCCAGGATTTGGCGAATTGCCTGCTCTCTGGATAGCCGAATGGCCAGGAAAGGCAACCGAACGCTGATTTTCAGCATTCGGTTACCTTTCTCAAGCAATTCGGATCTCTTTGGATAACCCTGTTTGTTATTCTTACCCTAGTTTACCTGTATGACAGGATATAATAGCATGTAACAGCCACCACCCTAACAATCTATTCTGAGTGATTATTAGGGATTGGGGAGAGCCGAACACATCCGAACGGTACCCGAACCCGAACATTCCAAATGTTCGAATCCGAACCCGAACCCGAACTCGAACTCAATACAAGTCAATGGGGCTGAAAATTCGGTTTTAAGGCTAGGGTCAGACGAAAGCATTTTTCCCCGCGAACGTGAAAAAGTGCGTCCGAACGCATTGACGTATTTTTTCATGGAATTTTCAAAAACGGTCAGACGACGCGCATTTTCGGGCATGATTTTGTACGGATCGTCAATAAAACTCTTTTTGCGTCTGGACATTATGTAGGCTGGACATTAGCAGTGTCTGACATCTCCTAATCACGCACACACGCCGCTATGCCGCAGCTGCGCACTCAGTACGTCAGTACCAGCGGTTCAGCGTTCTCAAAAAAATGCATTCAAATTCCACTTGCGTTGCACGGCCGGACTTTTGTGCGGCCGTACATCGTATATTGGCCGTCATTGCCCGTCATCTGCTGCTAGTGCGGCTGTAATTATGTGCGCCAGAACGCACGTTAAAAGTGCGCTGGTCTGACCCCAGCCTTAGAGTGCCCTCCAAGAGGGCATATATGCTAGATATTTGCCATAAAAGGTGTATGGGGGTCCGGGTAGTGCCCTGGGGGACCGGAAATAAGGACAAAAAGTTAAAAATAAAAACGTTTTTAAAGGGACAGAGAGTTTTCCATGAAATAAGGGTTAATAATAAAAAGGAAAAATTCCTTTCAAATATCATGCCTAGGAGGTCCCCATAACCTGCCCGTGAAGTGGCGGATTTCTAGGATGTATAGAAACACTTGAATACAAAACAATTACGTTTCAAATGACGGCAAATGCTTTTCCTTTAATCTATCCATAAACAACTGCTTGGGGCGGCAGTCTGTATGGAAAGAGGAGACATTTTCGGACACGTAGAAAAAGTTTAGTGACTTTTTGGCTAAATTATTGTGAAACTTATGCAGGCTTTGGATGAAAGTAACAATCAGTGCTTTAGAATTGGGCCTTTAGCATCGGCAAAAGTGCCGTCACACCGTAACCCCTCTGAGGATATGAATCTGATACAGGCGTCAGTGGCAGTGCACCCAAATATTGTGCTTTTGGTGCCAGGCCTGCAAGTACTATCATACAGTAACCCATGTGTAGTATTGTGGAAGAATGCAAGGGTGGACCATGTGGTCCTATATTAAAAAGATATGATTCTGGTCAAGGCGTCAGTGCACCCAGATATTGTGCCTTTGGTGCCAGACTGCCAGGCCAGCAAGTATCATCATAAGTAACCCCTCTGTAGTATTGTGGAAGAATGCAGGGGTGGACCATGTGGTCCTATATTAAAAAGATATGATTCTGGTCAAGGCGTCAGTGCACCCAGATATTGTGCCTTTGGTGCCAGACTGCCAGGCCAGCAAGTATCATCATACAGTAACCCCTCTGTAGTATTGTGGAAGAATGCAGGGGTGGACCATGTGGTCCTATATTAAAAAGATATGAATCTGGTAAAGGAGTCAGTGCACCCAGATATTTTGCTTTTGGTGCCAGACTGCCAACAAGTACTATTATCATACAGTAACCCCTCTGTAGTATTGTGGAAGAGTGCAGGGTTGGACCCTGCTGTTCAAAAAATTAAAATGATATAAATCTGGCACAGGCGTCAGTGCAGCTAAATATTGTGCCTTTCATGGCAGCAAGTGCATTCACACCGTAACCCTTTTGTGGTATTGTGGAAGAGTGCAGGGTTGGACCCTGCTGTTCAAAAAATTTAAATGATATAAATCTGGCACAGGTGTCAGTGCAGCCAAATATTGTGCCTTTCATGGCAGCAAGTGCATTCACACCGTAACCCTTTTGTGGTATTGTGGAAGAGTGCAGGGTTGAAAAAACCTGCGGTTCAAAATATTAAAATGATATAGATGTGGCAAAGGTAAATTGACGCATGTACCATGCCTAGCACACATCCTAAATCTAGTGGTACAGCGTTTCCTAACCAAGTACCCAGGGCTGGCAGAGCTTGTCAGCCATGCCAGAAAATTCTGCAGTCACTTCAGACGGTCATTCCCAGCAAGCGTTCGCCTGGCAGAAATTCAATGAGAATTCCACCTTCCCACAAACCGTCTGATCTGTGACATGCCCACCAGGTGGAACTCGACATTAGCAATGCTGCAGCGTCTGCACAAGCAGTAGAGGGCCATCAACGAGTACCTGCGTGAGTATGGCACAAGGACAGGTTTAGGTCAACTTATTCCCCCCCGCAGTGGCTGATGATCAAGGATGCATGCACTGTACTGTCACCATTTGAGGAGGCAACGAGGATGGTGAGCAGGGACAGTGCATGCATCAGTGACACAATTCCTTTAGTGTTCCTGCTGGAGCACACTCTGCGGGGAATTATAGATGTGGCTCTAGAGGCAGAGCAGCGGGAGGAAGAGGAGGCCTTCCCTAGCTCTCAAGCTCATCTCAGCGCTGCGGAATATGCTGGCGCTTTATAAATAAAGAATAATAATAATCAAGGCCCCAGTCTTTCCGCAGACAGCATTCCAGCGGGTCCTACTCAGATCAGACAGGAGGAGGAGGAGGTAGAATATTTAAGTAGTGGGGGCATTGAAGGTGGGGATTCCTCAAGGGTGGGTTTCGTGTTCCCAGAAACCCAAGGACTAGTACATGGCTGGAAGGAGGAAGTGCACAATGGGGTCATCCCCATTAACCAGGAAGACTCGGAAGCTAATGCCACCTCCAACCTACGCTGCATGGGTTCCCTAATAATGCAAAGCCTGCTAAAGGACCCCAGGATTCGTGCTATCAAGGAGGAGAGGGATCATTACTGGTTGGCAACCCTTCTTGATCCACGATACAAAGGTAAAGTTGCAGAGCTCATCCTGCCCGCACAGAGGGAGCACAGGATGAAAAAACTTGAGGACGCTCTAAAGCGACGCTTGTGTAACACCTTTCCAGGCACTGGTAGGTTACCAAGTGATGACACACGTGCTTCTGAGGCTGCGGATGATGAGAGGAATAGTGGTGAAGGCCAGGGCCGCTTGACTGATGCATTTTTAAAAAAATTTAGTCCACGACGCCCAGGGACGTCAAATGTAGGCACCCATTGCCAGCGTCTTCACCATATGGTGCAGGACTACCTAGGGGCAAGGACAGACCTGGATACCTTTCTAGCAGATGATCCACTGGCTTACTGGGTTTTGAGATTGGATCACTGGCCAGAACTTAGCCAATATGCTATGCAGCTACTAGGTTGCCCTTCATCTAGCGTGCTTTCTGAAAGGGCGTTCAGTGCCGCTGGAGGTTTTTTCACAGACAAAAGAGTGCGTCTGTCCACCGACTTTGTAGATCGGTTGACATTTATAAAAATGAATCAGTCCTGGATCAGCAGCTATCAATCCCCTGATGCTGACGTAACGGAATAGATCGGGGATGTCTTCTGCATTCACAAAACCTCCAGCACTGAACTCTTCCACAATACCACAAAAGGGTTACAGTGTGAATGCACTTGCTGCCATGAAAGGCACAATATTTGGCTGCACTGACGCCTGTACCACATTTATATCATTTTAATTTTTTGAACCGCTGGGTCCAACCCTGCACTCTTCCACAATACTACAGAGGGGTTACTGTATGATAGTACTTCCTGGCCTGGCACCAAAAGCACAATATCTGGGTGCACTGATGCCTTTAACAGATGCATATCTTTTTAATATAGACAAAAAAGAAGAAAGATATATATATATATATCTCATGCAGCGTAGGCGCCTATTTATAAACCAGATTAATATAGTGTTATGAAGTAGTTAAATTATAACTAACTAGGTGGAAAGCCTGCCCAGAGGGCAGTCTATTGTTGTCGCCAGCTCAGAATTCACGTCCACATAGTTTTTTTTCAATGTCCTATCCAAGAGTATCTCTCTATATAAATGCGTTTGTAACGCATCCATCGCCATCCCATCTGCAACAGGAGGGCCAACTGAGCAGCTGTGATGGGCGCGCGCAGCTGACAGCGCATTACAAAGGCATTTATATATTAGAGCAGGTTCCTCTTCCCTCTTAGATTGTAAGCTCACGGGAACCGGACCCTCAGATTGTAAACTCGTGGGACCCCTTAGATTGTAAATTCATGGGGCCCCTTAGATTGTAAACTCATGGGGCCCCTTAGATTGTGTTGGGCTTGGGCGGGCATTTTTTTTGTAGCGTATACAATATGCAGATATTTAATGGCACGTGGTATGCATGGCATGGCAGGCTGGTGTTTAGGCACACTGGTATTATGAGACACTGGTATTATGATTGGCAGACTGGTAATATGGCTGGCAGACTGGTATTAGGCATGGCAGACTGGCATTGTGCATGGCAGACTGGTAATATGGCTGGCGAACTGGTAATATGGCTGGCAGACTGGTATTGTGCATGGCAGACTGGTAACATTGCTGGCAGACCAGGCACTGAGGAGATAGAGGCCGGGCACTGAGGAGATGGAGGCCGGGCACTGAGAAGATAAACAAATCCGATCCATTGGAGAGGCGCTGTGCTGTGCTGTGCTGTGCTGTACTGTGCGCCTCTCCAATGGATCGGATTTGTTTTGTCCCTCGCGCACGCCGGCTGTGCTCGTGCCGCGGCCGTTGGATGCACGCAGCCAACCGCCGCTGGTTGCGCGCATGCGCAGTCCGTTTTTTGGCGACGGACACGCCAGCCCTTATCGTTTTATGTTATAGATAAGTAGTGAGATGCTGCCCAAAGGGGTAAGCGCAATATACAGAAAAAACAACCAAAATCTTCATTAACCAAAAATGAAATTATAGATAGAACCTTTGTAGCGCATCAAAAATAGATTTAAAGGTAGACTTCAACAAAGAGGTATATCAAACATAAAGTGCTTCAGTCTTAAAGTGCTTCAATCTTAAGGTGACAAATATTCAATCAATGTACACATATAAAAGTGCAATGTGCCATAGAACACAGTAAAGTGCAACAATATATAAAATTCCAGCAGTGCGATGGGTATAAGAGAGTCTATAAAGTGCAACAGTGTCCGACTGTGCAAAATGTGCAAATTCAATGATATCCAGTACAACAGTATGAATACCAGTGGGAAAATTCCTTAAAATTTACTTCTCTTCATGTTCAAGCGATGCACAAATATAGTCCTCCTTTCTTGGTCTGTGTATCTCTTGCTGTCTCTCAATAGTGGAGAGGATAGCCAGAAAGGAGAAAAAAGTGAGAGAAAGGAAAAAAAAAAAAAATTTGGAGGGGAGAGAAAAAATGAAGAAATAATCGTGCAGAAAATCCCAATTAAATATGGCAAATAAATCACTCGTAGGAATATGGAAACTCACATTTATAAGAGCCCAAAAAATCCCTGGCGCTAGGTTTAGGAGCTTCCAGCCATATAGAGGGTGGCGTATCCCTTCTTAAATCTTCTCACTCTCGTTGCGATGGCTACAATAAGATAATAGACAGCGCTCCCATAGTATATTACCGTATTATGATAAAAAAAGAGGTGATAATGTATTGAACTCACCAGATATGGAGCCTCTTCCACACGGGCTCACTCAATACAGCGTCAGGTACACTATGGTGGATACCCAGAACCTCTTCTCAACCGTCTGAGGGCCAGATATCAGGAGCTTCCAAGCGGTGGCAAGTATATATCCAAGGAGAGTAGTCAATAGAATATAAACCATATAAAATTTATTAAAAAATTATTAAAAAATGTATTGCTTATTAAAAAATGGACAGATGCGTTACCGAGACGCGTTTCGGCATTAACAGCCTTCCTCAGTCGGTATATTTAGGTGCACTATTGTCCAAAAAAATCTCCAAAAAAAAAAAAAAAAAAGATTCTTTTGGACAATACAGTATCGTATCAATATGTATAATGCAGCAACTTAGTGTCACCTTAAGTTAAACAGCGCATATGATCTCGTTAGAACATATGAAAAACCATGCGAATCCGGATATAAATAAATGCCTGACCGTGTGGTGGATCATACAAAAAAAGCCCATGTTAGGATTATAAAATGAGGCAATTAATTCAATTTCGTGCATAGAATTTCTATGTCCAAATGACTAGGTATCCCTAAATAGGGTTTAACTGAAAAGGGCACTCAGTCATACATATCAGAAAAAAAACCAAACGAGAGAATCACTTATACAATCAGCACACTGCTGGTTCCATCAGTAGCCACGTTGATACACCCCAGCAAGGACCATAAACCGTTAGTTGGTCAGTGTATTTATGGGGGATAAGCCAACCCTTGTGTTCAAAAATTTATATATAAGATGTGGAATAACCACACCTATATAATTACCGTAGCTCGAGCAATTGAGACTGATTTATATCATAAGGGCAAGTATTCGACGTGGCCATCAAGATGATTGACTCATTAGGTCATATACCATTAGTAGTCAAACCAATCAGCGTTCTACCATTAACACATATGGATAGCAATTACTGTAGAGTTATCACAGTTAGAACAGTTATAGTTGGTTTTCATCATAAGTGCATGTGCACAGCGATCACACCGCATAACACCAAAAAATTAGCTTACTTTGTCATATTAAGGTGACACTAAGTTGCTGCATTATACATATTGATACGATACTGTTGATAACAATAAGATTATGCACCTACAAGAGAAGCAGAGCGCTATATAATCAGGGGTTCTGCCTACGGGATAACAAACCATTAAGTGTCCCTCAGGAATCAATTAAAGGTTCAACCCTTCCTCTGGGGCATTTTTTCGTGTATCTTGGTTACGCTGGTTTAACGAATATTTTCCCTTACTCTTGGTTTACTCCTTATCCGCATTCACGTGGCCATAGGTTAAGTCCTCCAATTACGATACCCACATATGTTATCCGTATTATAATCCTTATCTATTAATAACTGTATTAGTGATACATATTGTGGATTACTGGACTACTCTTCCCAGATATACCATTACGTATATTTCATTATTCTATTTGTGTTGTTTTTAATATTGTACTGAATTGGTTGTAATATTATTTAAAATAAAGTTGGTTAAAATTGTTTTTCTAAATTGAATTTTGGGTTTTCCCCTATCCTGGAAGGTTAACTTCCGTTGTATTGTTGTATTACTAAATTTAAATATGACATGTCTGGCATTAGCTCTGCATTATATCACATAAAGACATTTTATCATCTCTAATCATGTCTGGCATTTATAGAAACAAAAACATAACTCTTAAGGTTTCACCTAGCCATGAACTATTTAAAAAAAATCTCTGTCCATTCCTAAAACTAGGGAAAATTGAAAAAGAAAGACTTTACATTAAACAAGATGGCTACAGGCATCCATTTTAATTTTTCCATTCTAATATACCCGACACAGTGGATCATCTGCTGTAAAGGTATCCAGGTTTGCCCTTGCCCCTAGGTAGTCCTGCACCATATGGTGAAGACGTTGGCAATGGGTGCCTACATTTGATGTCCCTGGGCATCGTGGACTAAAAAAAATTAAAAAGGCATCAGTCAAGCGGCCCTGGCCTTCACCGCTCTTCCTCTGATCATCCACAGCCTCATAAGCACCTGTGTCATCACTTGGTAACCTACCAGTGCCTGGAAAGGTGTTACACAAGTGTCGCTTTAGAGCGTACTCAAGTTGTTTCATCCGGTCCTCCCTCTGAGCGGGCAGGATGAGCTCTGCAACTTTACTCTTGTATCATGGATCAAGACGGCTTGCCAACCAGTAATGATCCCTCTCCTTGATAGCACAAATCCTGGGGTCCTTTAGCAGGCTTTGCAGGATAAGGGAGCCAATGCAGCATAAGTTGGAGGTGGCATTAGCGTCCTGGTCAATGAGGATGACCCCATCATGCACTTCCTCCTCCCAGCCACGTACTAGTCCTTGGGTTTCTGGGCACACAAAACCCTCCCTTGAGGAATCCCCACCTTCAATGCCCCCACTACTTAAATATTCCTCCTCCTCCTCATCCTCCTTCCTTGACTCCTCTGTTCGTTCAGGCACCCAGGTGGAGTCAGTGACCTCATCATCATTGTCATCACCCCCTATCTCCTCGTCACTGGAGCCAACTTGGCCAGTTATTTGTGTGTCACTGGCACCCCCTTCCTCTAGGTTGATTATACTCCCTTCCTCAACCTCAGAGTTTGAATCAGAGCACTGTAGTTGCTGCACATCCTCAAGCAGTATGTCACTGTCATTGTAGTCAAACAATTCAGCTGACTCCTCCGTGTGTGATAGTGAGGCTACGGCAGGAGTAGCTGTGGACTTGGAGGCTGAATTAGAGGTTTTGGCAGCTGAGGTAGACTGTAAACCACTACAAGCCTGGCTGTCAGAGGACTCGGAGGATGAGAATGGCCTGGTTAGCCAATCCTGCAAATCCTCTGTATGTTGCTGCTGCTTAAGACGGCCAGCACCGGTTAGAAAGGACAAGCGTGCCCCTGCAGAGGATGCACCACGTCCACGACGACCAGAGGCACAGCATCCCGACACAGAGGCTGCTTGCCCTCTTATCCTTTCCTGGGAGCGTCTGCCTGTCCTTTTTGGTCTTTCGGACATGGTGAGTGATATATAGTGATATATAGATATATATAGATATAGTGATATATAGATATATAGTGATATATAGATTAAAGAACTGATTCAACTCTGTTATAAAAATTGGATATATGCAGAACTCTGATTCAACTGTGTTATCTAGATTAAAGATTTCCAGAACTCTGGTATAACTCAGTGAGACACCCTGATAGCTGGCAGCCAGTGACAAGTCACAGATTAAAATTCCCAGAAACCACCTATAAATCAGTGAGACCCCCTGATGGGTGGCAGTGACAAGACACAGGTTATAATTCCCAGATATCTGCTACAAATCTGTGAGACCCCCTGATGGGTGGCAGTGACAAGACACAAATTTCAATTCCCAGATATCTGATAGAAGTATGTGAGACTCCCTGATAGCTGGCAGTGAGAAGACACCGATTACAATTCCCAGGAACCTCCTATAAATCAGTGAGACCCCCTGATGGGTGGCAGTGACAAGACACAAATTACAATTCCCAGGAACGTCCTATAAATCAGTGAGACCCCCTGATGGGTGGCAGTGACAAGACACAGATTACAATTCCCAGGAACCTCCTATAAATCAGTGAGACCCCCTGATGGGTGGCAGTGACAAGACATAGATTACAATTCCCATGTTATGATCTGGACTGATATGTGCCTCTTGCGCCCCTCTGATACATGAACTTTCCTATGTCCTGCATTAGGATGCAGGTTTCTGGACGTAATTCTCCAAACAGGTTCCAGCCCAGGTACTCACCTGGAGATACCTTGTACTATATTGAACAGGGTATATAAAGAGACTACACCCTTAGAAGGGTGCGGTCTTATTCTCTCCCTTACTCATTCACTTCATGTTATGTTCTGGTTGGTTGCAGTCCTGCTTTGAGGATCTCCTGTCTGTGCCTGAGTCTCAAGGAGTTCTAGTTTCAGGTTTATTATTGTCAGTATCTTCCTGCTTAGTTCTGTTTATTCTCTGCCCTTGTGTTCATTTAGGTTACCTTCTGTTCTTTCAGTTTTCTCCTTCCCTCTAGGTCAGTCCTTTTGTATATATCTTGTTCCTCATGCCTCCCTGCTGCTTTCTGTATTAGGCTCTCCCATCATTCCCAGCCATTCATCTCTGGCGTAGCCCCTCTCTGGTTCTCCCCTCTGATCTAAGTTATTCCTGTTATTTGGTTTTGCTGTTTTGGTGTAGCCTATTGTATTAGTTCTGCTCTGCATCCTTACTTTCTGTATTTAACCCAGCTTTTGCCCCGGTACCCTGTATTGGTATATCGTCTGTGTATTTGGTTTATCCTTGTACTTGGTTTCATAGGTTTTAGGTCTAATGTCCTATGTCTGTTTATTTTGCTTTTGTGCTGTATCCATGTTCCTGGTATAGATTTAGTAATGTTTATTCCTAAGGAGACTTACAATAAATATCCTTGTTATAATATCTGTATCGTGATTCACTGCGCCGGAGGCTCACATTCATCTGCATTCACGCCAAACGCCCCCCCCCCCCCCATCGTAACATCCCAGATATCTTGTAGAAGTGAGACACCCTCCCCAATAGCTGCTGGCAGTGAGAACACACAGAATACAACAATTCCCAGATATCTTGTAGAAGTGAGACCCCCCAATAGCTGCTGGCAGTGAGAATTTACAGATTACAACAATTCCCAGATATTTTGTAGAAGTGAGACCCCCCCCTCCAATAGCTGCTGGCAGTGAGAACACACAGATTACAACAATTCCCAGATATCTTGTAGAAGTGTGACCCCCAATAGCTGCTGGCAGTGAGAACACACACAGATTACAACAATTCCCAGATATCTTGTAGAAGTGAGACCCCCCAATAGCTGCTGGCAGTGAGAACACACAGTTTACAACAATTCCCAGATATCTTGTAGAAGTGAGACCCCCCCAATAGCTGCTGGCACTGAGAAGACACACTAACAGAACAATCTCCTCTCAAAAACCACGTGCTGGGGCTGTGTGAAGCCTTATATAGTGTGCTGCGGGATTTAGCTCTGTGAGCCCATGATTGGGCAAAATTTGTCCAATCAGGACTCTGAGCTGTGATTGGCATAGTCTTGCACCTGTCTTGCACCTGACTTGTGGTCAGGTGCAAGGCTGTAGAAAAATTACAAGCTTCAGTCCAGTGGAAAAGTGCATTGTGGTGCATTGTGGGCGAACTCGAACCGAACACGCAGAAATGTTCAGAGTTCGCGAACAGCCTAACGGCCGATGTTCGATGCAAACTCCGAACAGATCAAACCGTACAGCTCATCCCTAGTCGTAAGTGGACTTGCATGGGTTTTAAAACGCTCGTAAGTCACTGGAGGTGAAAAAAAAAGTGAATGACCATGCACCTGACGCATGCTCATTCACTACTGTACCCCTACTGTACAGGTAAAATTATATTAAATACTCCCCATCACCTGTCAGACTCTGTCCAGGGTACTGAAGCCACTGAACGGGCTATTAATCCCCCCCCCTGCAGACCATCACTCCTCATTCTGCAGTGCCATGAGTACCATAAGATCAGGGCATTTATTAAATGTATTAAATCTTATGGTACTCATGGCACTGCAGAATGAGGAGTGATGGTCTGCAGGGGGGGATTAATAGCCCCATTCAGTGGCTTCAGTACCTGGACGGAGTCTGATAGGTGATGGTGGGGGTATTTAATAGCCCCAATAACCTGGTGGTCGATGTACTGGGGCATTAACCTGTCCCATGCAGGTGTCCGGTCAGGTACCTGTCAGTCACTGCACAATCATCTGGCTTTTCCCTTTGGGACCTACTAGTACTCCCAACTTTCTTGCTTAACTCACATTGCGGCGCCAGAATATTAGTCAGATTTCGTAGTCAGTTGACTAGAAGTTCCTCCAGTTTCAGAAATCATGCCGTTTACTCTGTAATATCACCTAAACTGCGCGAAAAAATTCCATGTCGCCGGTTTTCTCACTTGCGCTGTTTTTTGCACACTAGCTGGAATCTACCCCATGATCTTCAATAAGTAAATAATTTTACAAAACCAAAATAAGCAGGCGCCACGAAGTCACATAAAGTACGGTCGCTAGAGGCGGAGCTAGCTGTGGAAGCGAGCAGCAGCATTTTGGAGGAGCTCTGTGTCTACCACGGATTTTATTGCTTTTTTCGCCGTTTGCACTGCCCTGTGAGCTTCCCGGTTGGCTAGAGGGATCCTGGAGAGTTGAGGTACCTGATTTAGCCCTGAGTTTCGTGCCCAGGGACAGATTGCTGCCGGCAGCACGATTTGGGCCTAGTCACAGCGGCCATCTTGGAAGCCTACTCGAGGCGTATTGAGATTCCCTCACCGCCCTGCAACCTCGTGCCAGCCCAGCATCTCCGGAACCATGCCTACCGGTCGTTCCCAGCGACGGGCCCCCCGACAGAGGGACATTCGGGATGTTTTGCGAGGTGGGTCCGCTTTTACGGGACTGACTGCTTCTTCCTCCCTCCCCCCGGCTATGGCTCCTCGGAGGCTGACAGCGACTATGAACCTCAGGGGGGTATTACTGGGATGCCCTGGCTTGCCCCGCAGTCACCGGCGTCTGACTCCCGACCCCTCTCGGCGGCTGCTAGGAAACGGGCACAGAAGAAGAGAAAATCAGCAATGCGGACATCGTCCGGGGCAACGCCGGACACAGAGGATATTTTTGATGGGGACCCGACTGAGATTCCCCTTACCTCCGCCAGTAATAGTGTGACCTCGGATCATCGGTCTGCAGTGGGGACGGGACTTCGACAGCAACAGGTGCAGGAGGAGGACGACCATCTCCCCTCCACGAAGGGGGATCTCCGCAGGATCTTGGAGGAGCTTCGGGTGATACGTGAGGTGTGGCAGCCTGAGGTGGCGGCGGTCCGCACGGAGATAGCGGCGATGCGTGCTCAGGTGAAGGTGGTACAGGAGACGACTTCTGCTGTGACAACGGAACAAACTCACCTGTCTGGTCAGGTTGCTGGTTTGCGATACCAAGTCGAACTTCTGACACGCTCTGTGGAGATGCTTGAAACGAGACACAGACGCCGAAACATCAGGGTCAGGGGTGTCCCGGACTCTATTACCTCCGACGCTCTGCCGTCCTACGTGACTCGTCTTGTGCTTCAGGTCACGGGGCTTCCCCCTGACACACCTGACATGCTTGGGTCGGTGTTTCGGGTCAGGAGACCTGCGACGAACCCACCTGGGGCTCCTCGAGACGTCGTAGTGGCCTTCCGTGAAGTGGCTTTCAAGGTCAAGGTTATGTCTGCTCCGGGCGTGAGGGATCCCGTACGCTTTGAGGGCTCCACTCTGGCCCTGTATCATGATCTCCCATTCCAGACCCTGATGGCTCACAGGCGTTTTCGTGAAGTGACATCAGTTCTTCGCCGACAGGGTGTCCGATATCGCTGGGGTCTGGCAGGAGCTTTGGTGGTGACCCACGCAAATGTCCCCTATACCATCACGGATCCCGCGGTGGCTTGGATTGACCTTGCGGCTGCGGGCCTCTCACCAGATCCTCCGGACCCTCGACCGGATTGAAGGCTGGTTTCTATGCCCTCTACCTCTCCAGGTCTGAGCTTTACTGAATTACACCCCCTCCCCTGCATTTCTCTTATATGCTTACGTGTCCCTGGTCTCTAGCTTGGCCTAGTGCCTGGACTTTCAGGACGGTTCGTAATTTGTTTTGATCAGTCCCAGCCTGCATTGCATAGGGCTTTTGCTTTTTTGCCTGCACATGGTACTTTCTGCCTTTTTACTTATTTTTACCGCCCTGTCCTTCTTTGCGACGCATGTTTTTTGACCAGCTGACCGTAGTTACCTTGGCCGGCCTTAAGTGGCTGCATTTATATATGTTTGATTTCCCACCTTGATGAGACCCCCCGTCTAGGGGATGTTTTCTGCTAACATATTGCTATCCTTAGATTTTTTCGATTCGCTGTTTTTACGATGACACTTTTTTGGCCATGTGTGGTTTCCGTTGCTTGTTATGTCTTCTTGTTTGGCCCTGCGAGGTCATCCATTATTTTACAGTATGATGTAATGCTGACTTATTTCAAAATAAAAAACTTTAAATTTAAAAAAAAAAAAAAAAAAAAAAAAAAAAGAGAGAGAGGGCATATCACAGGCCCATTATCTGTGTTGTTTTATGGCCAATGATTTGTCCGCTCTGTTTGTTTACCCTTCTTGACCATACAATTCCACTATTAGTATTTACGACACCCATCCTAGCCCCCCCCCCTTTTATGCTTGGCTCTTTATTGTTCAATTCTGTCATTTTGTTCAGTATAGCTTCCAGACTTGAAGAAGAGCGTTAAACTCTCAAAAGCTTTTCTTTTAAATGTAATGTTAGTCCAATAAAAAAAGGTATCACTGTGAAAAAAAAAAAAAAAAAAAGGACGGTCGCTAGACTTACGACTGCCTGTTGGTGGTGTGGGGAAAACAGGAGTTAAAACCCTTTATTTTGCGCCTAAAAAGTCCTTGCACCTGATGTGTAATAACGATCAGCGACAGCAGTTTTTCCATTTCGGGAGGATCTTCTGATCTTGCCAACGCCAGTTTACTGATTTCTGGCGCAACTTTTCTTTTTCCGTTTTGTGCTCCTGTTTTGAGTGAGAGGTGCCTGTTTCAGAATTCCAACTAATGACTAAAATCATTTTGCGCTGGTTTTTTTGCCCGTCGAGCGAGCTGGAATCTAGCCAGGGCCGGCGCTACCGCTAGGCCAGCTAGGCGGCCGCCTAGAGCGCAAAGCCGCCTAGGGCGCAGCCGGCCCAGATCAATGCAATGCTCCCATAAGCTTTTTTTTTACTCTCTGCGGCGGCGCTCGCCTCCCAAATTAAAACCGCGAGTTAATGTGAAGGGAACTGCACGTTGCGCTAGCCACGCCCCCTTCATCCACGTGGTGCACTCAGGAGAAGAGGACGCTCGAGAGTGGTGGGAGCCTGCGAACGGAGCCAGCCTGAAGGAGGGAGTCCAGAGCAGACACTCACGGCCGGTGCAAATGTAAGAAGTCAGGCAGGGTGCTGGCTGGCTGCTGCCAGAGCGGGGAGCGGGGGGGCGGGGGGGGGAATCCACTTCTGCCATGCTTCAGTGTGATGTCCTGCCTGCTTGCAAGTGGTTACAGTGAGAGACGCTTTGGCAGACAGTGTGGGGGAGTGGACTGTGATACCATCTCTTCCTCTCCTCTGTCTCCGCCTCTTCCCATCACCAACCACTTGCTCCCGCTCACTTCAGGAGGACCACGCGCTTACAAGGGAGATGCAGCAGGACAGGACAACTCCTACATGAGTTGCAAGAGCAGCGGCTGCTCTGTATCCATTCCCTTCCCACCACCTCCTCTTCACTCACAATCCCCATGGTAACCTGCACTGCCTGGCTCGGGGTGATGATGACATCAGGCAGAAATGCAGTGCAGGTGGATGGCTGCTGCCCCATGCTGCATTTTGGAAGATATCAGCCTCCTGTTAATAGCATTGTGGAGCAGCCCCAGGTGAGAGGCTGACATGCTCTGACTTGTATTGCAGAGATGATCCATTGGCAGGACTTTGTCTTCCTTTCCCCCCCCCTCTCTCTCCTCCTTCCCCCCCCTCTCTCCTCCTTCCCCCCCCCCTCTCTCCTCCTTCCCCTCCTCTCTCCAACTTCCCCCTCTCTCCCCACCTTCCCCTCTCTCTCCACCTTCTCCCCATTTACATCCCTCACTCTCTTCCTTCCTCCCTCCTGCCCTTTTCTCCCTCTCCACGTCCCATTTTCTCCCTCCCTCTCCACTTGTCTCCACATTCCATTTTCTCCCAACTCTCCTCTTTTCTAACTCTTTCTCCCCTTTTCTCCTTCCCTCTCTCCCTTTCCTTGTCACCCTCACTCCCCCTTTCTGTGCCCCTTCTTGCCTCTATACAGTGTACTGCCTTTGTAAAGTGTGAGGAAGTTTGGTTTGAAGGGGGGCTTACTTAGAAATGAAAGGAGCTGATTTCTGGTTCAGACTAAGAGAGGCTGATTTGGGGGTTAAAGGGCTGATTTAAGGTTTGGGGTGAATGGGGCGGACATGAAAGGTGAAAAGGAAAGGCATGTATATGTATACGTATGGTATACATGTATATTTCTTTCCCTCTCTCTGTTCCCCCCTATCACCCCACACATTGGTTTTCTGTCTTTTAGGTTTGCAACTCACATCACACACAGGCAACTCATACATTCCACACATAACTGAGTTTTATTGCTGTGCAGCTCTGTGATACGCTCATACACACTGCACATTATTGTGAGTTCTATTGTTCTAAAACTTTGTGCACGGCGTGAAAAGCGTGAAAACGGAATGGGCTGGAGTGGTGGTGGGGGGGGGGGGCGCCAAAATAGGTTTTTGCCTAGGGTGCCAAAAGTCTTAGCACCGGCCCTGAATCTAGCCCCAGTTCAGTGATGGTAAACCTTCTTGAGAACGAGTGCCCAAACTTGAGCACTAAAACAACTTATGTTTCTCGAATTGCACTGCCAGCCCGGTTAGGGTTAGGGGGTGTTATTTTATTTTTTAAAGTGTATTAACTGAGAGCCTCGAGGCACTTTTACTCTGCCGTTTATAGTGGATCTTGATCGCTCTCGGGGAATAATTTAACTATTTCGGAATGGCTAGATAATTGAGACATCCCTGCAATAGTAGGAACGAGAATGGTAAGCGCCCACAATATGACCTCCGAATACCCAGCCAAACCAGATGATCAGTGGTTTCCCCCAAACCAAAAATAAATGGAACAAGATATGTATCTGGTCAGCGCGAATGAACGCAAGTGGACTCGGACGGCTTCTCAAATGACATCACCAACAATATTACATAATGGGATAAAACAGAAGAGAAAAACAAAAACTGGGTGCAGTAAAACAACAAGTGGGTGGATACTGCCGATATTTTTATGGTTAACTCATAAACGAAGAGCCTGAACACTGGCTCTAAGTGGATGACCGCCTTTGGGTTGTTTATCTGGGATATTTTCACAGGTAACCCACTCCTTAACATCGAGGACTCCTCACCACATCCATTGGAGATGGGAAAGAAAAACAGAGACAGAATTTTGTGTGTATCTGACGCAAAATTGTATGATGTAAGACCATAGCAAGTGGGAACTCACATTTGGTGGAGCTATTCCAAGCTCGAGACGGGAGGCATATGGGTTTCGTTGGTCAAACCCAATAAAAACCAAAACATGCAGAAACTAGTTCTTCTTTCAAATTTATTAAATGAAATAAACAAATTAAAAACTAGACTCTGGTCCAGAACGCGTTTCGCCGCCCACACGCGGCTTCATCAGCTGGTCTTTGCAAAATCGAACTAGCATGCATGTTTATATACAGAAAGAAATGAGAATGAATGTCCCCCCATGTGCTTAATTGGTTGTCAGCGTGCGTTTCAAGCCTCTTTCTGAAGTGCCTTCATGTTTTTAGCCGCCGGCGCCATCTTGCGCAGAGACTTCCACGTTCCACATTGAGTTCCATAGCATCCTATCTGGGATCGCAGTTCAACATGCGTTCCATCGTGAATGTTTGTGTATTTCCGGTATCGCAATTTCTTAAAGATTAGCTACGATCGAAGTATAACGAATGAACAATATAAGAAAACATATTATGGAAATGGAGAACAGTATCCAGTAATATAATTGGGATATAAACCGCGTCCGAGTCCCCTTGCGTTCATTCGCGCTGACCAGATACGTATCTTATCCCTGCAATAGTAATTGAGCAGCTGGAAGCGAAACCAATCTCTTCTAATGCTCTATTAACTGCCGGGCACGTCTTCTGGTGAACGATCAAAAACACTGGTGTGTATGAGCGTATCACATAGCTCCACAGCAATAAAATGCACAGTAATGCACAGCGTGTATGAGTGTACTGCTGAATCCACAGCAATAAAACTCACAGTAATGTGCAGTGTGTAGAGCGTATTACAGAGCTCCACAGCAATACGACTCACAGTAATCTGCAGTGTGTATGAGAGTATCACAGAGCTCACCAGCAATAAAACTCACAGTAATGTGCAGTGTGTAGAGCATATCACATAGTTCCACAGCAATAAAACTCATAGTAATGTGCAGTGTGTGTAAGAGTATCACAGAGCTCCACAGCACAGAAATTTACATACTGCTCCCTAAACATGCACACAACCAGCCCCCCACCTTGACCCACACACACCACAGCCTGTTAAACACACCACAACCTGTTACACACACCACAGCCTGTTACACACACCACAACCTGTTATATCTTACCCCACTTCCCTTGAATTCCTTCCCTGCACAAAGGCAGCCTCCACCCTGCTCATACCACATGTGGTGATGAGGGGAGAGCAGGAGAAGTCTCTGCGTGGCCAGAAATGCTGGGCCCCCCTGGCTGCAGCAGGACCAAACACCGATATGGCTCGTGTGGTGGCAAAGAGTGCCCTGCATGCCAGCAGTGGCACGTGTGCCATAGGTTCATCATTGCTGCCCTAGTCCCTTGGACAAGTAGTATTTTTAAATAATATACACACCTGAGCACTATTGTTCCCTTTTCAATTATACTTACCTTCTCATGTCCCACGTTGTCAACAATTGTGGAGGTGATGGCCCTATGCATTTGTAGCGCTCACTCCCGGAGGAGCCACTGAATTTAACCTCGGGTTAGTCTCACCGCACTAGGGAATAAATATACACCAGCACTGTTGTGGATTTTATAGATTATATACTTTACTGAACGTAGTCCCGTTGTGTCCAGTATACTTTACATTGCGCTTGTCTCCCTCTGGTGGCCAAACCCGAGTAATACATCAACAGAATTTTTAAACAGTGCTACACTCTCCCCCTCCTAGAACTCTTGGGTCTCTCCAAGGAGGTGTAACATTTACATAACATTTCAACATTACATTAGGCAATATATATAGGCTCAGCAGCAAACATACAATGAGTCAGATATACGTCTTCAAGTTGACTCATGCTCCTGACTACCTCAGCTAACATAGCAGACACATCGGGCAACCTTTGCACTGTGGTGACAGCCTCTTCAGTGCTATGTCCCGGTGAGTAGTAGGTAAATCTCCGAGGGGGTCGGATAGAACGTTTTGACTCTGGCTCAATCAGCTCCTCTTTAGGTGGAAGTACTACAGGTACGGGTTCAGTTCTTTCGTCCACCACTGGAACAGACATGTCTTTGGAATATGATCCTTCCAGTGAAGGCATAGAACTATAATCTAAAGACACATTTTCAGGAACTACAGGAATTTCCAAAGTTTCTGGAACTTCCAATTGGAATTCAAAAGCCTCAGGCCTCAGGTTACTTTCCCACCGTTCGGAAACTGGAATGACCTCTTCAGGCTCAGGCGAGCGCACCCAGTCCAGACAAAAACTTCCTTCCTCACTATCCCTTTCACTCTCTTCGACAACCCGTGTCTGCTGAGACCGAGTAACAGGAGTTAAACGTGGAGCAGGTGGGTTCGGCAGAGGAATTTCGTCTCCAACTGGTATCCTCACAGCCTCCCTCAAAGGCAACAGATGATTTTGGTGCCAGTTTTTTAGATGCCCGGCCTTTCCATCTATGCCTTGCAGAAACACCCAAGTTCTTCAACAAAACCCTATCACCGGGTTGTAGATCCTGTATCCGAACTCTCAAGTCGTAGTTTCGTTTATTCCTCCATTCCCTATCTCCTGAGGTCAAACGGGCTTGTTCAAACGCAGAGGCCAAATTCTTCCGAAGTCGATCCACATAATTTCTATAAGAGGTCACAGACGTCTGATCCAGAGATAGCCCAAATGCCAAATCAACCAGCAGTCGAGCTTCCCTTCCGAACATAAGACGGTACGGTGAGTATCCAGTAACGTCACTCTCTGTACTGTTATACGCATACACCAGCGTAGCTATGTGACGACTCCAGCTCTGCTTCTCTCTGTTTGACAATGTCCCCAACATATTTAGCAGTGTGCGATTAAACCTTTCTGGTTGGGCATCACCTTTAGGGTGATATGGTGTAGTTCGGGTCTTCTGAATTCCTAGCAGTTCCAGCAATTGCCCAACAAGCCGGCTCTCAAAGTCTCTGCCCTGATCCGAGTGTATTCTCCTTGGTAGGCCATAGTGAACAAAAACCTTTTCCATCAAAACCTTCGCCACCGTAGGAGCACGTTGGTCTTTCATAGAAAAAGCTTGGGCATAACACATGAAATGATCAGTCACTACTAGAATATTTCCCTGCCCACTAGCATCCGGCTCTAAGCACAGGAAATCAATGCACACCAAATCCATGGGTCCTTGACTTTGCAGGTGGCTCATTGGAGCAGCTCGGGTTGGTAGGGTCTTCCTCTGGATATTATTATTATTATTATTATTCTTTATTTATAAAGTGCCAGCATATTCCGCAGCGCTGTACAATAAGCACAGTATAGACAGGGTTACAATACATTGAACAACATTTGACAAACAGTACAGGAGGAGATGAGGGCCCTATTAGCGTAGGAACTCACAATCTGGGAGGGTTGGGGTTGGAAACAGGAGGAGAGGACTGTAAGGTGAGAGTGATTGATGGTTGCGTCAGTGAGTTGGGTGGTAGGCTTCCCTAAATAGGAATGTTTTAAGGGAGCGTTTGAAGGAAGAGAAGTTAGGGGAAAGTCTGACAGTACAAGGAAGAGCGTTCCAGAGAGTGGGGGCTGCGCGTGAGAAATCCTGCAGTCTATCATGGGAAGAGGTGATGCGGGGAGAAGCTAGGCGCAGGTCACTGTTTGACCTTAGGGAGCGGGCTGGGGTGTATTTGGTGATTAGTGAGGACAGGTAGTGGGGAGCTGAGTTAGTGAGGGTTTTGTAGGTAAGGATAAGGATTTTGAACTTAATTCTGCAGTGGATGGGGAGCCAGTGAAGGGACTCGCAGAGGGGAGCGGCAGAGACAGAGCGGCGGGTGAGGTGAATTAGCCTGGCGGAGGCGTTCA
Organism: Leptobrachium leishanense; assembly: GCA_009667805.1. NCBI lineage: Eukaryota > Metazoa > Chordata > Amphibia > Anura > Megophryidae > Leptobrachium > Leptobrachium leishanense. The sequence continues at coordinate 70,653,337 of CM019073.1, read as the reverse complement.
GGATGGATTGTAGGGGGGAGAGGCGGGACAGAGGGAGGCCAGATAAGAGATTATTGCAATAGTCGAGTCGGGAGATTACCAGGGCGTGTATGAGTTGTTATGTGGTGACAGCGGTAAGAAATGGCCGAATTCTGGAAATATTACGCAGTTGGTATCGGCAGGAGGAGGAAAGA